>OV121093.1:31153851-31697163 GCA_921293015.1 Phorcus lineatus
ACAGAGCATTGAGAGATCCACGTGGAATCACATCAAACAGTACAGGAGGTATTCTCATAGCTGACTGTTACACAAGCAAAGTTATTCATCTCAGCAGTGGAGGAGAGTTTATCAGAGACATTCTGACATCAAAGGATGGTTTACAATATCCAACTGGTCTGTGTGTTGATGAAGATAAACTGTGTGTTGCTTTGTACAACAAAGGTTTACACAAATACAGATTTGGTTAGGTGTGTATTGTGTAATATCAACGTAGGTAGTAGGTGTGACCATGGTGCCAAACGTAAATTATATAACAGAAGTTTTGAAAACAGATGGCTATAACGGTAAAAAAAAAATCTCAAAACCAAACAAAAGGTTCAACTGATTTTATTTTGTGACTACTGATTTGATGAACAAATTTAGGTGAAAAAATACTATTGTTATGTAGTAGTTTCATATTCGTAATTAATATTGTCAGGTAAATAGTTAGTTAATGTTTGGAATGAATATTCAACAAGTGCAAAACTAATAATTATTTTGGCATATTTGACATTTACAAGTGTGCAGTCCATGCAGAGTTTTCTTCGCTGTCATCTTTGGTGACTCGGTGCCTATTTATCCTAGTATTAAGGTGTAGCTTAGATAGTAAAAGTAAGATCTTGAGCCAGTAAATGATAGAATTTATAAGGAGAGAAGCCAATGTTTTTAAAGGCCACAACATATTTTGTGTAAATGGGATATATGAATATCTCCCTTTTATTTACGACTATGTTAATTGATTTTATTATTATTACGTTTGTTATTGATTGACCTCTACCGTGACTTATAGGTACAAGTAAAAGAGATCAGAAAACAGGGGCAATTCTCTACTTGACTGCTTCAACCTGCTTCTGAACGGCAAACACGATTTGCACGTGTAGATTTCGTATTCCGTGTGAAATGAACACGCTTTGCACGTGCAGCACATTCCTCTTACTTCTTGGCTTCAAATGATTGTTGACAGTTCTGTACATTTCTCTTTAAAGATAGTTGTACTGTTTCATTACATTGATGACCGGATACTAGTATCTTTGCTTAATGTTTTAGAAAACAGATAATGTTTATCTTCTTTGTTGTGACCAGATGATTGTATGGATCTTAGTTGATACTTTTACTTTGTTAATTTTGTGCATAGTGTCTGTTGCACGGTATAGTTCACAAACTAACTACATACATCAAAATGTCTACAAATAAAAGTATTTAAAATGCTTTCGACACAATATCATAACATGGAACAAGGATGAACTTCACTGTAATATGGAGTCGCATTGTAACAAATCTTAAAGTGACACTCCACTGTCATTTATGAAGTTTGTCTTTGATCACACATATTTACCCCCGGATGTCAAATATATGGTAAATTCTTTGTTTTCAATGAAAATCCAGAAAAATGCCTTACGTTTACACTGTCCTTGACCGCTTGAGAAAAGTGTCTAAACTTATGTTTGACTACTTTACACGCATCATGTGTCCGTTTTGTTTATCATTAGTTATGTATACCTTCATATTGTCACTGTACAAAACTTGTAAATGCTAATGCAATCAACAGTCTGAAACTTGATCAAATGTCATCGTTTATAAGATTCAAGTTTCATTCCCGTTCACATCATGCATGGAAGTGAAAATGAAGAGTTATTCATCTTGCATAGCGAGTTTTCATTATGAAATCATAATTGTATTCCTTAGTTCTTTCCAAGAAAATGTACATTATGAAATTTGAGTTCACCTGTTCAATATATTTTTACAATCGTATCGTACCGTGAATTATTAGTATCTTGTTAAACGAGCTAACAATTATACTACCAGGTGGATTAAAATTGCATGCAATGTTATTACAAACTGTATAAGCTGTTATTTTTACATTATCTGTTTTGTCTTGCATAGTGTCTAAAATATCTTAAACACATTAGAAATAAAAATATATTTTCCATATGTGTGAAATAAGAGGTGAATTATGATATGTGTCACAAACCCTCGCAGCGGTTTCATTGGCCTGTTGAGAAATATCGTGACATTGTAATGTGGAACTACTTTTACCAGTTACCCATTTCATTTATCTTTTTGGCATTGATCTATATAAGTTCCAAAATTAACCCAACGTCGAGTACAATTTATGATTATAATAAACGGAATTCTATACGATAGTAAAGTGGTCAAGAGATATTGGCTTTCATCTATTTTTTAATTCATCTCATTTGAGATTTTAATGATATGACGAAACCTTTCAACAAGTTATAAAACTATCTATGAGTTTTTAAATCTAGCTAATCATCACCAGAGCCCTGTTAAGACGATAGAATCATTTGAGAGTGTTACACAGGTTATGTAACAATTATAAACAACTCCCGGGCAGCACGAGAAAAGCGTGCAGTTCATGCGAAGTCATCGCGCTGTCGTTTTTGGGGAATCTATGTCAAGATGTCAAAGTATTAAGATGCAGTTAAGATAGCACTAGTAAGAGTTTCCCTCAAGTAACTGTTTAACTATTATAAGAAGAAAAATAACAGTTTAACATGAAGATAAGCCTTTAAAAGGGTAGGAGCAATTAGACACACAATACGTTAACTTCATTTACAAAGTGAAAATTGATTTTGATTTGATAACAATTTCCTTTCTTTCAAATACCTAAAGTTTCGCTAATATAGTTCACTAACACTAACTGGTTCGGTTCTTATTTCAGTTTGGTTAATTAGTCCCAAGGAATATGTACCTGTGCCTTGGTTGCAATCTATTTGGAAACTTTAATTGATTGTAGATAAACGATATCTCATAACATCTATAAACAAAACTTTGAAATGTTTTCAATGGTTCAAAGAAACTTAGTTGTATTTAATGACGGGTTTATTTTAGCATTCTTTAATACAGATTTGCCGTGTACAGCAAATATTTGCGCCATTTTGTGCAAAACTGATAATTACATAACGGCAACGTCGGACCAGCAGTGCAGGGAATACGGACACGGATGTTATTGTGAGGAAAAGCCTCGATTGTCTTACTTGACTTGAAATGCAGAGTTTTAAAGATAAGAGTCACATAACAGACACAAGCTCTTGAATCTCATATGTTCAGTGTTTGGAAAGATTTGAAAAAACCCCAAAACAATGTAATTCAACTGTATGTATCAAGCTCATTTCAATTCAATATCCTGGTGAGTGAATTCCTACAGCATTAGTTCAAAGCATGCCGTTCTCAGTAATTAACAGCGCCATTTTGTGCGGAGCTGACCTTCTTGTCACACAGGTTCAAGTGCATCACGCCAGGCCAGTGTATTAGTCAAGTTTTTGTTGGTGCAGCGCAGTTAGTTGTGCCGGAGTTTCAGTTATATAACATTTATAAACAGCTTCCGGGTAGCACGTGAAAAGCGTGCAGTTCATGCAAAGTCATATCCGCTGTCGTCAATGTTGAATCAATGTCGAGGTTTCAAATGATAAGATGTAGTTGAATTGCAGGATTAAGTTTTTGCCACCCGTACATTTTAACTTTTAATAAGATGAGAAATAAAAGTTTTATATGAAGAGAAGCTTTTGAAGGGGTGAAACATTACGAGAGAAATTAGGAACTCATAAACGCAAGTTTCATTTACGAGTATGTTTACTGATTTAGTTATTTCAATAAGTTCATTAATCGTTTGAACTCTACAATGAATATATAAGTTATTTTTACATACCGATACATGAATTGGAACACTGAGGCACGTGCGAATTGTGATGAGGCATTCCCATTCATCAACTGCCACCCGTAACCCCCGCTGTAAAGTAGCTGCCTGTTACACTAAATGAAATCTAACTTACCAGATGATAAGAATTATACAATTATAAGACATAATATTGACAAATTATTTCACAAAATATTGGAGTCAATTAAAATCTAACGATGCTTATCTGTTATAGAAAAATAAACAGGTGATTACGAGTTACAAATATTACTATTAATTTTATGTTACACCCTTTTAATATCAATACTTTGTCATTTTCTCAAGAACATATCTTGAAGGAAAAAACATGTAAAAAAAAACATTTACAAACAACTCACAAAAAGTATTTGGCTGTTTTCACGGCAGCCTGAAGCAAGGTTGATTACAAAGACGATTAAAGAAGTACAATGTGATGCGAACAATCTGTAACATGGTACAAGATGACCTTAGTACCCCGGATGATCCGATCCGACCAGTTGATAACCAGTTAAACTGCCGAGTTCTTCGAATGTCATATTCATGTTTAGTTCGTCCCACCAAGAAACATCTCTTGCGCAGCTAAAACACTTAAAACATTACCCTAGAACACGACCAAACACTCCTTAACAATTTTGATGCGGCGAATCAAGATATAAAAAAATCACTTAACTAACCAAAATCTCAGCTCTCAGCCCAGCGTCCCTCGATCAGCATTAAGTCAAACGGCAATCACTATGACATTTACCCTTGCAGTACTTACAAGGGTTGGTTGTTGATGAGTCCTTACCCCGTCGGTCGTGAACCTCAAGTGCTATCCCACGTTCACAATACCCCCTATATAATCTTGCACATGTGACCGCTGCACGGACTACACGGACAACACGCACTCAATGCTCGACACATCTTTGGACAGCAGCTAAGCCCCACCTCTAGTTTGATGGATCCCTAACTGCAAATTCAAATATATGTGTCGGGCACGAACTTGAAATGAAATGAAATATTTTACGACGACTCCCGGTATTCTACTGATCAACTAACGTGTTTTGCTTTGTAGCAAATTGTTCATATTGTATCAAATAATATTTTTTCAAAGAAAATCAGATGCGGGATGGTTGGGTTTCAACACTTTTGATATTCATTAAGTTGAATAACGATATTCACGCATGATACGACGAATATTCGACGAGCTCACAAGGAAGCACATATCTACGTGTGGGAGAGTCTTGCATTTCATCAGATGACGTCATCAAGTTAAAGTTTTCTCCGACAGAAGAGATGTGCATTAGAAACCCGAACTACCAACATTTACATGCATGATTAAAAAAAGGGAGTGTATAATAACATTCAACCATGAGAAACTGAAACCGGGTTAAACAACCATTGCTTCAAGTAGGCGCAGAAGACGCAGTTGTTTTATCGAGACCTATTCAAAGCGGGTAGACAATATACTTGCATCCTTAAATTTGTCTTTTCCAATTCAATACTTGAATGGATCAGAGACAGGACTTATGTGTACGTGCTATCCATACATGTCCAGTGAAGACCTTTGTATGCTTTTTACGTGACTCGCTTTGAATCGATGGCACTTTGTACTGATTTAGATACATGTCCGTGATATGTTTAACGTCTAAGACTGTCTGTACTTGCAACTTAGTCTCTTCTTCAATTGTTATACAATTGTTGACAAACTAAGTAAATTCATTAGATGTTTTTCTGAACAACTTTCACAAATATGATGTTACCTCGTTGAGAAAAATGTACCACTGTGAGTTGTTTTAGTGAATAAAGAACTTGAATTTGAAGATAGAGATGATTACAATTACGAATAGATGTTTGGAGTTTACTTGTATCAACCTGGGTTAATTCCAAATCAGATGACAGGAGAGTCGGGTTTCCCAGTATTTCTGAAGAGAATTGACAGAAACACATCTGTGGATTCTTTCGCAAAATCTGAATTGATTGGTGCATATATTATAATTTTTTTGGTATGAGTGTAAATGATAATGGACGGAGTTTGAACTTCATTAAAAACATTAAATTTGATAAATATGTGTGGAAAAATATATCTTAAATTGCCCATATTATATTGAAGAACATTGATGCAGTCACTCTCAGGAGCTTTCCCCCGCACAACGGTCTGAATGCACCCTCGTAGCCCGCACGTTCTGACGCAATCTCAACTAGTCAATCACAATAACTCGGCATCAGTAAATAGGGACAAAAACTCCCTTTTACCATTCATTAACTTGATCGCCGCTCTCCTTATTTTGAACGCGATGATGTGATTCTGCCGCTAATGAATGGGTTGTGTCTGCGCTAAACTGGTGTCAGAACGTTCGAGCAGTATGATTGTTTTCAGACCGTTGTGAGAGAGGAAAACCCAGATAGTGAACGTTCGAATCACGCTAGACTCAATATTGTCTTTACACATGCAACATGTATATGACATCAGTAAAAAAAACTTTGTGTGGGGTATTGGTATGCATTTTTAAAACGTTCTCATTTCGGCATGAATAGTAAGGCCTCGCAAGCTCAGTTTTAGATGTCGATCACAGCCACGTTTAGATTTTGAAGTGTCTCTCAAACCTCAACCCTGGATTTTCTCCTCGGCATAAAGCTTTCAGAATGTTCCATCATGTGCTTGATTCTATAGAGAGAGGCTCGATCTATAATTTAGAATAAAGATACAAGTACGAATTTCTGACAGCATCTTTGTACTGTTCAAGTAAATCTAATGATTGAATATACTTCTTGAGTCATTTGTCTGTATATAACGTTAGAATTGAAACTATCAAAGACACTAAGTGTATTGGATCCCCTCAGATTTAAAACATTTGAGCAGTTTCATCACGGTCTGAAATCTAGTATGAAGTGATTAAAAATTATTGATAATGAAATTAAGAACAAGTAAGAACCTTTAATGATTGAATATTCTGCTTGAATCTGAAACAGTTGCTGTATAAACATAAACTGTATATTGTATCGACGATCAAGTATATTTTCAATAGATAGTGAGACTGAGTTCTTTCTACTTTGGTCTAAAGACAATTGCCAAACATAACTTCTTTGAAAGTGTTGATAAGTGCGACATTGAGTTTAGGCGAGTTGATTTGGGGTTTACTCCCCTTCGAAGAGTAGTTCACTTTTTACACGGCTGCTTGTATGATTGCAGGGAGAAATCCTTCTGTTGTGGTTTTGAATTGCGGTGAAACCTGCGAGCGTCGAGGGGAAGTAGCGAAACATTGGTGGTAATGCGATGTAATTAATTTTTGTATTGCACTCAAACCTTAATGCACGTAGAACAATTCTCTGCCGCACACAAAAATGACTTTGTTCTGTAGATGAACACGCTAACCATCACGTTATCTCTCCCCGAGGAACATTGAGCTCATGTAAAGCTTTGTTATATAATTCACTTGTTAAAGGTGCTCAGCGCATGTTACATTAATTGTAGAAAAAAAATTGCAGTCTTTGCTAACTTAAGTTCAAATATCTCCAATACCTTGCATTTTAATCACCACAATGGCAAACTTATGATATATTCCTAATTTCAATTGTAAAACAAACACGGTCCTTTTGACCTTCAAAAATCAAAATTCTGGATCCAATTTACAGGAATATTAGATAAATGACAAACATAACACTATCAACATATGATTGTCTTCGTCTCTGCCGTAAATAACTTTTCAAAAATACATTTGACTTATTATTTATTATGAGGATTTATTTGATAAGAATATTGGATAAAGTGGAAGTGTACTACGCAAGGTTAAAGTGTCCATCTTTTCTTTTTCCCTCACACAGAAATATTGCTTTCACAAATTCACTTACAGATTTGAAACTAGATTTGGAGTTTTGGAACCATTAACAAATCTGATGAAACCAATGACTCGGCGAGATGTATTGTATACATTGGGTGTTGAAACTGACCCCCTTTAATGCTCTGAACAAAAGGCACGTGCAGCACGTGCAATGCGTGTTGTAATCAATATAGTGTTTCAATGGAAAAGTGTGAATTGTCAATCATTCAAACATCATCTTGTGCGCATTTTACCAATTGAAATCTTCATGTATGAATATTGTAATACATTTTTTTTTTTTATTCAATCAAAAAATGTAAACTTGATATTGTTCAATCAGCCTTAAAGACCACTTTAAAATAACTAATCACTACTCAAAAGTGTTTGTACAAGTATTTAGCATTCACTCAACCAGCAGTGCACGGTTAAACTAATTGAAATGTTCTTCTACTTTTCTGGTTCGGCCACAGTCATTACACCAGTCTGGTATATAATGACTTTGTATCTGTTGATGTGGATGTGGACAATGTTCAAGCATTTTCTCTTTTTTTATTATATATTGTAGGAATACTTTCCAAGGGAAATTCTATTAATTTCCTGATCGTATAATTCATTAAAAAAAATGCTGTCACTCTTCATTAAGATATACACTTCTACATACAAACCAATTGTTGCAATTGTCTGATAAAGTTATTGAAATATGCAGTTGTGACATGATTTAAACAAATTAAGCATAGTGAGAAGAATAAAGTTGTTGACAAAATTGGGTTCAGTGTTCTTTCCCCCTCAAAACATCACCTCGGTTTCCTGTACAAAAACATTTAAACATAACGTGACTGACATGTCACCGCAGAATATAGATAAAGCAGGAAGGGCTATCCTTTTATAAAAGAGAAGTTGGTGTTTACTGCCTGGGGATAAAGCGGCCGAATCTAAATCACAGGGAGTGTAGGGTCGACTCATCTCCCCGGGAGAAAAGGGCTGATATAACCGTCTAGCCTCTATGTTTAATAGGAATTGAGTCGACCCTGTGATCCTTAGGGTGTTGAAACGTCTTTCCGATCCACGGGGAGTTCAATCGGCACTCCGATCCTTATGGAGTTGAATCGTCTTTACCTCTAGCTGAGGCGGCCCAATGATAGTCGGCTAGCTAAGCGGCCCTTTGTTACTCGGCTAGCTGAGGCAGCCCTACGTTACTCGGCTAGCTGAGGCGGCCCTATGTTACTCGGCTTGTTGAGGCGGCCCTGTGATAGTCGGCTAGCTGAGGCGGCCCTATGGTACTCGGATGGCTGAGGCGGCCCTATGATAGTCGGCTAGCTGAGGCGGCCATATGGTACTTGGCTAGCTGAGGCGGCCATATGATGCTCGGACAGTTGAATCGGCCTTATGAACCTTGCTTGCTGAGTTTATGCCATGCTCTCTGGAGAGTTGACTACAAGAGGAGTTTGGTTGACCCTACACCCTCAAGACAGCTGAGTATGTCCTTTACTCCCAAGAAGGGTTACTTAATTCCCCGGGTAGAATAATGCGAGCTCAACTCCTCGGGAATTATTGGACATACACAACCTCCTTTGGAGCATATTGCCTTTCAACTCCTCTAGGACCATGATACCGACTCAACGCCCCGGGGTAGCATAGGGCTAATCTAGCTGAGGATACCAGAGTCGTCTCAACACCCAGGCGAGCATAGCGCCGATTTAACAAAGTTTTGTGACGACTTCCTGTAAAGCAAACTTTTGATTGAACTCACCTGGGATCATAGGGTCCATTCAACTACCCGAGGAGCAGAGGGTCGAATCATAACCCGGGGATCTTGTTTTACAGACAATATCAATGTAATATAGTCAAAATATTATCTGTATTATGCCTGTCTTAAAATAAAAAAAGACTACCATAGGCCTCTTCAGGCCGACTCAACTCTAGACTATAAATAATAGTAATAATAAATAACACTCAAATGATAAATCCCAATACTTTGAGGTAATTTTCAAGCTTTGTTTTGTACCTACAAATTATGTTTCTGTCACATTTCCCTCACAAGACACAATACTTTAAAAACTCAACTAACGTTACTATAGCATTACTGTCACGGAAAAAAAGATTTAAAAAAGAAGCTATTTCATCGGTGTGTCAACCAGTATAATTTTTAAGGGATAAGTAAGACATTTTTAATAAACTCAAGAATCAAACGACCAAACCATCACATAATTACGTAGCTGTTTTGTTTTACTTGTCAAGCTAATTATTGAACTTTCCTTACTCGTTTCACGTGAAAATACTATAAATGTAAGTTTTTGGGAAATATGTAAATGAGTAATAATATTCTCTCCATATTGCATTTTTTTCATACACTCATTTATTACTTAAACAGGTTCATTTAAGAATAGATTTAACATAAAACACATTAGTTCTGAACTGTGAACTTGCTGTGTTCACACTTTAAAAAAACAGTAATAATATAGGTCTCATATTGCAATTTATCACATAATTCGTGTATAAGTTATAAGAATAGATCTAAAGCATGAATTTAAGATAACACACATTGGTTCTGAACTGTGAAATTGCTGTTTTGTTATTGTAGTGATCACACATTATAAAATAGTAATCAAGATTGATTAATAAAAAACAAAAACAAAATAATACAATGAAAACATCAGACTTCTCTAACCAACCATGTTGAGTGTAGTTACGGAATCAAACAAATAGAGTAGGCGTACACACCGGACACATTAACTGTCTGAAGTGTTCTAGACAAACTGTTATGTTCTACATCCACTACTCCCAGTACACCGGGGGATTTACCCCTGCTTGAGTAATACACTTTATTTTGGTATAAAATCAGATTCCAAATATTAAAGTTAAATCCTGTCACTTCACTAGTAATCTCTTCAGCCAAGGACATTTTCATCAGCTTCGTATCCTTGCTGTAGTACAGGAGACCCTTGGTGATGTCCAGAGTTACTCCGTAGATGTCAAAACCAGTGTCAAGTGTCGTCAAACCAGTTCCATCATAGAATACTTTGAAAAGTTTTATATAATTACAAGCATATATTGTCTTAATTGTTGGATGTATAGCTATAGCACGAGGATCACCACCATAACCTGTTAAGTCCACTAAGGTAGTAAAGTTTTCCCCACGTAATGACATTCTACTGATTGATAAAGTAGGAAACCACGTTGTGAGGAAAACAATTCCCCTTACCTCATCGGCTGCCATTCCGTCTGATCTAACATTGCGTTTTATTGTTTCAGTTTTGGAAGTGTTCAGTTCTGAGATGATGATCCTGTCGGGGTTGTAAAGACTAATCAACAAAGAGTTTATTTTGGAAACATAGAGTGCACACTGATAATACTTAAGAGAAAGATAAGGATATGTGTCAAAAGAGTCTGTGATGATGTTGAGCTGTCGCATCTGAAGACGATCACTGCTCCCGTATGGTACCAAAAGGATCCGACGTCTCTCCGTGCTTGGTTTAGACGTTGTTATAGCTCTAGGTACAGCAGCAGTAGTAGTCGGGGACACTGAAGTTGTTTGTCTTGTATTTAATGCCGAATCAGGTTCCTTATTGATTGTAAAATTCCTTGATTTACATGAATCACTTTGTATTCTTAGAGTTAGATTGAGTTCATTTATTTGACGATCATATCTTGCAAGCTTATTTGTCAGAGCTTCTGATTTCAGAAATTTAGACAAATCACGTACCTGATTTATTTCTTTATTGAAATCTTTAGATGACAGTTCCCATGAATCCTTTGTGTCTCTAAGTTCGTGATTTAGTTCCCTGATTTGTCGATCATGACGTGCTAATTCAGATGTAAAGAGTTGAGATTTTACAAGAATTTGGGACATTTCAGTGCTTTGTCTCTCATCTTTCTGAAAACTGTCTCTATACACCCTGTTATAATCTTCAACTTGTGCGAGAGATGTCCTCATCTGATGCAGTTCTCTCTTCATATGATGGTTTGCACGTTTGAGGTGCCCCACCTCGGAGAGAACCTGAGAACGGATCAGTTCTTCAACTGACTCGTCTCTCAGTAAATCGGACAAGGACTCAGTGATGTATCGTCGAATGGTCTTCTTCATATTTGTCTTCATCTTGAGAATGTTCTTCGTCCGTTTGCTTAAGAGATCAGCTTTATCAGTCAAAATCATTTTTTCCAAATCGAATCCTGCCAAAAGATTTTCCATCCCATTTTCGAGAATATCCATTCGCTCATTAAGCAGTTCAATGTCTCTATGACCCTTGACATCAGACAGAAGCAAAATCATGCTACACACAGAGAATAACCTGCAAAACATCATGGTGTATGAAAAAGAAACGCCGAACTGTTTACGCTATGTCGTACAATACACAACGCGATGTTAACTTGTCATGTGTGCATTATATATACAGTTTTACCTTGACATATTTACAAGGAAAAACATGTACACACTGCATGTAGTTGGCAAGTATCCAGGTCATCACTATAGTTCAGTTGTTGTTGACTTGAGCTTGAATGTCTAGACAAGTTAAAGAGCCACTCAGTGATTTTCATAACTAATATTTACCTTTGATACGAACCTAAATGTCATATGTGATGATATACAATAAAAACATCTTAACTTTGTCTTTTTGGTAACAGTCAATACTTTGCGATCAAATGACACCATTGATTAAGTTTGGCATATGTGACTCGAACAACTCACGGAAAGGCTTTTTAAGCTAACTGACACAATGTATCATGTTAGTAATAATGTGTCATGTTAGTAATAACTTTGTTTTATAGGAGATGAACCATACGTTTATAATGCTTTTTAATCAATCTGGTTCATACGTTGTTTAACCATTACATTTTAATGCCTTAATGTGACAACTATTTTTATTTTTTAGATCTTTAAAAAGCTGTTTCGTTCTGCCCTTTCAGATCGTGGATCAGTACAATTAGACTTAGGGCAATTTAGTTTGCGAGTTGAGTTTGTTTTGTGTGTTTTTCCACACCTGAAAACTTGGAATGAATCAGTTTGTTACAGCCTATAGTGTCATTTATTTCAAAGAAGGAAATCATTGCTCTTATCCATAAGGATAAGAGAGCCAATAAAAATGCTTGATACGGTATGACGCGAATGTATTAAATAGTGAATGTTTTTCTCTACCTATATTGCATCAGATTTGGATACCAAGTTTATGAGATAGCCTGCATTTATAACTTCTGCAATTTTCTGATAATAAGCATATATTAATATATAGTTTCTGATGCAGTACCTTAAATTATTAATATAAAATTTACACTAGAAGCTAGTTATTAATTGGGCTTGGCTGAGTGGTTAACTGGATTGACAATACCCATGTGTCTCAAACACAATGTCTGCTAAAACACAGTACATGTTAGATTTAATGTGATAAAGTGAATCTGATAAAAGCTGTCCAAAATGTGTAACAGCACTTTATGATAGTCGGTATATCCGTTTGAGATCAGGTTTCAGCATCTGAAGTGTCCTCTCCTATGTTTTCAATATAACAGCTCAAGATATCTTTACTAAAATCTTTATTTTTAAACCGATTTTGCTTAAATTTGAAATATAAGTGTATCTCAACTTTATATGGGAGCGGACAAGGATAATTAGGATTTATAAACAAAACAACTCAAAATGAGGGCTTCAAACCTCTGTGATAATATCATATCTAGACAAAGAAGATGATTTCAATCAGTCAATTAAACATACCTCTTTACTTATAGTACAAGTATAACCTGGACACTTGCCAACTACATGCAGTCTCTACAATCTACAGTCCTTGTAAAATAAGTCAAGGTGAAAGTGGAAATATAATGCTCACTTGTGCAATGCATTGAACATGATATACGTAGTCAAATCACAGTCAGACACCCGGCTGCCTGTGGGGGCTCAGGTAATTTGTTTGCTGAGGTAAGATTCGGTCTGACTCGCAATCATTTGCACTGCTGTGAGTTCAAAATGCAGTTCACTAATACTGCAAGAGCTAAGATCCACGCTAACATGTAGACGTTATTATACATGTCAAATCATTTATAAAACATAACAAAAAATAGTAAGTGAAACAAATTTATTCTTTTATGTATGTGTGTTGAATTGAAAATGAATTAAAATATCCCGAAGAATTAAATAGAAGTGTACATGTAAAGCACATGGCAACAAAAACTGAACTAGTGGCATAGTGACGCTAAACAATAACGCATTCACAAACATTTAAAGCAGCGAATTCTTTACAACCTTTCAAAGTTGTTTGAATGAAAAACCAAGCTTTGTGAACATTTTTTATTTCATCTAAAGGACATACTGTCTATCAGTCGCTGTTCTCGAATCTAAAGCTACAAACGGGAAGACAAACAGATATCTCTCACATACAGTTTCTCAAATCTCATGTTACATATGGGAAGGCAAACACATATCCCTCACATACAGTTTCTAAAAAACATGAAACCTCCCTTCTATTTAGGAGATAAATCCATTCTGGTTTTTTTTGGGGTTGTATGTCCTGCATTTTTCACGACATACAACCCCAAAATAAAAAAAAGAATGGATTTATCTTCATTCTAACATGACTAGTTACAAAAATAAGGAGGAACTAATTTGCCTTGCGCAACAACAATGTGATTAGGTCAAACCAGTACAGACCAGTTCCACAATTCATAGGTCACCTACTATGACCCCTAAAATAACGACACGGACTGACCCAAACAAGGGACGTTACTCTTAAAGTAATTGTTTACTGCAAGCGCTAACTGCTCATATAGTTTGTCATGGTTGTATACACTGTCTGGAAGTGTGGTCACTGATGAATGAAAGGGGGAAAGGGAAAGCAGTTTGTAAAGTTGAATAATAACGTACATCTCATCTGTTTACTTGACCAATCATCATTACCCTGTGTTACGGCACGAAGCGAACTCCTTTTGAAATTAAATTTAGTAATAAAGAAATGAACTACTTCGGCAAAAAAATAAACCACAGAATGGATTTATCTTCGAGATATCATAAAATACGGTAATGTCAATGTCTGCATAGAATTGATTTAAAATTTATTTTGCTGTTTTCTGTAAAGCGATGAAAACAGTTCGAAGAGTTCAGCAAATGGATTTTGTAAACGTGTGCGTATGAATGTGAATCGGTCGTAAATATTTAGAGGTGATAATCAACGAAATAATCACTCCAAAATTGAATTTGGTAACCAATCAGAAAGCAGTATTTTCATTCTAGTTTTCGTGTCATGTTAGAATTCGAGTTTGTACATTACTCACAAGCAATGCTATGAACAAATTACTAAAATATATTTACCATTGAATTTTTTTTACATTATATATATTTTTTATATTAACTGGCAAACAAGCAAATCAATACTCTTTGCCGTTGAAACATAAAATCTATCTTACTATTTTATCATATGTACTTGTTTGTGGTTTTAGTTTTCTGTTGCACGGTACATTTTTGGAACATTCTTATAAACGTTTTGATAGTTTGGTATATCTAATAAAAATAAAGCTGTTTATATGAAGGGAATGAGTTCTGAAACTCAAAGCCATGTTGTTTGTTTCATGACGACCCAGAAAATACTTTATTTATATATCAATCCCAATGAAACGATAACTTTTCATGATCAATTCATGTTCATGCCGATCCTTGACTTTATAGGGGGGAAATCATTTGAAAAGATATTGAATTAAACTTTGAAAAAGCAATAACTGATTTCACAAAAGACACTTAGGTTGGCCTTACAGACAAACACTCAATTTTCAATGAGCATGGAGATAAGTCACCATTACAAAAAACATGATCAGCAACGATCGTTGAATACATGGTATGACGCACCACTCATTGCGGTTCATTGTGACTTCTGTAGACTCAATACAATTATATGACAAAGTTACTTCTAAATATACTCATTTATTTGGATAATATGACTCACTTGGTTATTTGATTGAATGCTTTCCTTGGGACATTTGCCAACATTTTCTTGCTCGTAAGATTTCCTCAGTGGGTGTTCTATGTGTCTTTAAAGTACTCCATTTCTTAAGTAACCTGAACACACCCACTTTGAAAGGGGCAATTGGTCAATGTATTCTGTATATAACGAAAATGTTCTTTCTTTGAGTGTTGCCATGAACAAATATGTTGAGTGACGATACCTGAATTGAGAAAAACGCACTGCCTTCTAACGCAACAGCAGTAAATTCAATACAACTGACTGCCTGACACGCTAGTTGACTTTTGTCAGTCATAGTCACGTGATGTAAGTGAATACACAGATTTCATCAACAAAGTTATAGTTTTGTATGGGATAACAGCGAAGTGTTAGATCTGAATGGTTAATAGCAACTGCATTACTATTCTACATAATCTGTCTTATTCATTTAAAAATAAATACATGTTAACGATTTATAGTATGTGTACTGTATAGGTAGAACGTGAGTATGAGAAACACTGAAAAGTTAGCTCAAGATTCATGCACACATTATCATTTACGATCTATGAATCGGTTATGGTACAGTAAGTAAGTGTTTCTTAATGAATTTATTCATACCATACAAGCAGAGATATCTTTAACACGGGATTATTCTTGATACGCATAATACTCAAATATCTGATTTAAACCTTTAAAGATTCATATCGATATGAAACGTGAAATGTAGATGACATTTTCTTTATAAAATTTCTGGATTTGCCCATAAAAGATCAAATACTAAAATATGTAAATGATAAATCAGTAAAATAACTTTGTTGAAATGAATGATTTGATAAATATTAATTTTACAACCATATCGATATTAAAATTCTGCATACAGCTATGGAATAAGAATGATTTCAATAGCTTCACTGGTGTGAATGCCTCCCGTTATAGAACACATTATGTGAAGAAAAGCTGTTCCCTGTGAATGGTGAGGTTGGTGAGGAGAGCATGTGAACGGGTTGCTTGCTTTGTGTGCATTATACCACGATCTCAAAAGGTGTTTACTTGCTTTGATGACACGTCTTGTTGAGAAGTAGGGTTACAAGTGAGTGCTCAATTGAATCATTGACACACAAATACTGCAGGGATTTCCAACAACTCCACTCTCCACCAAGCTCTCACTTAGAACTGTGTCCTGAGCGGTCTTGTCAGTTACTGTGGTTTGCCTTTTTACTAAGTCATGAACCGTACTTGTGGATAACTTATGGCCTTGGAGTGAAGAGTTTGAGGTAATTTTACAGCTGTTTATTTATCTATGAATACTTCTGTATATGATATTTCAGTTAAATAAGGCTATAACAATATAATCTATACACTTCCCGGGAAGATTAATCTATTTGATACTGCCTGTAAGGTTAAGTCGACTCTCAAGTTCCCGGCCCCAAATAGTCCATGGGCAGTTGAGCCAGCCCTGTACTCCACGAAAAGGTGAGTTTGCTAAACATGTATGCTGCCCGGAGAATTATCCCCCATACTGCCCGGAGTTGAATTGTAACCTATAGTTCCCGGACTTGAATCGTCCCCTATACTGCCCGGAGTTGAATCGTCCCCTATACTGCCCGGAGTTGAAAAGTGCCTGGGGAGTTTAGACAACCTATCACTGCCCGGGAAGACGGGTCGGGCCATCCCTGTATTTGGAATTGAGTCATCTCTATATTCCCTGTGGAGTTGATTCGGCTCTACAATGCCTGGCAAGTTGAGTAGATTTTTTATTAGTAGATTTTTGCCTGGCAAGTTGACTCGGCCCTCTACTCCTCGAGCCTACAAGCCATTGGAAGTGATTTCTTATGCAATAGCGGTAAAAAAGAAAGAGCAATTTGCATCTGCTGTATTGATGAATATACTATGAATTCTTAATCCATGATAATCATATTTCAAATATGATATATATTGTTAAAACAGTTACCCATTGACAATTGAAGAAGAGCAAGTCCTTATGGATAGTCAACCTTCTTATTGCAGGAAATGCGACGTTTTGGTGTAAAGCAATAATTAAGATATTTATGCCCTTTGTTTCCAAACTGATAGTCATATAACACCAACACTGGACCAGCAGTGCGGGACATACAAACATGGATGTTATTGTAATGAATAACCTCGATTTTCTAGATTGAAATGAAATGCAAAGGTTTAATGAAATCAAACAAATATAGATGAACATTGTTCTAAATATATCAGCTACACATCAGTCACAAGTTCTTGGATCTCGCATTTTCAGTGTTTGGAATTATCAAAAATACTTTTAAAAAACTGGTGTGAAAAGAAAAATGTAAATCAATACCATGTATTAAGCACATTTCAAATTATCTCGCAGTGAGTGAATTTTGACAGGGGTAGTTCGAAGACATGCCGTTCTCGGTGAATAACAGCACCATTTTATGCGTAGCTGACTTTCTTGTCTCACAAGTGCATCACTCCAGGCCAGTGTAGTAGTGCAGTCAATCTTAGGCTGAGTGTTTGTAGGTCAATCAGTGCAGGATAAACGAACTTGGGTTTATGTGAGAAACTCAAAGAGTAAACATGTTAGTTCATAGAGGTCCTCCAGATTATACACTATGTTATGGGCTAGTAACGAGTGTATCGGGGTTCAAGAAGCTGGAGGGAATGTTTTGGGAGATAAATGCAAAATGAAATAGCTTCTTAAATGTCAAGAGTAGTATAATATTTTAGGAATGCTTCACTGCCGACAAAGCAGACAGCATATTGTATTTCTTCTACATACATTTCGAGTGGTATGTAACATGGGATACACAACAACGATATTGAATTTTTCTTGAAAGTCCTGTCTTTGGTACGTGAACGAAGGATAATGAAAACGGAAGTTGTAGCTAATTATTGCTATTAAATGTTTTGCTTCTAAAATAAGAAAATGGCTATATATTAAGGCACAATGTCACGCTTTGTGAAATTGGATATTTTGAGGCTAGTAGGCACTTACTTTAGTTTTCTGTCGATGCAATGAAATTGCGATTATTTTTAAACGCTTTCGTGACATCGCTTTGGTTGACTAGAAATGTACTTCTGCCTCTTTAAACTGCTTTTAAAACTCTAATCTATTTCAAATCGACAGTTATAATGCAGAGAGAAAAAACATTTTTACATGAAGCATGGTGGCATTAATCTGAAATGAGAAGTAGCGTTGTAGTAAAGCTTAAAGAGATACTTTGTTTTCATTATATATAGTTTAGCTTGATACTTATTATGAATATGATAAAAGAAATCACACATAATTATATCCCCTAATTGTCAACAATATGACAACTTCTTCGTTGCAATGAACATTCAAAAACAACCCTGTATCTGCAGAAAAGCCAAAACCATACATCAAATTAACATGTATACTAATTACATATAACTTACAGAACATAAAATCATATCAAATGTCCTTCTGCCTTCTTAAAGGGCGGGATAGTATAGTTGCTAGAGCGTTTGGCTTCGGATCAAGAGGTCCGTGGTTCGAATCTCGTCAGGGGCTCGGCAACTTTGTCTGCAGTAGAGACCTGTCCTACACGCAGAGAGGTTTGCAGAAAGGTATCACTCATGGGTCTTGCTGATGCTCGCAGTTTCTCTGCATTGCATAGCCATAATGGTCTTGCAGGCTTTCTCCCTGCAACAATACAAGCACCCGCAATATAAATCTAAAATGGATAATCTCGAAAGCGGCGTTAAACCGCAACTCACCTCACCTCATCTTTTTACGGAATTTTACAAAATTAGGTTGTAGTTGACATACGCCTTTGAGATTCTGTCATAATCACATTAATACCTTCATATTGTAAAATATCAAGAATTCATTGTTATTCGTGTTCACCTACAGCAAATTTGTTTTAAATCAACGGCAGTATCAAGTTACAATAATTATCTTGAAAATTCAATTATATACGGAAAGTCTTATATAAGAATAAAAATTTATCAAAATGAAAATGACTAAGGACTCCCGTGTAGCACGTGAGGTTCATTCCATGCAGTGTTCTGTCCTGAGGGTCAGATACTAAAACGATTCAGACAAAGAGATCTCCGCAAGTGATGGACGCCTTCATCCTTCCACGCATACTTCGGAAATAGTTTCTAAGATATGCAGTTTATTTAGAATTGTGAATCACGATCTTTCAAAAACTGACTAATGTGTATCTTGGGCACTTTGCGTCCTCGCTTACATAATCACGTGACCTCCCTGAGAGGAACAGAACATTTTGAGGTATAATGTAATGAAATCGATCTCAAATTGCCTGAGAAAAAGTTACGAGGGTTAAAATAGGTGTAGCACGATTTAAATTTATGTTATTCTATCTAATAATTAAAACCACTTAAATTTCAACAAAAACCTGAACATTGAACTGTGTAGAATGAAAGGCAGAACAAGGAAATGATCTGTTTTGAGAGCGGATCACGTTGTATAATGTTATGATACATTAAGGATAAATTATGATATATTATTAACAGAGTGATTACAAAACAAAAATTGTCATCAACTTATCATGAATGTAATGTACTTTACTCTCAATCAGGGACTCCACAGAGAGTCACGTGACCGGCCTAGTCGCGAGCTGGCCAGCCGAGACGGGCGAGAGGGAAGTGACAGTCATGGAGAGGTACACAGTGTGTGCTGAGAACAACTCGTAGTTCTGTCACATCCCATCTTAAGGTACGTCGTTTATTTTGGTTGATTATAAGTTTTAATGTCCGACGTTTTAAAAGCAAACTTATGAAATACAAGAATTACCCAAAAATCAGTTGAATACATGAATACTTTACTGTAGTCGTCAGTTTCTATTTTCACTTTCGGTTTAACTGAATACCTTTTAGATGATAAACATACGTTCGCTGAGGTAAACAAACAATCATGTTTTATGATATAGAGTGTGTCACATGTAAGTATATAGAATTTTACTGTGCTGTTAGCATGTATATGGCGGAATGTCAGCTACTCTATTCAGATTATGAAAATTCATTGCAGGTTGTTGAGGGTCTGTACGGGTGGGTGTCTATTGTGTGCAGTGTATATGACTACTATTGCCATTTATACTCTTATGATGTGAAGATATTTCTTAACTGACGTTATATATATATATATGCTTTAAAAACCATAAATCAGGACTTTGACCCCTGAAGGTTTTAAATCATTTTAATTTATGCGAGTCTGAACGTACACAGTCTCATCATGCTTGATTGGTTGAGGGTCTGTATGAGTGTCTATCGTAGATGTGGTTAAAAAAAAGAACTTCAGGGGTCAAATTTTCTTTGAAATCATCAAACAATAGTCAGAATAGATTTAATAGAATAGATCAAAGGGTTAAATGTAAAAAATAAAACAATTTTGAACTTCATATGCGGGGTCAAATATTGTTTGAAATCATAAAACAATAGTTGAATAGATTTTAAACTCATCAAATAGTTAAATGTAAAACATAATCTTATTTCGCTGACTTTAAGTGCCCTTCAATAGAAATACAAAAAGTATTCAAACTTAGGGGCTTTTATCTTTAATTTCTCTAACTACATTGTCATAGTGAATGTTAAGTTTAAAAAACAAAAACAAAAACTCATTGACTCATTTCATGACACAAAATATAAAATATAGTATATGTTCATGCTGTACTTCTTATGATATATACCTTTATTATTCCTTAAAAGTTCAAAGTAAAAAAGATAAATAGCTTCATGCAAATATAAAAGCCCACGAATGTATATTTCTTTGTAAAACAAAATGTTCAAGGGATGAATAGCCAATTTCTGCACAACCGTTAGCACACAGAGTTTAAGTGTCCACTGTATATACTCAGTGACAAGTGTCAGTGTTTGAAAAATACAAGACACCCGCCAGAATTATTTGCATCACTTTTCTTTCTCATTGTGATTTAATGCAAAAGTGAAGATAAACATAAGAAATGACTTTTTGTATACGATACCATGCAATCTCTTGAACTTGAATGTGATTTTCTTTATTTTTCAATTACTTTTTACATATATTCGCAGACCTACTATCCAGAATGGCGACATCAGGCAAGCTTCAGGACGACTTCCTTACTTGTAGTGTGTGTATGGAAGTGTATCAGCGACCAGTAACCCTTACATGTCAGCATTCCTTCTGTGAGAACTGTCTGGGGAAATATCTACAAACTAAAGCAGAAGCTGTGAGAAACAAGTCCATTCCCTGTCCCACGTGTAGACAAGAGACCCCAGTACCTCACCCTGACAGACCTGTAGAAGAGTGGGTGGGGCAGCTGAAACCATCACTGCTTCTAACTGGACTAATGGACTCAATCCCACAAGGTATAAGAAACATCTGATTTATGGATAATACAATCTCATTGAAATCAGCCTGAAACTAATCGCTCATACCTCGCTGCGTTTCCTGATCTGACCACGGCTCCGTAAGAGCCGCGTCAGACGGCCTTGACCGCCAGACTGTGCCAGCCAATAAGAATCGAGGCTGGAAAGACTTCGGCAACTGTTGAATTGACATTCAAAACATCACATCTAACCTTTGTATCTCGGGATTCGAGATTTTTCTGAATGGACCCGAGAAAAGCCGAGCTGGGATGAATGCAAAATGATCGTGGGTGTGTTGACTATCATGATGAATACGCTGGTCGGAAATTTAGCTATGTCTGCGACCCGAGGAGGATAGTGATTAAGATGTATTATCGTGACAAAATTTGCGTTTGATTTGGCATATTCTTCGTCCAAAAAACGTTTTTAAAAAAATTAAAAGTTATAGTGAAGAAATTTACCAAAAACAAACTACGACACATTATTGAATAGGTCTACAAAGTTTATATCAAAATTAGGTCGACAACAATTTTGTCAAAGGGTTTCGAGGAATTCATATCAATTTTTAAATTTCAAATTAAGTATTTTTGTGAATGGGGGCAGGTAAATAAATCAGAAAATGTAGAAACAGAAACCTCTGCAATTGTTTTTGATCAGTGACATACTGTTATTTATTTAGAACTCAGAAGTGTGCAATGGCTGACCATTCGCCCGACCCCCGACCCTCTACCCCCGGGGGTTATCGACAACCAGGGTGCCCCCTCTCGCTTCTTCGCTTTCACTCTAATTTCCTGGATCCGCCACTGGTGTGTATCTCAAGAGTGACAATTATGTTTTCAGTAAAAAGCTTATCATACAACTCAAAATGATAGATCTCAGTTGCAACAACGATGATGTTCATTTTTTATGCCATCTTTTCAAAACTTTTGCAAAACATTTTTCAGGGCGTCCCTTATTTTCAACTTTCCGCAATTTTTCGTGATCAAACAAAACCGATATGTACGCGGACCCGTGATTGGTTAGAATAATTGGAGGTGAAAGGTCACGGTCAAGGCCGTCTGACACGGCTTTTATGGAGACGTGGTCAGATCAAGAAACGCAGCGAGGTACGAGCGATTAGTTTCGGGCTGATTTCAATGAGATTGTGGATAATAAGGTATCGTTTGAATATATAAATACATTTCATTAAATGAACCTTAATGATATCTATCAAGATAAATACATAACTAATTTTGCAATATGAATTCTGAAGACAAAGAACATATAATCCATTGCCATACTTGCCAGCATAACATATTAGTATTATACAATTGTTATCTTTCATTTAACATCCTTTATTGATATAGTGACACTACTATTGAGCTTATTTTCCAGGACCTGACCATTGCTCAGTTTGCAAAGAAGAAGGGGAGACAACTCCAGCATCACACTGGTGCTCTGAATGTGAAGCTTTGTTTTGTGATGGATGTCTGAAGCAACACAGTAGGATGCCAAACTCAAAGAAACATGAAGTTGTGAAATATTCAGGAACAAAGCCTCCCCAAATAAAGAAATTTATTTGCTGCGAACATGAGAAAAACATAGAATTGTTCTGCAACGACTGTGACAAACCTCTGTGTACAATCTGTTGCAGTATATCTCACAGAACATGTAAAGAGGTCATCACAATCAAAGCACAGATGACAAAAGTCAAAATAAGACTTCAAGAAGGTCTTCGAAACCTGGCTTTGAAAACTGATTTGACAAATGTCCAGATCAGAGAGCTAGATTCTCAAACCAAAACCGTAGTGGCCGGAAGCTCCAAGCTTGAATCAGATATAAAGAAAACCATAAAGGAAGCTATTGATGCACTGAAACAGAAGGAAGATCAGCTGATTAAGAAGGTGAAGGATCAAACAGAACAAGACAAGGAGCAGTTGAGGTCGATGATGAAGACAAAACAAATGGATCTACAGCTGTACCAGCAGCAGTCTCAGTCCATCCAGCAGGCCCTGGAGTTGGAGGATGAGGCGCAGATGTTTGAGATGTATCTGTCGTCTGGATCAGGAGCAGATGTCACAGTGACACAGAGGAAGGACAGAACAGATGTAGCTGACATCAGCTTTAAACACGACCTTGCTCAACTGAAGGAACAGATTGAAATGATGGATGTGATGATAAACAAGGTGGATTTGAACATTCAAGAGCTTGATAACATAAACCTGACAGCAGCACCTGTATTAGATGAAGTTATCGACGCTAAACTTAATGTGACAGACAGTTGCTATGTTACAGATGGTTTGGTCATGAAAATAGCAGAAACAAAAGTCACACTTTTTGCTGATTATAACTATCGACGTCTGAAATTATTTTACACTAAAGGAGGACAGTCATGTTCAAGTGTACTCAAAGTGTATGGTAGTCCCTGGTGTTTAACAGTTATCAGTGAAGGTAAGGTAGCTGTGTCTCTTCCCTCGTCTCAACGTATCATCACAGTTGCTGTGACTCCTGACCTGGAACTCTTGTCTACAATCCAGACAAGTAAGAGGTACTATGGTCTGTCTACTCTGGATCAGTCAACACTAGTGGCAGGTTCTTATAATCCACCCTCTGTGGATCTGATTGATATGAAGGGAACCATATTGAAGACCTTCACAACACTTCCTGCCATAGGACAGAGCTTCATTGATCCTCACTACATACATGTAACCAGACAAGGCACTATCCTGGTGTCAGACAATGGTCTGAAGTCCGTCATCTGTCTGACACGGTCTGGTGACCTTGTATTCACATACACACCTACTGGGGACAAAGCACTGAGACGTCCATGGGGAATCACACCCACCAGTACAGGAGACATTCTTGTAGCTGACTGTGATGCACACAAAGTGATTCATCTCACACATCACGGGAAGTTTATTAGAGACATGCTAACAGCAGATGATGGTTTAGAATATCCAGTTGGTCTATGTGTTGATGGAAATAAACTGTGTGTTGTGTTGGTATCAAAAGGTTTACACAAATACAGATTTGGTTAGATGTGACTTTTGTATTTTCACATTCACTATAGCTTTTATCTTTGAATCTATCAGTGTGATACATTAAAGATCCATTTTCATCTTTGCATAATGTTCTAATAAATGTTCTATTCATTACAAAATTAGAAAACGTTTAATTCAAACAAAACGACAATCGGACCAAAATTCCTTTAAATATTTACAATTAAACGAAAGGGCATTCCCGAATGGACTTTGAACTATAAATAGAAGGGGTGTATTATTTGCCAGATCGCGCAAAGGATTGTGGAACGTAAACAGAGGATGTAAACAAAGATGGCTGAATCAAGACGTTCGCGGAGACCGAGTCGAAAACTCTTAATAGTTTGGAGGTAAAGAAACTTTTTCATTTATTGGAACAGCATTTAGTTCGATAGAATATACGTGTATCTGCTCGAATAAATAATAAATAAATATCCATCGTCGTGATCGGAAGCCATAACAATGAGATCGCGATAAACAGGAAGTATGGTAAATCCTACACATAAAACTGTGACGTCACGGATTGTGGGTTCGTTTATGGCTACGGCAAGTTTTGGAGGGTGGTATAGTTTGAAATTAGAATTAAATACCTTCTCGTTGATTATAAACTCTTTTTATGGTCTCAACAAATTGTTGAAAGATTTTTCTACAGAACTGTATAGTCGGATGTGCGATATATGAAAACGGAGTTATTACGAATGCAAAGTTGAAAATGGATCTTTAATGTCAAAAATGTTACCTAACAGAGTTTTAGATAACTAAGGAAAGAAGTACTTTTAAATGATATATGTTTCAACTCCTTCCTTTTGAAATATTTTTAAATTTTAAAAATTGCAATATTAATAATTTCGAATTAATCATGTCTATTGTCTATTTATATGTTGATTATCTATTATATGTCAGAAATTCACAAGTATATACATTTCAGTGAACTATTTCTAACAAATTCCACACTGACATGTGCAAAAGAAGAATGCCTTTTTTATATCTTATTACGCTTACTGTACATGCTTTGCATGCATAAGAGTTATTCGACTTCGTCTGAACGTAAATAACGCCCGGGTTGCACGTGAAAAGCGTGCAGTTCATGCAGAATCATCTCCGCTGTCGTGTTTGTGGAATTTGTGCTGAAGTTTCAAAGTATTAAGGCATATTTCAATAGTAAGAGTAAGATTTTCCACCTGTTTCTGTTGGCATTTTGAAGGAAGATAACTAGAAGATTTGTATGTAGAGAAACCTGTAATGGGCTTAAATATGTTTATGGGAAATTAGAAGGCTAAATATCTTACTTTCAAATAATTGATGTTTTTTTTTTTTTTAAGTTCCTTCGTTGAGTGAACTCTACAATGACCTTATCACTACAAGTAAAAGAGATCGGAAAAAAGGGCAAATCTCGACTTGATATTTTTAAAAACTATCTACCGAAGTGTAAACAAGATCACGTGCAGAGTGTGTTTTCCGTGTGAAATGAACACGCTTAGCACGTGCAGCGCATGCTTCATGCCTTTTGTTCTCAAACGCTTGTTGACAGTTTTGTAGGTTTCTCTTCAAAATAAAGATGTAACGTTTTTTTTCATTGATGACCGTTCACTTGTAACTTAAATCGTCAAATAAAGTAAGTCAGTATGACTTTTACTATTACGGAGTTGTGTACATTTCTTTTAGCTAAATCTTTGACTTTGTTGACCTTTCGCAAAGTGTTTGTTGCCTGCTCCTGTTAAAAATCTACTTACATTTAACTTTTTCCAAATAAAGTAATTAGAAATTTAGAATACTCCCACGTTTTAATTGAAGTTGAGATAAAGTTATCAAAGCTTTTATTTATCTCAAACCAACAGTTATAATACATCATAATAAGGCTGGAACTTTACTGAAATTTGGAGTCGCATTATTACAAACCCATGCTTTTCATGAAATATAATTTGTATTCTGCTAAATGCCAGACATGTTGGTATACATTCAAAACATCCAACATAATTACCCCAAATGCAAATATGACAGTTTTTCATATTGCATAGCGGGTGTTATGAGGTGAGGTGAGGTGATATTGGGTTTAACGCCGCTTTCACTATTATTTCACTTATATCGCAGCTGCTAATATTATGGCAGGGAGAAAGCCTGCAGCGCCATTGTGGCTATGAAACCTGCGAGCATCGGCTGGAACTAGCGAATGATTGGTGGTACTGCGCTGAAATTCAGTGTAGCATTGCACCCAAACCTTACTGCGTGTAGAACAGTTCTCTACTGCAGACAAAGTTGCCGAAGCCGAACGCGCTAACCATTGCGCTATCCCGCCCCTCGGGTGTTGCAATATCATAATTGTATCCCAATAGTTCTTCAACGAAATTCATGTTGAAAATTTATTAGTTTAAGTCATAAAATTAAAGTTCACCTGTACAATATTATTTTACAATTGTACTGTACCGTAAACTATTCGTATCTGCCTAAGTGCACGTACAATTACACTACCATGTGGATAGAAATATGATAAACTGGCATTACCAAATGAATAGGTTCTTATGTTTACATTATCTATTTTGTGTTAAATATCTTGAATACAGAAGAAATAAAAAATATGTTAATAAAACAAACCAATATGTGTGATAAATCATTACATCACGATATGTGTCACGAACCTTCGCAGCAGTTGAGAAAAACACGTGACATTCGAATGTGAGGCTACATTTACCAGTTACCCATTATATTTATCTGACTATTTTGCAATCTTTTATTAAACTTTCTTTCTTAATACAGCACCGAGTAGACTTTACAATTATATAAACACATGTCTTAAAGCGATGTGTAAAATGGTCAAACAATATTTCGCTTTCATATTTTCCCAATTCATCTTATTTTAGATATAAAGTTATGACAAAAATTGTAAAACAATGCCTTGAGATTCATTTCACGCCAGAAGGCTACTGATAGCCCATGTAAAGCGTGAAAAGCGTGCAGAGTCGTTTCTGTGGACTTAACAGGCGGGTCAACCAGTGCAAAACTGTAATTAATCTGTTTAATGTTTACATCAATACATTTAGCAGATGAATTAAAACTGTCTACTTCTAACAAGGAATAAGAAAAGGTTGTGTTTTGTTGTAATTGAAATGAAATAAAGCATCAACATAAAGATTTTGAGGTATTTAGTTAGTTTTTAAAGTGCTTTGTCAATGAGCTTGCGGTGACCGACTAAAGGATAGAAACAAAGAAATGAACTCTTATCTGCCTTATATTGTTATTACAAAACTTGTTCTGTTACTCAGGAAAATATCATTTATGGTCGCTTATGTTGTAAACACATTTCTGCTTACATGTTAAACTCTATATTGCCTTCGTGAATGCATCCTTTAGAAATTGTGCAGTTTATTCAGGTGTTGTGCACGTGCAGCACGATTTTCCCATGTCTTTGATAGCTACCTGATATAGACACGTGTCTCACTGGGAGAAGCAGTAATTACATATTTACAAACGTGTAATCGTAATGGAAGCTTATGTTGTATAACTTCCAACTATCTATGAGTTACTAGAAATCTAGGTTATAATATTCAGGACCCGGTGTATAAGCCTGTTCAGGCTGTATAGTGATTTGAGACTGTTGCACCAGTTATGTAACAACGACGGAGAGCGTCGTGTTTAGTAAATCAGTGCCGATGTTGCAAAGTAATAAAATGTAGTTTAAATAGCAAAAGTACGATTTTACCGCCAGTAATTGATTATATTTTTTAGGAAGAGAAAATTAGGTTTTATATGAAGAGAAGCCTTTAAAAGGGTGAAGATATTTTAGGAGCAATTAGACACATTATACGTAAACCTTATTTACGAATCTGAAAATTGATTTGTTTTAATAAGAAGTTCCTTCATTGCCTGAACTCTTCAATGACCATATTGCTAAATTTATAAGAGATCGGAAATTGACTCACTGACTGTTTGAACAACCTGCTTCCGAAGAGTGAAGCCAATTTGCACGTGCAGATTGTGTTTTCCGTGTAAAATGAGCACGCTTTGCACGTGCAACGCACGCCGCATACTTCTTGTCTTGTAACGTTTGATGACTTACGAGTGTTGCAGATAACCATGCCTTTTAGAAAGTCAAAATTATGAACAGAGGTCTTTAAATGATATTTGTTTTAAATACTTCTTTTTAAATATTTTCAATCTTAAAAATTGAAATATCAGTAATTTCAAATTCATCATATTTATTATCTATTTATATGTTGAATATTATCATGAAGTTGGAAATTCATTATCATATATATTTCAATCATCTAATTGTAGCAAATTACACATTAATATGTACAAAAGAGGATGCCTTGTTTATCATATTTCGCTTACTGTACATAACATACAATTCAAACAACTAACATCTGCCGGCATTTCGGTTAGGTAACGGTGATAAAGAGCGCCCGGATAGCATGTGCGTGCAGTTCAGGCAGAGTCATCTCCGCTGTCGTGTTTGGTGAATCAAGGTGTATAAGTATGAAGGCATAGTTCAAATAGTAAGATTTATAGATAAGATTTAGAGTTTCTGCCAGTATCTGTTAGGATTTTGTAAGAAGATAAATAGAAGATGTGTATGTAGAGAAACCTTTTAAAAGCTTAAAGATGTTAATTGGAAATTAGAAGGCTAAATATCTTACTTTCATTTAAATTATGTTTTTTCTAGTAATACGTCTTTTGTTGATTGACTTTGGCTTTTTACTACAAGTATTAGGGATGGGAAAACAGGGCAAATCTCTACTTAATTTTGAACAATCTGCTTCTGAAGGGAAAACACGATCACGTACAGAATGTGTTTTCCGTGTGAAATGAACACGCTTAGCACGTGCAGCACGTTCTTCATGCCTCTTGTCTCAAACGCTTGTTGACTTTACTGTAAATTTAGATTTCTCTTCAAAATATAGTTGTATCGTTTCTTTTAAATGATGACCGTACATTTGTTAAATAAAGTATTAGAACGTTAAGTCCTTTTACTATAACGCAGTTGTTTACACTTCCTTTAGTTAAGACTTTGACTTTGTTTACCTTTAGCAAAGTCTCTGTTGCCCGCTCCCGTTCACAAACAACTTACCTTAAACTTTCTCCTTATAGAATTATTGCATTTAAAAAAAAATCACGTTTTAATTGAAGTTGATTTGACGTTATAAGAGGTGGATCATCTTATTTATCTCCAGCCATCAGTTATAATGCTGGGAGAAAAGGCATCATAATAGGGTGGAACTTTACTAAAATTTTGACGCATCCTGACAAATCTAAGAGTGACAACCCATGTTGTTCATGAAATATAATTTGTATTTTGATAAAAGCTAGACATGTTGTTATACATTCAAAACATCACACATAATCACCCCCAATTGCAAATATGACAATTCCTTTGTTCTCAAAGAAAATCTAACAACACTTTCTATATGCACAGATGTCGAAATCAACTCACTATGCTATACATATTCGGTTTGAAATACAAAACACTGTCTTTGACTGCATTAGAGAAGTGTCCAAACGCATTGTTGTCATTTCTTAAATAATTTTATTTTAAAAGCGATATATTTATATATCTTAATACTGTCACTGAACAAAACTGCTTTGTTAATCAACGATCTGAAATTCTAGATCAAACGTTACCATTCTTAAGTTTCAAGTTTCATGCTCGCTCACATCCCTGATGGAAGTGGACAAGAGGAAGTAGTCATCGCGCATGTTCATAATGAGCACATGGTATTTTAATAGAAATATTTGAATATGACTGAACTATACAACAAGTTATAACACTATGCGTGAAATTCAGTTACTTATTCGTAAGCACAGCAGAAAAGTACTCGTGAAAAGCGTGCAACACGTGCAGAGTCGTGTCTGTTGACTACGCATGCGGGTCAGTCAATAAGTAATAAGCACTAGTAAGAGTTTCCTGACTTTAACTGTTGAACGTTTCCGGCGTCTGTGAAGTTTTATTTATTTCAATCCGACAGTTATACTACATATAGAAAGGACATAGAAAGGACATGGAACATTGGTGGAACTCTATGAAGGTACTTCCTTATTTCACAAGAATAAATTATGTTCTTTGGGGACAACTAAACATTAAATTTAAGATTTTCAGGTTTATCTATTGTTGACAAACTTTTTATGCCAGGTCGACATACAAAATAATTGTTCATGCTTTAAAATGTTAGCCATACACTGAAGTTCAAAGTCCTTTTGTCAACAATAATGATAGGACTCGTATTATGTGAGGATAGATTTAAGTTTCTAGCAGTTCATTCTGTTTTTGTAACACTGTCTTTGCTCTATAAGGTGTTAGCATTCATAGAGGTCAGATGTCTTCATAGGGCAATTCATGCAATTTGACAGATTCAATATTGATTCAACGGTGTGATCACTTAACTTGTATAAATGCCACAAACCAAGTCACAAGAAAAGTTCATTTTCATTTTCAAAATAAACACTGTAAAATGTTTTAAAATATTTAGTAATGTATCTACTTATTCAAATCATTTCATTTCAAACATTATACTAACATGACACACAAACCTAGAATGAAAATACTACTTTCTGATTGGTTCCTTATATAGATTTTGAAGTAATTATTTCGCTAATAGCCACCTCTAAGTATTTACGACCGATTCACATTCCTCAACGGACTAATACAAACCGCACTCGGTGAACTTACTTTTTACGTAAACTTGCAGGCAAAAATGAAATGGATTTCAATACCGAGAAAAAAAAATACCGACATTCTGGAACCTTTTGATTTGTATGCAATTGAGGAGATTTATCCATTCAGAGAAGAATTTTTGGATAGATTGTAGATAATTTATTATCCTAGATTTAACTTCAAACTGAGCTTGCGTCGTACCGTAACAACAATTCATCGAATGAGCAGAAGTGATGTTAGAAGCTTCCATTTTTAAGGTGTATGTTTTGATATTTTTTTTCATTGAAGTGTGTTCCTTGAAAATAAAACTATACCATAGTTTCTCAAGCAAGTGGAACCGGTCCGAACTGATTCGACCTTATTACATTGCTGTTGCGCATGGCAAATTAGTTCCTTTTTATTTGTCTAATTTGTCAGGTTCAAATGGAGATAAATCCATTCTGGGTTTTTTTAAGTTGTTTTTTTTGTAGTGCATTTGTTTACCCCTAAATTTACATTTCAAACCTTGTACCCCAAAATGAAATATGTGATGCTGCGCAGTTAAATTTCAAATTCTGTTAACTTTCATCCTTTACTTTTAGAAGCCACAATGGCATTTTACGGACGCTTCTTTGTCAGTTACTCGCATTCAATTTATTGAGGTAGGTAGGTAGGTGGGTTTAAGGGCGCCGTTAGGCCAAAAATGACATATATGCGCCCGGCATTTAAAGTAGTGGTTAAAATGAAATTAAAATAAGAATTTATTGATGTGTACTTAAGAGTTATCTTTACCTTTTTCGCTCTCGTACTTTCGGCGAATGTGTAATGCACTTTAATAGCACTGTAGTGCATAAATTCCAACCATGCAATTGTACCTCAGTGGGTCTAAGTAGGCAATGAAGGATGATACTTCTCGTCTTCATTGAGCTGTCATAGTAGGAGGTTATTGAGCCAAAGTCCGGCGCAGCGCTACTTTCGTGAGTGAACAACGTGCACGAATTCTGAAGTACTTCCAATGTATCCTCGATCAGGTAAGAGGCGTATGACCGAGAAAGGTCATGAATTTTATGAACAGACTTTAGATAAACATTTGAAGAAACTTTCTAAAGTTGACAATGAACTTACAAACCTCATATTCCGTTCCGAAAGTGAAACACAAATACAGAATTTGAGTGAAGTGTTTAACGCCATTGACAATTGCCATGATAGATATTTGTCAGTATCAACAGAGTTATTCAAGTTCTTAGACAGGACAGGGACAGCTGAAGCCCGTAATGAGTAACATTCTCTTACACCTGTTTTAAACAGAAGATCTGAAAGTGTGCAAAATGTTTGACATTACACAACAAGTTAAAGTTGCTAGATCAAAACAAATCATAAAATGTACTTTCAAATGTTATCCAACAAATGGGACTCATGACTTCAGAAGAAAGTTTGTGTTTTTCTAGAACATGCAGTGAAAAATCTAATACAAGTTCTGTGCTTCAGAGACAGAAATCAAAGGCTGAAGCTGCCAAGGTGAGGCTAGCTGAAGCTGAGAGAGAAGTTCAACTAGCTGAAGCAGAGTTGGTTGGTATTCAGAAGATGCTACAAGCTGAGAGAGAAGTTCAACTAGCTGAAGCAGAGTTCGTTGGTATGCAGAAGATGCTACAAGCTGAGAGAGAAGTTCAACTAGCTGAAGCAGAGTTCGTTGGTATGCAGAAGATGCTACAAGCTGAGAGAGAAGTTCAACTAACTGAAGCAGAGCTGGTTGGTATGCAGAAGATGCTACAAGCTGAGAGAGAAGTTCAACTAGCTGAAGCAGAGTTGGTTGGTATGCAGAAGATGCTACAAGCTGTAAGAGAAGTTCAACTAGCTGAAGCAGAGTTGGTTGGTATGCAGAAGATGCTACAAGCTGAGGAAGAAGACAAGTACAATGAGGAAGATGAGGAAAGACTGTCTACTTCGCCACTACATACAAGTATTCAATGTACGGCTGAATTTATCAATGACCAGCAATCAAGATATAATATGCCCCAGCCCTCAGGAAATACAAACTTCTTCAATCAAGCTAGTAATCTTAACCCAGATGCAAATGAATACACACCACAAATAGAATTAAGTCGCACAAATCAACCCATGAATCTTAAGCAAATTGATAATCCACAGAATCAACCTTCACAATATGTACCACAGTTACAGTGTTCAGAACTGTCCACATTTCTCTTGAAGCTTGATTTGCTTGTCTCAAGACTAACCAAGTTCAATGGCAGACCTGAATTATTTAGATATTCACCATAAAATCGCTTTCTAGTAACAATAAGGACCTTTGAGAATTAGAACATAAACTTGCAAGCTGTATTATATGTGTGATGAAAAACAAAAGAAGTTATGGAGATTCTTAAGTCATACGGTCTGCCTCTTTGATTGACTTCTTAGTTTTCATACTTGCGTGAATCTGTCAAGAAGAGCTTTAAAACTGAGAAAGGAAGACACTCAGAGAGAAAATTCTAGGCTAATTTTGCAACTTATATCATAACCCTATCAAAGTTTAAAATATGTATATGATATATGTTCCTCTGTTATGTGAACGTAGCTTTTGATGTCCCCCTCTAACTATAATTTACTTTATATTTACTAATTTACAGAAACCCGTTATGATTGTAATTAATGACTTTTGTGAGTTTATTCTGATGAAAACTGCCTAAATGATTATCCTAAATATCCAATAATGCGTCCGTGATAATTCCTTGGTGCTTGTCATAATGATTCGCTGAAATTAATAAAACTATGCCTGCAAGTTGCTAGTTCCAACTATTTTCTACATTTTACACTGCCAAACTTTATAAGCGGATAACTGTTGTTATAAACCTTACTCAAAGAAACCTCACCTTTTTCTTCAATGATTATCTAGGAGGTAAGATAGCTTAATTTGAGGATATATTTTGTGATATGAAACAGAACAACGTGACACTATTGCTGCAAACATGCAAAACAATACCGCACACAACCTATAACTACACAGTATGTTAATACCATTCATTAATTTGCAATCAACAGACATAATTTTAAACATGTAACAGAACTGACACGTAATCTTACATTATACGGCTGTATCAATAAAATAATGACATCATCATGTACAAAAAAAGTAACCTAACCGAAATAGCATATATTTCTAAAGACAACAAAGAATGAAAGACAGGATGAGTGTCTGTTCTCGGTACTGTTTAACAAAGCTTGTCTTCAATATAAACCAAGTTATACAGCCAGATAGACAGACAGTACATTTATTGACACCCTTGGGAATTTATTTCTTTTGTTTTATTTGAAGGTTATATGTCATTTCAGTTATTTTACACGTGGGTGGGTTATTAAATGTTCAATGTGTGCAAACAAATAGACATGTAAAGTTTCAAAATTTTCTAAAAGTTAATATCAGATTTTAATAGAGTGTAAGTGGGACTCTCTGTTGACAGGTAGCGCCATTACCGCTTGAGTAAACGATTATCCATGTCAGCTGGTGTCATTTTGTTGTGTCATACCTACACTGATTTCCCCTGTATATTCATAGGTTAAAGGTTTTGTATATTCCTAACGTAAAGAGTCTAGTTATTAGCTTTAGAATATAAAGCAGGCATGAATTGTTGATATTCTATTTGACTTATTTGGTCAGAAAACATCAACCTGCAAAATGTAAAAGCAAAACATTAATAGATTTTTTTAATATAAATTATTAACTTTAAACTTATCTTAAGGAATGCTCCGATTGTAAGCCAAATATTGACCCGATCGCATCGTTTTATGGCAATTAACTCAACTCTGGCGACGCCCTTGCGAGTTTATTTGCCATTTCCACTCGACACGGGGTCATTGTTTACTACAGAGTCACTAACTTTGTTTAAAACACCTTAAGCCTCAACTCACTCACTCACTAAGTTGGCTATCAGGTTTCTATACAAATGTCTGGTGTAGGGTTTCGTCAAGCACTCGTTATGCAGCCAGGTATGTATTATTTACAGGTAGAAAGCAACGAAGAGCGTAGAGAAGGTTCAAGATAAGTGAATTTTGTGAAATGCATTTTCAAATAGTATGTTTGTTGCCATACACCTTTTATCACATGCAACAAGCACGCGTAACTACACATGAAATCCCAATTGAGTTTAACTGTTTCAGTATCAAAACTGTCCGTCAGGGATGTACATGACTCATAAGCAATGCTATGGATAAATTACCCAAATTTATTCCCCATTATATTAAGAATCTGTTCGTTTTAACATTTCATAAGGTGTCGAACAAACGAATTAATATTTATGCATTTTCATTTGTCTTTCTTTGCAATAAAATATATTGCGTCATTTTATCATATTTTTTTCTCTATGTTTGTTATGTGTGTGGACGGCCTGAAAATAAATTTGAATGAATAATGGATCTTTATGGTGAAATATGTTTACTTCTGTATAACGTTGGTATGAGCGTTCGGCTTCGGATCAAGAAGATGTCCGTGGTTCGAATCCCGCCAGGGGCTTGGCATCTTTGTCTGCAGTAGAGAACTGTTCTACACGCAGTCAGGTTTGGGTGCAATGCTACACTGAATTTCAGCGCTGTACAACCCATGGTTCGCTAGTTCCAGCCGATGCTCGCAGGTTTCACCGCAATGCATAGCCACTATAGTACTGCGGGCTTTCTTCCTGCAATAATACTAGCAGCCGTGATATAAGTGAAATAATCTTGAAAGCGGCGTTCAACCCCAACTCCCCTCACCTCACCTCTGTATAACACTAAAGTGACTACAGCCATAAAGCCAACATTCAAGATAAACTATTACTCTAGAAGAAATCGTCGATCAATCATCGAGTTGAAAACGATATTGCATTTACATTTTCAAAAGCAATTACTGATTTCAAAAGAGACAGATATCTGCACCTCACATATAGACACTCAATTTTATATGAGCAAGGAGAGAAGTTACCATGACCGAAATCAATGGTCACTGAATAGAGGGTATGACTTCATAGATTCGATACAATTGCATAACAAATTGACTTCTAAATATACTCATGTATTGGGCTAATGTCACTCACTTGGTGATTTGATTCAGTGCTTTTTCAATAACATTTGCCAACAATCTATTGTCAGTTAGTTGTGCCTTACATAGAGACACTTAAATTCCAATGGGTATGGAGAGACGTCACCATACCACAATCATGATCAGCTACGATCGTTGAATACATGGTATGGTACAAGTTTTTCTCAGTAGGTGTGAAATCTGCTCTTTCGTCTCCATTTTACAGGAAACCTTAACAAAAAAAAAGTTCAAGTCAATGTATTCAGTATAAAACGAAACAGCTCTTATAGCAAAGTGTTTTGTCGTGAATCAAACAAGTTGAGAGACGATCCCTGAATTGACAACAATTCATTACAATCATTTGTCATTTCTGAATACAGAGAATTCATAAAAAGTTGTAATATTGAAAGGGTTAACTGCAACATGTTCGAAAGTGTTCAGTCATCTGATAGGCTAATATCAGCGGAACTACCATTTTACAGAATGATGTCCCTCAAACTGCTCTTTCTAACAGTTAGTAACAGTTTTTCTTAAATTTTTTCACTCAAGCAGAGATGCTTTCAAAACAGGTTTATTCTAGATACACATAATACTCAAATATGTGATTTAATATTATTATTATTATATTATTTAATATATTTGAAATATTAATATCGATATTCAACATGAAATATAGAGGATCTGTTTTTTTAAAAATATAACTCTCTTCATTCGCCTATCAACAGACAAATACTAAAAATGAGAATTCAGCGAATACTTTGTTAAATAATTCTCTTACAACTGTGCCAAGATTATAGCTGTACAAAGACCATTGGAATGACAGAAGGATTTCAATGGTCACACTGATGTGAATGCTTCCCGTTATAGAACACATTATGTATAGAACACAAAAGCTGTTCCCTGTGAATGGTGAGGCAGGTGAGGAGAGCATGTGAACGAGTTGCTCTCTTAGTGTTCATTATACCACGACCTCAAGAGGTGTTTACTTGCTTTAAATGAGAATGAGGAGTTATAACCGTTCCCTGAGAATAATGAAATCAAGCGAATGCTCAATTGGATCATTGACGACACAAAACAACACAGATATTTCAAATACGTCCTCTTTGCACCAGCCCTCAGTTCTGTGTCCTTAGCGGTCTTGCGAGTTTCTCCGGTATGCCTTTTTACTAAGATAGGAAACGTACTTTGGATATCTTACAGTCTTGTGGTGAAGAATTAGGGGTAAGTTTACAGCTGCAACTTTATCTATGAATATTTCTCCATAATGGTATTTCAGTTAAATAAGGGTTTTATGATTACGCAGTTTGTTTCATCACTTACAAACTCGGTACTCATATCATAACAGTTTGTTTTACTTAGGTACGTGTTATACTAATTTAACAGAAAACAGAAAAAAATTGTAATTTTGGCCGTTATAACTAGATACATTTTCACATGAATATGACGGAATATGAGCTACTCTATTTAGTTAATGTAAAAAACATAAGATGTTCTTGAGGGTCTATACGGGTGTCTATTACTACTGCCATTTACATATTTGCGTATAGATATTAAAGGATAATCAACGTAAACATAACAATTAAACAAAATAATCTTTAAGAAAATAAGATTATCTTGTTTACATTTTCCTCTGGGAAGGGGGGGGGGGGGGACACTTTCCAGGAAGATGAGTATGGGGAGGGGGGATACACTTTCCGGGAAGATGAGTATGGGAAGGGGGAAAACACTTCCCAGGAAGATGGGTATGGAGAGGGGGGATATACTTCTCGGGAAGGTGAGTATGGGGAGGGGGGATACACTTCCCAGGAGGATGAGTATGGGGAGGGGGATACACTTCCCATGAAGATGAGTATGGGAAGGGGGATACACTTCCCGGGAAGATGAGTATTGGGAGGGGGGATACACTTCCCAGGAAGATGAGTATGGGGAGGGGGGATACACTTCCCGGGAAGATGGTTATGGGGAGGGGGGATATACTTCCTGGGAAGATGAGTATTGGGAGGGGGGATACACTTCCCGGGAAGATGGTTATGGGGAGGGGGGATACACTTCCCAGGAAGATGAGTATGGGGAGGGGGATACACTTCCCATGAAGATGAGTATGGGGAGGGGGATACACTTCCCGGGAAGATGAGTATTGGGAGGGGGGATACACTTCCCAGGAAGATGAGTATGGGGAGGGGGATACACTTCCCGGGAAGATGAGTATTGGGAGGGGGGATACACTTCCCAGGAAGATGAGTATGGGGAGGAGGGATATACTTCCCGGGAAGATGAGTATTGGGAGGGGGGGATACACTTCCCAGGAAGATGAGTATGGGGAGGGGGATACACTTCCCATGAAGATGAGTATGGGGAGGGGGGATATACTTCCCAGGAAGATGAGTTTGGGAGGGGGGATACACTTCCCGGGAAGATGAGTATGGGGAGGGGGGATACACATTCCGGGAAGATGAGTATGGGGAGGGGGGATACACTTCCCGGGAAGATGAGTATGGGGAGGGGGGATACACTTCCCGGGAAGATGAGTATGGGGAGGGGGGATACACTTCCCGGGAAGATGAGTATGGGGAGGGGGATACACTTCCCGGGAAGATGAGTATGGGGCGGGGGGGGGGGGGGTACACTTCCCAGGAAGATGAGTATGGGGAGGGGGGATACACTTCCCGGGAAGATGAGTATGGGGAGGGCGGATACACTTCCCGGGAAGATGAGTATGGGGAGGGGGATACACTTCCCGGGAAGATGAGTATGGGGCGGGGGGGGGGGGGGGGGTACACTTCCCAGGAAGATGAGTATGGGGAGGGCGGATACACTCCCCGGGAAGATGAGTATTGGGAGGGGGGATATACTTCCCAGGAAGATGAGTATGGGGAGGGGGGATACACGTCCCGGGAAGATGATTATGGGGAGGGGGGATACACTTCCCGAGAAGATGAGTATTGGGAGGGGGGATACACTTCCCAGGAAGATGAGTATGGGGAGGGGGGGTACACTTCCCGGGAAGATGAGTATGGGGAGGGGGGATACACTTCCCAGGAAGATGAGTTTGTGAAGGGGGGATACACTTCCCAGGAAGATGAGTATGGGGAGGGGGATACACTTCCCATGAAGATGAGTATGGGGAGGGGGGATACACATCCCGGGAAGATGAGTATGGGGAGGGGGATACACTTCCCATGAAGATGCATGGGGAGGGGGGATACACTTCCCAGGAAGATGAGTATGGGGAGGGGGGATACACTTCCCGGGAAGATGAGTATGGGGAGGGGGGATACACTTCCCGGGAAGATGGTTATGGGGAGGGGGGATACACATCCCGGGAAGATGAGTATGGGGAGGGGGGATACACATCCCGGGAAGATGAGTATGGGGAGGGGGATACATTTCCCATGAAGATGAGTATGGGGAGGGGGGATACACTTCTCGGGAAGATGAGTATGGGATATACTTCCCGGGATGATGGGATATACTTCCCGGGATGATGAGTATGGGGAGGGGGGATACACTTCCCAGGAAGATGAGTATGGGGAGGGGGGATACACTTCCCGGGAAGATGAGTATGGGGAGGGGGGATACACTTCCCGGGAAGATGGTTATGGGGAGGGGGGATACACTTCCCATGAAGATGAGTATGGGGAGGGGGGATACACATCCCGGGAAGATGAGTATGGGGAGGGGGATACATTTCCCATGAAGATGAGTATGGGGAGGGGGGATACACTTCTCGGGAAGATGAGTATGGGATATACTTCCCGGGATGATGGGATATACTTCCCGGGATAATGAGTATGGGGAGGGGGGATACACTTCCCAGGAAGATGAGTATGGGGAGGGGGGATATACTTCCTGGGAAGATTAATCTTTTTGATACTGCCTGTGGGGTTTAGTCGACTCTCAAGTTCCCGGGAGGTGAATAAACATTATACTTCCCGACCCCAAATAGTCCATGGGCAGTTGAGCCAGCCCTATACTCCACGGAAAGGTGAGTTGGCTAAACATGTATGCTGCCCGGAGTTGAATCGTCCCCTATACTGCCCGGAGTTGAATCGTCCCCTATACTGCCCGGAGATGAATTGTAATCTATAGTGCCCGGAGTTGAATCGTCCCCTATACTGCCCTGAGTTGAATCGTCCCCTATTCTGCCCTGAGTTGAATCGTCCCCTATACTGCCCTGAGTTGAATCGTCCCCTATACTGCCCTGAGTTGAATTGTAACCTATGGTGCCCGGGGAGTTTAGTCAACCTATTACTGCCCGGGAAGACGGGTCTTGCCATCCCTGTATTTGGAATTGAGACATCCCTATATTCCCTGTAGAATTGTTTCGGCTCTACATTGCCTGGCGAGTTGAGTAGATCTTTGATTAGTAGATTTGTGCCTGGCAAGTTGACTCGGCGTTTCACTTCGAGTCGACAAGCCATTGGAAGCGATTTCTTATGCAACAGCGGTTAAAAGAGAAATAACAATTTGCAAATGTTGTATGGATGCATATGTACTTGTACTATAAATTCTAATTCCATGATAATCATATTTCAAATATAATATATATTGTTAAAGCAAATAACCATGGACAACTGAAGAAGAACGAGTTCTTATGGATAGTTTTGGTGTAAAGCAATAATTAACTATACTCTCATTCAGGGCCGCCACAGAGAGTCACGTGACCGGCCTAGTAGCGAGCTAGCCAGCCGAGACGGCGAGAGGGAAGTGACAGTCATGGAGAGGTACACAGTGTGTGCTGAGAACAACTCGTAGTTCTGTCACATCCATTCTAAAGGTACGTCGTTTATTTTGGTTCATTATAATTTTTAATGTCTGACGTTTTAGAAGCAAACTTATGAAATGCAAGAATTACTAACAAATCAGTTGAATACATGAATACTTTACTGTAGTCGCCAGTTTCTATTTTCACTTTCGGTTTAACTGAATACCTTTTAGATGATTAACATACGTTCGCTGAGGTAAACAAACAATCATGTTTTATGATATAGAGTGTGCTACATGTAAGTATATACAAGTTTACTGTGTTGTTAGCATTTATATGGCGGAATTTCAGGTACTCTATTCAGATTATGAAAAGACATTGCAGGTTGTTGAGGGTCTATACGGGTGGGTGTCTATTGTGTGCAGTGTATATGACTACTACTGCCATTTGCACTCTTATGATGTGAAGATATTTCTTAACTGACTTTATGTATGCTTTAAAGACACTAAATCAGGATTTTGACCTCCTGAAAGGTTTTAAATCATTTTATTCTATGTGAGTCTGAATGTTTAATCAACAAGTACACAATCTCCGTGACTGGTTGAGGGTCTTTATGAGTGTCTATCGTAGATGTGGTTAAAAAATTGTTGAACTTCATATCTGGGGTCAAATATTGTTTGAAATCAAAAACCAATAGTCATAATAGATTTTAAACACATCAAAGAGTTTAATGTAAAAATATAATCTTATTTCGCTTTAAGTGCTCTTCGATAGAAAAACAAAAAAGTATTCAAACTTAAAGAAATTAAAGATAAAAGCCCCTAACTACATTGTCAAAGTGAATGTGAAGTTTAATATCATTAATCATACAAAAACTCATTGACTCATTTCATGAAACAAAATATAGATATAGTTTATGTTCATGCTGTACTTTTTATGATTTATAACTTTATTTTTCCAAAAATATAAAAGAAAAAAGGAATAGCTTCATGAAAATATAAAAGCCCATGAATGTTTATTTCGTTGTAAAACAAAATTTTCAAGAGATGAATAGACAATTTCTGCACAACCGTTAGCACATAGAGTTTAAGTGTCCACTGTATATACTAAGTTGTTGTTTCAATTCAGACGCTGTCAAGTCGTGTTTAATCAGGTTTGATTCTCTCTCACATGATAAGTGTCAGTGGTCGAAAAATACGTTTAAAGACACCCGCAAGAATTATTTGCATCACCTTTCTTTTCCATTGTGATTTAATTCAAAAGTGAAGATAAACATTAGAAATGACGATAGCACAAAATCTCATCTGAATGTGATATATTTCATTTTCAATAACTTTTTATATATTTTCCCAGACCTACGATCCACAATGGCGACTGCAGGCAAGCTTCAGGACGACTTCCTTACTTGTAGTGTGTGTATGGAAGTGTATCAGCGACCAGTAACCCTTACATGTCAGCATTCCTTCTGTGAGAACTGTCTGGGGAAATATCTACAAACTAAATCAGAAGCTGTGAGAAACAAGTCCATCCCCTGCCCCACGTGTAGACAAGAGACCCCAGTACCTAACCCTGACAGACCTGTGAAAGAGTGGGCGGGACAGCTGAAACCAGGACTGCTTCTAACTGGACTCATGGACTCAATCCCACAAGGTAGTCATAAGAAAATAAGCTTTATAATATCGTATAGTTATTTTAATTCTTTTCCAAAGTTTGCTCTATATGAAGGTTAGTCGTTTAAAGCGTTATTTGTTTTTTTGATAAGCAGATGTTAATTGTCATTAATTGTTTTTTTCTATTAATACTTTGACATTACTATTAAACTTACTTTAATGTATTCCAGGACCTGACTATTGTTCAGTGTGCAAAGAAAAAGGGGAGACAACTCCAGCCGCACACTGGTGCTCTGAATGTGAATCTTTGTTTTGTGATGGATGTTTGAATCAACACAATATAATGCCAATCTTAAGAAAACATGAAGTTGTAAAATATTCAGGAACAAAGCCTCTCCAAAAAAAGAAACCTATCTGCAGTGAACATGACAATAACATAGAACTGTTCTGCAGAGATTGTGACAAACCCCTGTGTACTCTCTGTTGTAGTATAGCTCACAGAACATGTAAAGAGGTTATCACAATCAAGGCACAGCTGACTAAGGTCAAATCAAAACTTCAAGAAAGTCAACAAATTTTGACTGAGAAAACTGATTTGACAAATGTCCAGATCAAAGAGCTAGATTCTCAATTTAAAGACTTGGTGGCCGGTAGGTCCTTGCTTGAATCAAAAGTAGGGGAAACTATTAAGGAAGCTATTGATGCACTGAAACAGAAGGAAGATCAGCTGATTAAGAAGGTGAAGGATCAAACAGAACAAGACAAGGAGCAGTTGAGGTCGATGATGAAGACAAAACAAAAGGATCTACAGCTGTACCAGCAGCAGTCTCAGTTCATCCAGCAGGCCCTGGAGTTGGAGGATGAGGCGCAGCTGTTTGAGATGTATCTGTCGTCTGGATCAAGAGAAGACGTCAAAGGGACACAGAGGAAAGACAGAACAGATGTAGCTGACATCAGCTTTAAACACGACCTTGCTCAATTGAAGAAACAGATTGAAATGATGGATGTGAAGATTAACAAGGTGGATTTGAATATTCAGCAGATTGATAACATAGACCTGACAGCAGCACCTGTATTAGATGAAGTTATCGACGCTAAACTTAATGACAACTGCCATGTTACAGATAGTTTGGTCATGAAAATAACAGGAACAAAAGTCACACTTTTTGCTGATAGTGACTTTCAACGTCTGAAATCATTTTACACTAAAGGAGGACAGTCATGTTCAAGTGTACTCAAAATGTCTGGTAAGCCTCGGTGTTTAACAGTTATCAGTGCAGGCAAGGTAGCTGTGTCTCTTCTCTGGTCTCAACGTATCACCACAGTTGCTGTGACTCCTGACCTGGAACTCCTGTCTACAATACAGACAAGTAAGAAGTACAGGGGTCTGTCTACTCTGGATCAGTCAACACTGGTGGCAGGTTCTAATAATCCATCCTCTGTGGATCTGATTGATATGAAGGGAACCATCTTGAAGACCTTCACAACACTTCCTGTCATAGGACAGAGCTTCATTAAACCTCACTACATACATGTAACCAGACAAGGCACTATCCTGGTGTCAGACTGTGGCCTGAAGTCTGTCATCTGTCTGACACGGTCTGGTGACATTGTATTCACATACCCACCGACTGGAGTCAGAGCATTGAGATGTCCATTGGGAATCACATCCACCATTACAGGAGACATTCTGGTAGCTGACCGAGATGCACACAAAGTGATTCAACTGAGTCAGACAGGACAGTATCTCAGAGACATTCTGACTGAAGTGGATGGTTTAGAGTGTCCAACTGGTCTGTGTCTTGATGGAGATAAACTGTGTGTTGTGTTGGTGTCAAAAGGTTTACACAAATACAGATTTCGTTAGATGTGAATGTTGTATTCTCACATTCAATATATTGGGAATGATTTTATCTTTGAATATGACAGTGTGTTACATTGACGTCAAACATATTATCTAACAGAGTTTTAGATAACTATACTTTTTAGAAAGTCAAAAATGTGAACAGAGTTATTTTGAATGATATGTGTTTTGACTACTTCCTTTTGAATTATTTGAAAATAGTTTGAAAATTGTAATATGAGTAATTCGCTATGTCTATTATATATCTATATGTTGAATATCTATCATATGTCAAAATTCACTATTACATACATTGCAATCATCTATTTCAAGCAAATTCCAGATTGACATGTGCAAAACATGAATGTCTTGTTTACCTTTTTTCGCTATGCTGTACATAACATATATTTCAAACAATCAAAATTTGCGAGCATTTCAGTTATGTAACGCCCATAAAGAGCGCCCGGAAAGCACGTGAAAAGCACGCAGTTCATGCAGAGTTTTCGCTGCTGTCGTGTTTGTTGAATCAGTGCCGAGGTTTGAAATAATTAGGAGAAGTTCAATAGTAAGAGTAAGATTTTTCTCCAGTATATTTAAGTAATTCTAAGAGGATAACTAGAATAGTTGTATGTAGAGAAACCTTTAAAGGGCTTAACATTTTTTTATGGGAATTAAGACTGCTTAATATCTTACTTTCATTTAATTGATTTTTGTTTTGATAATAAGTTTCTTCGTTGATTGAGCTAAACAATGACCTAATAGCTACAAGTAAAATAGATTGGAAAACATGGCAAATCTCTACTTGATTTTTTAACAATCCGCTTCCAAAGGGCAAACACGATCCCGTGCAGAGTGTGTTTTCCGTGTGAAATGAACACCCTGAGCACGTGCAAGCACGTTCTTCATGCCTCTTGTCCTCAAACGCTTGTTGACTTTACAGTATTGTAAATTTCTCTTCAAAAGATAGTTGTAATGATTTTGTTAAATGATGACAGTACACTTGTTAGTTAAATCGTCAAATAAAGTATCAGTAAGTTTAGTATTTTTACGATAACGCAGTTGACTACAAAAGTATTTTAGTTGATACCGCAAAGTGTTTGTTGCACGCTTCCTATCACAAACTTCTTAAATTAAAATTTCTCCAAATAAACGTATTGCTTTTAAAATACTTTCATGTTTTAATTGAAGTTGAGATGAAGTTATTAGAGATTTCTCAAAGCTCTTATTTATCTCAAACCAACAGTTATAATGCTGGGAGAAAATACATAATAATAAGGAGGGAACTTTACTCAAATTTGGAATCGCATTGTTACAAACCCATGCTTTTCATGAAATACAATTTGATAAAAAGCAGACATGTTGGTGTACATTAAAATAATCACATATAATCACCCCCAAATGCAAATTTGACAATTCCCTTGTTTTTAAGGAAAACCTAAAAATACTTTCTATATGCACGGGGTCGAAACGACATGAATATCATCTATACATATTCGGTTTAAACTACAATTTTTTTTCCTTAATTGCTTGAGAGAAATGTCCAAACCAATGTTCGACTACTTAACACGTATCGTTGTCAGTTTGGTATATATATGTAATATCTTCATATTGTCACTGTACAAAACTGCTTTTTAAATCGACGGTCTGCAATTATCATTTATTCAAATAAATGGATATATACCTATTCAATATTATTTTACAAATGTATTGTACTGTGAACTATTCGTATCTATCTAAGTGAACGTACAATTACACTGACAAATTAAAATCAGAATCTGAACTATCATTACCAAATGAATAAGTTATTTTATTTACATTATCTATTTTGTGTTGCTATATTGTGTTAAATATCTTGAATATGTCATATCAAAATATGTCAATAAAAACATTAATATGTGTGATAAATCATTGAATTACCATGTGTGTCACGAACCTTTGCAGCAGTTTAGAAAAACACGTGACATTCGAATGTGAGGCTAAATTTACCAGCTACCCATTATATTTATCCGACTATTTTGCAATCTTTTATTAAACTTTCTTTCTTAATACAGCACTAAGTAGACTTTACAATTATATAAACTATTGTCTTAAAGCGATGTGTAGAATGGTCAAACAATATTTTGCTTTCATATTTTTCCAAATCATCTTATTTTAGATATAAAATTATGACAAAAGTTGTAAAAAAATGCCTTGAGATTCATTTCACTGATTGCTTATGTTAAGCGTGAAAAGCGTGCAGAGTCGTTTCTGTCAACTTAACAGGCGGGTCAACCAGTACACAATGTAATTCATCTGTTTAATGTTTACATCAATACATTTAGCAGATGAATTAATACTGTGTACTTCTAACAAGGAATAAGAAAAGCTTATGGTTAGTTGTTATTGAAATGAATATAAAGCATCAAAATAAAGACTAAATAAAATAAGGATAATAAATAATAAGGACTAAAGGATGAAAACAAAGAAATGAACTCTTATCTGCCTTGTATTGTTATTACAAAATTTGTTCTGTTACTCAGGAAAATATCATTTATGGTCGCTTATGTTGTAAACACATTTCTGCTTACATATTAAACTCTATATTGCCTTCGTGAATGCATCCTACAGAAATTGTGCAGTTTATTCAGGCGTTGTGCACGTGCAGCACGATTTTCCAATGTCTTTGACAGCTACCCGAGATAGACACTTGTCTGACTGGGAGAAGCAAGAATTACATATTTACAAACGTATATTCTTAATGGAAGCTTATGTTGTATAACTTCAAACTATCTATGAGTTACTAGAAATCTAGGTTATAATCTTCAGGACCCGGTGTATAAGCATTCTACGGCTGTAGAGTGATTTGAGACTGTTGCACCGGTTATGTAACAACGACAGACAGCGTCGTGCCGATGTTTCAAAGTGATAAGATATAGTTTAAATAGCAAAAGTAAGATTTTACCGCCAGTAACTGATTATATTTCTTAGGAAAAGAAAAGTAAGTTTTATATGAAGAGAAGTCTTTAAAAGGTTGAAGATATTTTAGGAGCAATTAGACTCATTATACGTACAGCGTATTTACGAATCTGAAAGGGGGCGGGAAAGCGCAGTAGATAGCGCGTTCGACTTAAGATCAAGAGGTCTGTAGTTCGAATCCCGCCAGGGGCTCGGCAGCTTTGTCTGCAGTAGAGAACTGTTCTACACACAGACACGTTTGAGTGCATTGCTACACTGAATTTCAGCGCAGTACCCCCCATGATTCGCTAGTTCCAGCCGATGCTCGCAGGTTTCACATACACGACTACAAGTCTTAGTGTGGAGCTCTGTTTACCAATGGCAATTTGTTGTTGTCTGACTAAAAGAAACGGTTTTCTTTAAGACGTGGAACCTGACTGTTGAAAGTTACTTCCAACAACAAGGTTACTCCTCCGGTAATGGCTGCAATATCGCCCAAGCGGTGCTTTACAATATCTCACTCACTCGATTCTTACTTTAGTTTTTTAATTTAGTTCCCTAAATATGTGCAGGTTCCGTCTTGGATTGATACATTTGGGAACTTTCATTAATTGTAGATAATGTTAAAACGTCTATGAACAGAGTTCTACTTTCTTCTTTGATTCAACTTAACTGAGGAGATATTCGTTGACTGTGTGTGCAGAGCATTCTGAAATTCAGATTTGCCGTTTACAGAAAATATTTGCAAAACTGATAATTACATAACGCCAACGCCGGAACAGCAGTGCAGGGCATACGAGCATGGATGTTATTGTGAGGAAAAGACCTCCTGTAAAGCAAACTGATGATTGAACTCGCCTGGGATCATAGGGTCTATTCAACTACCTGAGGAGCAGACGGTCGATTAATAACCCGGGGATCTTGTTTTACAGACAATATCTATGAAATATAGTCAAAGTATTATCTGTGTTATGCCTCTGTAGAAAGTTATGAGACTTCCTGGGGACAAAAGGGCCAAACCACTCAACACAAACGACAAATCTCCACACTTTGAGGTTATTTGCAAGCTTTGTTTTTTTTGTAAACATGTACCTTGATGCGTGTATCTGTTACACTTCCCCCCACAAGACTTAACACTTCAAAACTTCAACCAACACAAAATATTAGGGACTGTTATGGAAAAAGAGAAAAATGCACTTCAAAACTCATGTATTCGAAAATTTTATAATTATAATCTTTATATGAAAATATCTGAAAATAAATCATTAACAATATATTTACGAGAGTATTAATGTTATTCTCATATTGCAATTTCATTATCAAAAAAAAAGAATTTTTGACAACACACATTGCTTCTGAACTTATGCTGATTTTACTGATAACACATTTAAAAAACAATAATCAAGATTTTATTAAAATGATATCAATAAACAGATTGATAAAAAGAGAACGTCATACTTCTATTTCCAACCATGTTGAGTAAAGTTACGGAATCAAACAAATAGAGTAGGTGACCACACCGGACATATTAACTGTCTGAAGTGTTCTAGACACACTGTTATGTTCTACATCCACTACTCCCAGTACACCGAGGGATTTACCCGTGCTTGAGTAATACACTTTATTTTGGAAGAAAATCAGATTCCAAATATAAAAGTTAAACCGTGTCACTTCACTAGTAATCTCTGAAGACAAGGACATTTTCATCAGCTTTTTCCCCTTGTTGTAGTACAGGAGACCCTTGGTGATGTCCAGAGTAACTCCGTTGATGTCATAATCAGTGTCAAGTGTCCTCAAACCAGTTCCATCATAGAATACTTTAAACAATTTATTATTATTACAAGCATATATTGTCTTAGCTGTTGGGTAAACAGCTATAGCACGAGGGTTATAACCATAACCTGATAAGTTCACTAAGCTAGTAAAGTTTTCTCCACGTAATGACATTCTACTGATTGAGTAAGTAGGATGATATGTTGTGAGGAAAACAATTCCTCTTTCTGCATCAGCTGCCATTCCGTCTGTCCCAACATTGCGTTTTATTGTTTCGGTTTTTGAAGTGTTCAGTTCTGAGATGATGATCCTGCTGGGTTTGTCATGACTAATCAGCAAAGAGTTTATTTTGGAAACATAGAGTGCAAACTGATAATACTTAAGAGACAGATGAGGATATTTGTCAAAAGAGTTTGTGTTGATGTTGAACTGTCGCATCTGAAGATAAGTACTTTTAAACCATGGTACTACAAGGATCCGACTTCTCTCCGTGCTTGGTTTAGATGTTGTTATAGCTCTAGGTACAGCAGCAGTAGTAGTCGGGGACACTGAAGTTGTTTGTCCTGTATTTAACGCCGAATCAGGTTCCTTATTGCTTGTAACATTCCTTGATTTACATGAACCACTTTGTTCTCTCAGAGTAAGATTAAGTTCATTTAGTTGATGCTCATGCCATGCAAGCGTATTTTTCAGAGTTTCTGATTTCAGTAATGTAGACAAATCACGTAGTTGATTTATGTCTTTATTGATAGCTTTAGATGACAGTTCGAATGAATCCTTCGTGTCTCTAAGTTCGTGATTAAGTTCCTTGATTTGTCGATCATGAAGTGCTAATTCAGATGTAAAGAGTTCAGATTTTACAAGAATATGGGACATTTCAGTGTTTTGTCGCTCACCTCTCTCGAGACCTTCTTTATACATCCTGTTGTCTTGCTCAACTCGTACGAGGGATGTCCTAATCTGATGAAGTTCTCTCTTCATCTGATGGTTGGGACGTTTGAGGTGCCACACCTCGGAGAGAACCTGAGACTGGATTAGTTTTTCAATGGATTCGTCTTCCAGTATATCGGACAAGGCCTCAGAGATGTATCGTCGAATCTTCGTCTCCAGATCTGTCTTGCTCTTGAGAATCTTTTGTACTTGTTTAGAAAAGAGATCAACTTTTTCGGTCAAAATTTGTCTTTCAAATTCAAATCTTTTTGACAGAATTTCCAATCCAGTTTCAAGAACATCCACCCTGTCATTGAGCGGTTTAATGTCTCCATGACCCTTGACACCACACAGATGGACAATCATAATGCAAACAGAGAATAAATTGTAAAACTCCATGGTGTATGAAACAGTAACGCCGAGCTGTTTACTCTATGCCGTACAGTACACAATGTTATGTCAATCTTTCATGTGTGCATTATATTCACAAAACAACCTTGACTTATTTACAAGGACAGACATGTACACATTGCATGTAATTGGCACGTATCCAGGTCATCACATTGGTTCAGTTGTTGTTGACTTGACCTTGTTTATCTAGACATGTTTAGCTTACTGGCATCATATATTGTGTGCAATCATGTCAGTTTTAGAAGATACAAAACATCGTCGATATTTCTGACCACACGGGATACTTTAGTTAACATGATTACAGTTATTGTTAACACATTAGAACAAGTTATTTTATGTTTACATTTCAGAATTGAGAGCTGTATTTAAAAAGTTGCCACACAAAACTAACAAGCTTGTTCACTTTCTTCCGAGTTTCCTCCACAATACATTACATAAACCTCACAGAAAACAGGTTATCTTCTTGATACAGTTGACAACTCCAATTAGAATCAAGAGAATTCAAAGACGAATACATTTTGAATAGGTCAGCAAATATCTAATTTATATTCCTAAATTAGCTAGGAAGTCTGTTTACAAGATTTCAGCTTCTTTAATCTTGTGTCCTGTATATTAGGATGAAACATTGATTCTCAGATGAAGGTATCAATTCCACTTTTCAAGCATCCAACTTGTTTTATCACAAAAACTATGAATACAGTCAGTACAATGACGATTGTTATATCAGCAGACATCGGCCAAACAAAACTGTATAGTAATAATTACATGTGTGGTATTTCAACATTTTGTATTTTAACGTTTGTATAAAAACTCTTTTACATGCCCAAAAAAGTTTTGCTGTCACTTTAACTGTTCTAATAACTTCCTTTATCATCATTGATTTATCAAAATAAATTGGTCAGGTTTTATGTTAATTTAATGTAAATAAGTAGTTTCGAGTTAAACTGTCTAAAGTGCAACCTTTGTGTTCATTTGTAGATATTGTCCTGCGACCCTAATTAGTATCCACATGGTTACCAACTCTATACATTATATTCATCATTTGTCAAAGTTTTAAAGTTAGTAGTTCTAGAAAAGAAGTCGAAAAGGAAGAAAGTTGACTAAATAATTGATGTCGGATGCCTCTTTATTTGTAATCCTTAATGAGAGCAAAAAATATATGACAACATGTCACGTGTGTCATAATAAAAGATCATCGTATTGTTTACTGTGTTATCTAAGTAAAAAAAGAAGAATATACACAAAGTTAATTATAGCAGTAAAAACTCGCTACCAGTTCCGCACTCAGACAACACATCATAGAGGTCAATTGCTGTCAATCGTATATCGTTTGTTTAAGTTAATTCTTTTGATTCATCATCTTGCAATTGGAAACAATTATTTTGATCTAAAAAGCGTGCTATTTCTGCACACAATTTGTTTTCTATTAATCATATTCCGAGTTTTATAGAAACGTCAACCTGCCTGCTATTTTGCTTGCTTAAGAAAGACAGAGCGCTTCAAGTTGCACGTGAAAAGCATGCAATTCGTATAAAATCAACACGAGTCAAAGTCGCTGACGAAGCCGACGGGTCAATCGGTGCAAAGTGTCAATTCATCTGACTGATGTTTTCACACCAAACTGTGGTGCACTTGGAACATTGTTGAAAAAAAAATGTCAATCAAACTGACACAAATCAAAAAAATTCAAGGACTTATAAGACGCTAACAAAGTGAAGGTGATATGGCTTATTGAAGGGAAAAAGCCCGCAGAATTGTGGCTATGCATTGCGGTGAAACCTGAAAGAATGGGCTGAATGTAGCGAACCATTGTCGGTATTGAACTTTTGAATTGGATGCAATTGAGATGTTACCTGTTTACAAAACTTAACTTTATCAACAATTTGTTATTGTTGAGTTTCATAACCTGAAAATAGTCTTCTTTCTCAAACACCTTGTGTGCTAAAACACAGGATAAATCTAATGAGATAACATACATACACGATACAAGCTGTAAAATGTGATTGGAATATTGACCCGATTTCATTTAAAGTGTCGACATAGACACGCTTAAGATCTGATGTTTATGAATACCATTGCTACGAGTTTTTAGACTAATTATTACAATGAATTTTTTAAAGATTATTTGATAAAAGAGAATTCTTAAGGCAGTGCTAAAGTAATAAAACAAACTTAAAGGTACTCTTTACATATGTTAAACTGAGAGCGTGCAGTTCAATGAAAATAATCTTTTTTCGTTATTTTTATTTTCATCTTTGTATTATGTAGGAGATTTTAACCTCTGTGATACTATTCTATCTAGACATAGGAGATGATTTATATTTGTCAAATTAACATACATGTATAACCTCGATACTCGCCAACTACATGCAATCTGTCCTTATGTAATAGGAGTCTAGGTGAAATTGAAGATATAATGTTCACTTGTGCATTGGTGTACACGACTGAACGTGATACAGTCAGTGATATCACAGTCAGACACCCGCCTGTAGGAGCTCTGGTTATTTGTTTGCTGTGGTAGGATTCGGACCAACTCGCAATCACATGCGCTGCTGTGAGTTCAACATATAGTTCACTGATACTGTAAGAGTTAAAAATACACACAGACACATTAACATTTAGACTTTAGATGTACAAATCATTGATAAATTACACAAAAATATATATTAAATGAAACCCAAATTATTCATTTAGTTATGTGTCTGTGCATTCTAACAAGATTTGTAAACATGAATAATTTTTTTTAAAGAATATAATGTCGATAATACATGAACAAAATTTGCCTTAAAAATAAACAATGATTTTTAAATGTAGGTCACTAAACTTACATGATATACTTATAAATTTTACAATACACATAAAAAAAACCCGGAGTTTTTCAGTGGGTTTTTAAATATTTCAAAATTTGAGAAAACAATTTTATAGAATAGGATTTTGATAATCAAGTTAAGTGTAGGTGTGCAATGGATTTGGCTCTATTTATATCCTTTGCGTTTGATAATAAAACATTCATAACTCAAAAAAAAAAAATATTATACACCAATTCAAATTTAGTGCATTTACAAAATCCGTTGTTCGGTTCATATCACCTTATTTGCAGTTCGTCAGTGCTGCCGTTCAGGATCTGCACGTGTAGTACGTTGAAACTTACAATGTTTGGCAACAGACAAATATTTTGAGGCCATCGTGCCGTTTATTAACAATTTGAGTGAGTTGGTGCTTAGCGCCGCTTGCAAGAATATTTCACTTACATCGCGGCTGCTAGTATTATAGCAGGGGAAAAAGCCTGCAACACCATTGTGGAGCGCGGTGGTGTAGTGGTTAGCATGCTGGCCTATCGCCAACGATCCGGGTTCGAATCCCGGTGGAGACACTAAACATTTGTGACCTGGGTCTCATACCGCGTTGTGTCCTTGGGCAAGGCACTTCATCCACATGGCACTGAGTCAACGCAGCTGTATAAATGGGTACCTGAATAAGGGAAGTACGGAAGCGCTAAGTAGCTGCTATAGTACAATTCCTTCAGGGTAATAATGTACCGCCAGTAAGCAGTGCCTCGCACTGGATATTAGGCGTTAAAATGGATATTCTTTTATTATTATTATTATTATTATTGTGGCTATGCATTGCGGTGAAACCTGCGAGCATCGGATGGAACTAGCAAACCATGGGTGGTACTGCGCTAAAACTCAGTGTAGCATTGCACGGGGAATTTGCACCCAAACCTTACTGCGTGCAGAACAGTTCTCTACTGCAGACAAAGTTGCGGAGCCCCTGGTGATATTCAAACCACGGACCTCTTGATCCGCAGCCGAACGCGCTAACCACTGCGTTATCCCGCCCCTTAACAATTTGAAATGTAATAGATTCTTACTGTTGGTTAGTTTTTTGAGTGAATATGAAACTTTATTACATCAATAAAATAAATGAGAGTTTGTGTGTGTAAGTATCAACACTGTTTTTATGAAAAAGAATAAAAGTTGTTTGTTTTTTGTTTTTTAAATTATACTCAACTCCGTTTTCTAGCTCTGTACTTCACAGTTTAACAACCCAATTAACACTTCAACATCACTCGATCACCAGCGCATGATAAATATCAATATCAGTTGAATATATTGCATAACCTGGATAGTTGCTAACTACACGCAGTGTATACTTGACTGTCATCACGTCAAGGTAAAATGGAAATACAATGTTCACACAATCATGTGGGTGCCGAACTGCACGTGTAATTTCAGTGTTAGCTCAGGTATCAGGACTTGTGTTATAACAAACACTGTCATGCTGGGTCTCTGGTCAGAGGTAGACTTAGGTCTATATCTTGCAATCATAGGCCCTGATGTGAGCTGTGAAACTCTGACTATCTTTAAATAAGCATTTCAGAACCACACTGGGGAAATGAATAATAAAAACATGATTCCGTTGACATAAGCATTACATTTACATAATTATATAAAAAGGGGCTCGACTTGAAAGCGTGTGCTATTGAAACGCATCGTTTATAACTATAACATTGTATTTTACGGGAAAATTACACAACTATTCTTAGATTATTAGCTTTATGTGCACATCACACTTATACATATTTCATACACATCGTCACTAAAATTTTGACAATAAAATCAAACAAATTGGACAATATTTTTGGGGGAAAATAGTGAATGAAATTTTATGAATGAGAGTTTCATGTAAGGCATTTTGTTCGGCCAATATATCAAAGTTTGTTTTATATCACTCTGCCTGTTACTGATTTCAGAATGTGTTAAAATTGACTACACTTGGTTTTTAAGAACATATCATCGATATTCGTGCAACAAGATATGCATTTACAGTAACTCGTGCCCGGATGAATAGTCAACACATAGTATTCTGAAACTACAACATTGGGTTCATTTTCAGAATATTGAATTTACAGTTAGAATATTTGATTTGATATAAAGTTATATCTAAATATGTAGCCTTTATCAAATTTATAAACTCACCTCCTAAACTGCAAATGACAGACTCCCGATTTATGTCTGGGAACAACGAAACGCAACTGTGAATTTCCCAAAATAAGCTCAAGTTTTTCAGACAAAACACACTGAATTTTATCAAAGATATAGAACTGAACACTATTATCATATTTTAAATATTAGTATAAAAACTTGGGCTTCAATGTTAGAAATTATATATAAATAGTAAAATATATTGTTTAAACAGTTTAAATAGTTTAATTGAGTGGTGGTCATTTTGGTCAAATTGATTAAACAGAATAATATTCTCATTTAATTTCAATGTCATAGGGAGGCGAAGTTGAGTCCCATTTAACTACTCTAAATCATCTACTTCAAAAGTAGGTCAACACTGCTGGCAGCGGGCCAATGTCAAGTTGACCTTACCTCGATAAACGCTGAAGGTTGCCCACTGCACACAAAACCTAGTTGTAACTTTACCTCGAGTACATTTATACACAACCAGTGAGCAACACATACAACACAAAACCTAGTTGTAACTTTACCTGGAGTACATTTATACACAACCAGTGAGCAACACTTGCAACACAATGGTATATTGTTATTGTTATATTCTGATGGTAACATAGGTCAAGCACAGTTTACACTAACATCATTAGCCATTTCCAGATCAAGTGTATTTTTTCAACATCAAACACATTCAATAATTGCAGTTTATCACATGAAGCGGTTATAATTCCCTTTTCAGTTACGTCATTATAGTTGTTTTATAAAATAAAGATTTTTAAGTCGAATTTATTATGAGTGCATGCAAACAGGGTACTCAAAAACTTAGATCTGAAATTTTATTCTTAATACATTTATACATTAATACATTTATACACTTATACATTTTTCACGAAATGGGAATGAAACATGATTTTGGATGATAAATAGAATCTCACCCTCGTGTCTCCTGATATCAAATATATCAACACTCGTTGATAAAAGTAAAAATATCCTCGGCAAGCTTCGGATATTTGTAACTTTAATCAACTCGTGTTGATATATTTGATATCAAAAGACACTTGGGTGAGATTCTCTATATATTCATTTCCTTAACAAATGTAGCTTTGCTCTTTCTAATTTCCCTTTCTCATTTTATTTCAAAATGAATATAAATATAAATATAAATATAAATATAAATATAAATATAAATATAAATATAAATATAAATATAAATATATTACCTAACATTTGAGTTTGTGAACATTGTTTTATGTCAGTCCATCAATTTGTTCTAAATACGCCGGACTTTCAAATGACTTTTCCCCTTACAATTCCGTCAAAACCTTTGATAGTTAAAACCCTAAGACATAGAGACATAATGTTAACAAATCCTGCTGTCCCTCTTTAAGTACTTATCTTTAACCTGTGAGATGTTAAAGTGTTAAACTGAATCTCTACAAATATTACTCTCGGTGTTAAAGGGACACAGAGTATGTTGTGGGACTCAAATATGCCAAACTTCATAAATGGTGTTATTTTCTCGAGAAGTAGTCGTTGATTCCAAAACTTAGCATCTTAGTGTTTATAAGTTCAGTATAGTGACTGATCGAAAACCGAACAATGACGCGCGTCAATGTCTCAAACGTAATTTGGGAAACTTATTTACAGCAGACGCAGACGTAAATAGGGATTGGTAGTATTAATTAGGACTTTCAACTATCATACTTTTAAAATGTAGGCATTTGTATGGACTTTTATCATTTATCAGTAAACATAAAAATAGCGCAATTTGGGAATTTGGGAGATGCGGGTGCGAGTTAGGTAGGCAATTTGAACTTTATTGAGGAAACTTGGTAATTTGGCTTTTATTCAAGGAACATAAAAAATCCAAAAACATATTCTGTGTCACTTTAATTTCAGTCTACAAATATTTTCACAAAAAGCGAATCGAACTCAGGCCCTGCTACAGCGGTTATAACACTAAGAATGTTTACCCAAGAATACTGAAATGGTTACAATAGATAAATGGAATGTTTTGCCAAAATTATTTGAAGATTCTTTGATGTTCGGAAACTGATTTCATTGGATCTATTCTGGTTTTACTGAAACTTATGCGCACAATTATTTCGTATATATAGATAATCCACAGACAATGGATTTTTCCAAATGTAAGTAATGAATTACACTCAGTAATCTAGCATATAATGCAGATTGTAAATATGTTCCTACACAGGTTATAAAGTAAATTCTTGAAGAAGCGACGGAGTTACTGCTACCTGTACGTTGAACTATGATAACGGCAGTTTTGATATTTTGCATACAGACTATAAACAGCCACCACTTGGGTTATGGAAGAGCAATGTTTTTGTGTGTATAAACACTCTGTGAAGTTACAGATATCTCAGAAAGATATTACATCTTTTATTAACATTTAAGAACTGAGGTTTCTTCAAAGCTGCACACTTTTCTACGGTAGTTCAGCCGATTTCAGCGTTTTGTCAATGACTTGTTATATTCAAACTTCGTGATTGTGTACTGTACGACACAGGGTAAGCATTTACGGCGTTTCTGTGTAAAATAAAACATGACCAAGGGACATTATCAAAACGTAAGCCAAAGGGCAATTCTTTAGGTAGGAGGGTGTACCTTTTGATTATACTAACGGGTCATGTTTACCTAACTTATAAAAGGCGACTGAAACAGCAAAAACGTTTTAATAATGATAAACTGATGAACACAGAAATATTAAGCTACGATAGTGCTTTTTGATTAAGAAGATGCATAATCCAAGGACATAAAGCTGTCTAAACTGGAGTTTTGGAATAGGGGGAGCGAGTGTTACTTTGAGATGAGAGAAGGGCGGGGTCACCAGCGAGCAGCTTCTGTGGTCAGCGGCCCAGGCGTTGAGCTATTGAGTTTATCTATTTTATAAACTGCCTTCTAAATATCCATACGTTGATTTTTCCTATAAATGGTGAACCGAGTAGGGGGACCTGATAGGACTGGCTAGGGGAAGATATTTTGAGCGGTTGTGTGGTATCATGTTTTGAAAACGGTCAACTAATTGTAATTGCGCTGATTACACGAGTAGGGGGTAGGACCGACTCATGTTTTCTATATTAACTCTGATTAATAAATATTATTAGAAAATCGTACCGAATCTAGTCTAAGATCTTATACGGCTTTTGTGAGTCACTGACAATTCAGCCGCTATGATCAAGATGTGTAATCGTTATCTGTAGCAAGCGGCGTTAAACAATAACTCACTCACTCACTCACGTTATCTGTAGCCGTGTGTGGTGTCCTTATTCAATACTTACGCAGGCAACGAGAGCTACACGTTTGCAGCCAAGACAAACTCCTTGAAAAGTATAGAGGGCTTCAAGACAGCACGAGAAAAGCGAGCAACAAGTCAGTTCAGAGTCTCATCTGCTTGTTTCTTTACTTCAGAATGTATTGCACGAGATATGCGTGCAGAAAGAACTATCTTGATGAAAATGTCAGAAGATCCTCGCTATGCACGGTATGGAGTGTTGTAAGCTCCGATTCATAGAGAAAGAAATATCAGACATGCAGATGAATTTTATCACGAGGAAAGTAAGCATTGGCTCAAAATAAAAATACCAAGTGAGAAAATCACTCCCACTTATGAAATTGCAAAAATGTCTTAAAAGAATGACATTTCAGTTCCTCTACTTTGAAATTAGTGGCGTGATATTGTAGCGTTCAATTCAATTTCGTAAGACGTTTTTTTTTTAGGTTACCATGATTGATTTCAAATAAACATTAGCGTAGTTTCATATGGCAGATGTGTACATTACTCATGTATTTCGTTAATTTTCGTTTTTCACAATAAAATTTAGATATTTGTTCATTAAATTTCCAAATGAAATGTTTATTCTAAAAGTTATTGAAGAATGAGAGAAACATTACAAAATCATTGAAACTTTTCATTCACAATATTTTTAAAAAAATTAAAATTAATGAGGAGACTGATATTGCGCTGGATTCCACACACCAAACGATCATACTGCTTTGGCGTATGCCATTAAGTTAGGCACTTTAATGATTTTCTATGACATTGCCTTCTTCAATCCAGCGACCCAGATGCAATGCTGGCCGGATAGCGCAGACGTCTATTTTCGAATAGCGTCAGGGGCTCGCCAACTTTGTCTGCAGTAGAGAACTGTTCTTCACGCAGTAAGGTTTTGGTTGAATGCAAAACTAAATTTCAGCGCAGTGCCCATGGACCGCTAGTTCCAGCCGATGCTCGCAGGGTTCACCGCACAGCATAATACAATAGTGTTGCGAGATTTCTCCCTACAGTAATACTAGCAGCTGTGATGTTCGTAAAATACTCTTGAAAGCGGCGTTAAACCCAGAAGTACCTCACCTGGGTGAACAGGATTGGCCAGGTCACCCATCCAGTGTCAGTGAGCCGAGCTCGCTGCTGAACCTCACTGATAGCGGTCAACTGAGCATTGCACAGGACCACGTGCCACCAGAATTCAATCATCTATTTAACTTGCAATCAATGAAGGTCAAATAATTGTAAGCTTGGCAATTGCATGATTTTTACGAGAAATAGCTGTTGCACGTGCAACATGCTGAAATGAACAATGATTCAGGACAGGTTGCTATAAATAGCTGTATATCATTATCAGTGTCAACGAGAGTGTGACTGATTTCCAGTCATTAATACTTCCATACAAAATAAAACAATTCCTAAAAATGTTAGTGGTTTTTCCCTCTGTTCTAACTAACTATGTACGTTGCATCGCTCCTTATTTCATAATCTTCACGCCAAGCTCGTGAAAACGTGCATTACGTTTTTGGGTTTGGTTTGGCCGGCTCTATATTGCCTGGGGATTTGACTCGGCCCTATACTCCTCTCGCCTACAAGGCCTTGGAAGTGATGTATCATGCACAAGCGGTATAAAACGAAAGAGCATATTGCATCTGTTGTATTGATGAATATGTACCTATTTCAAAATTAATATTTCATGATAAACATTTATAAATAAAATACATATTGTTATAGCAATTAACCATGGACAATTGAAGAAGAACAAGTTATTATGGATAGTCAACTTCTTTATTACATAAAATGCGACCTTGTTTGTGTAAATATCAAAACCAATGTCTAGCAAGTGATACAAATTATTCCAAGAAGGCTAATATATATATATATATATATATATATATATATATATATATATATATATATATATATATATATATATATATATATATATATATATATATATATATATATATATACATTATATGGTGTTTTAATTGTTTCCTGGTTTGAAGAAAAAATTGTTTTGTTAAGGAGTTTACAAAGGGAAGTGTTAGTATCTGCACCCTAACGTCGTATTTCCAAACAATAATTAAGATATTTGCGCCATTTGGTGCGTAACTGATCATTTAACACCAACACTGGACCAGCAGTGCTGGACATACGAACAAGTATGTCGTTGCAATGAAAATATCGATTTCTAGATTGAAATGAAATGCAAATTTTTAATGAAATCAAACACATCTACTTGAAGAATATTCTAAAGATATCAGTCATACATCAATCACAAGCTCTTAAATCTCCCATGTTTAATGTTTGGAATAATCGGAAGTATTTTCCAAAACTAGTGTAAAAAGAACAATCCAATTCAAAAGTATGTATCAAGTACATTTCAAATTATCTCGTTGTGACTGCATTTTGACAGCTGTAGTTTCCAGAACATGTCGTTCTCAGGTATTAACATCACCATTTTATGGGTAGCTGACTTTCTTGTCTCACAAGTGCATCACCAGTGTATTAGGGCAGTCAATCTTAGGCTGACTGTTTGGAGGTCGATCAGTGCAGCACGAACGAAATTACCTTGCTGTTAGGAACTATACTTCTATTTCTGCTGACCTGCCTAAAAAAGTAATAAAATGTTTATTAATAGATACTGTGATTCAAAGTAATTGAATGTTATCTCCAAATAAAGACACAACTTTGACAACAATTTTGAACAAGTAGGCTATGCTTATAATAGTTGAATTATTTTCCAAAAGACAGAGTTTGATCAAGTAGTGAATACGTTTGTATAACAATTCTAAAGATTATACACTAAGGAATGGGTAAGTAACGAGTGTCCATGTAATATAATATTTTACGAACGCTTCAGTAGTGACGAACAGGACAGAGCGTCGTATTTCTACTACTTTGACCTGTTTAAGAGAATAGATTTTTAGTAGTATGTAACGTGGGATATACAACAGTCATACTGAAACTTTCTTGACTTTCCTGTCTTTGGTGCGGGAACAAAGGACAAGGGGAAAAGGGTTGAAGGTAAACATTTCGGTTAAAATGTTCTGCTGCTAAAATCAGAGAATGGCTATATGTTAAAGGGACACAGAGTATGTTGGTGGAGTCAAATATGTCAAACTTAAAAAATAATTAGTATCGAGCAACACCACTGTTGGTCATTTTTATGTGAACACCTTTTCATCATTCTAGGTAGGGAAATGCCTAAACATAGCTTAACGGATCATGATTATTCGTATTTCAAGCTGATAGTTACAATGAAGAGGTAAATAACATAGTTACACGAAGCATTGATGATACTGAACTGAAATGTTAAGTAAGCATTTAAATAAAGCTTTAAAGAGACGCTCTGTTATCTAAATGATATATAGTTTAGCTTGATACAAACTTCAAAGCTTTCTATGTATTTGATAAATAATTTCTATAGTCGAAAACTATATGTCAACCTCTTTGCAATGAAAATTCAAAAACATCCTTCTGCAGAAAAGCAAAAACTATATACCAAATTAACATGTATAGTAATTAGATATAACTTACAGAACATTGAAATATATTAAATGTCCTGCTGCCTTATTTACGGGCGCGGTTGGCTTCAAATCAAGATGTCCGTGGTTCGAATCCAACAAGGAGCTCTGCAATTTTGTCTGCAGTAGAGGACTGTCCTATACGCAGAAAGGTTTGCAGAGAACTATCACCCATGGTTTTCTAGTTCCAGCCGATGCTCGCAGGTTTCACTACAATGCATAGCCACAACGGTGTTGCGGGCTTTCTCCCTGCAACAATAGAAGCAGTCGGAATATAAGTGGAATACATTCGAACACGGCGTTAAATTCCGAATCACCTCATCTCACCTTTTTACAGAAGTTTTTTCTTGACATAAGCTATTGATCTTCTATCATTATCTCATTTACACCTTCAAATTGTCACTGTATATAACCTCTGAATGATAACATCAGCAACAATCGGCATCGCACTCAAATGGCTCCCAACAACCCTGACATTTTTCTAAATGGAATTAAAACTCAATAATATCGAAAATTATTGATCAAGAATCATGTGTCTGATTAAAATTTAATATATTTTAAATTGAAAGCACAATGTCGTCTTGATAAACACTAGTTAAATTCATAGCATTAGCTTGTAATTTTGTTAAAATACCAAATATCTTTAAAAGAGTGTATAAGAGAACAATCTATTTTGTATAAACCGCTATGTATATCTGGGGTATGAACAGCCACTTCCGGTATGTATTGATACTGGTAAGGTTCTGTCCATTATCTGATTAGATGACATACCAGGATTATCTAGGTTTTATATCTGCACTTTACCTATTGGCGTCTGTAAAATATCAAGAATTCATTGTTATTCGTGTTCAACAACCACACATTTCTTTTTTAATCAAAAGCTGTATCAAATTACAATAATGTACTTAAAGATATATTAATACGGGAATAGTACTTTTGTGAGAACAAACTTTTATCAAAGTGTAAAATTCTAACGACTCCTGGGTAGGACGTGATAAACGTTCATTTCATGCAGTGTAATGTACTTATGGTGTCAGATACTAAAACGATTCAGCCTATGAAATCTCCGCAAGTAATTGATGCCTTTGTCTTCATTCTTGCACGCATAGTTCGGAAATACTTAAGCATAAGTAATATACACATTTTTTTCTAGAACTTTGAATAACGATCTTTGAAATTGCTTCCTCTGTACATGTTAATTTAATTGTTCGCTTACTTACATAATAGCGTGACTTACCTTGAAAGAAACAGCATGTTATTCCTTGTGTATACAAATCGATCCCAAATTACCTAAAGAAAGTTACGACGGTTTAACTGCATTTTCCAATGAGCGATGATAGTCAACCCAGCTAACAAATCTACGTTGTGATGACGTTGTCACAACGTCCACTTTACGTTGTAATAACGTAGATTCATGACGTTGTCACAACGTGATTTTGTAGACTCCCGTTCACGTTGTCACAACGTGGTATTTCTACCTAAATAAGACGTCGTGGCGACGTTGTAACGACGTTCTTTTTTACGTTGTCCTAAGGTTGATTCCTGACGTTGTCACAACGTGATTTTGTAGACTCCCGTTCACGTTGTCACAACGTGGTATTTTTACCTAAATAAGACGTCGTGGCGACGTTGTAACGACGTTCTTATTTACGTTGTCCTAAGGTTAATTCCTAACGTTGTCACAACGTTATTTTGTAGACTCCCAAACACGTTGTCACAACGTGGTATCTCCCTAGATAACAAAATTACGTTGTGAGAACATTGTTACAACGTTACCTTTACGTCTCAGGGACATCAGCATGAAACATCCTCGGAACGCTCCTCTTGTGGAGTCGATAAGTCCCAACAACGAAATTTTGGACTTTAACGCGACCTAACAATAACGTTCATACAAGTACAACGCACACGACTTCCAAATAACATTAGAAGTTTAAAGGAATACTTTGTTAGGCTGCACGTACCATATTTGTTCTAATAGACGGTGGTTACTAATAAATAGTAATAACAAACGAATGGTGGGTAGTGAAATATGCACATTCTCTTCGCACTCAGAATTTTCCAATTATTGAACATGGAGTCAAGATTGCGAATCAAAGGCGTCGAGTTTCTATTATAACAAATATGGTAATGGAATATTCGGATAAGCCATACTATTACAAGGTAAAAAACCCAGACAGGGATAAACTATACAAAATTGTTTATTCAGCCTTAGAATGTATGAATGTATAAACGCGTTTCTTCATTGTTCTCGCTTCATTGTACATGTTTCTTCACAGCACTGTTCAGGAGCCGAGGAACGTTCTGTAAAATAAAAATGAAATTAATGATAAACAGAATAAACCGTTCCAAAAAATACATAAAACACTGTGAATCGATGGTTTTATGTATGGAGCCTATTATCTAAATATATCATGTTGTATCCTTTCAAGTATTTCAATTAGTTTTAATTCTGCTTATATATACATATAAAGCTTTAAGCGTTAATTACACATAATATTTATCATTAGTGGGTACCTGAGAGTAAGATGAGTTCCCCTGTGTAGATGGAGCAAGCTAGAACACTAAGATTCATGTTGGCTGTCTTACTCTTCCCTGCCTCTCCGGTCCTCCGCCTCGTCTACCTCGAGCAGCCCAAGAAAAGAAAGAGAAAATTGAGTATTTCATAATACTGACAACACAATTTGATAGTTGTTCGTAAAGATAAAATCGACTGATGGGCACTATAGTACTATATATAGTGTGCATACTTACGAGATAATGATATTGGTGACTTCATTAAAAAGTCATGCAAAGGTAGCGATTCCCGTTGACTTTAAATATGTTTCACAAACATAGAAGTTAAATTTTATATGAATGCCTGACATTTAACTAATAATTGATATGAGTAAGAATGGTCCTTATCTTTTGGAAATAGATTTATGCTCATTTTACGCTACTCAAATAATTGCATCATTTCAGATGTTCGGAATATTCAGCACATGACGGGACAATCATGATATCAACGTATCAATTTTGTTATCACAGAAAGAAGTACAGTGCTGTCGGGTAAAGCTACGCACCTAAGAGATACATGAACATTCATCCGAGAAATGTACAATATATTTGATATAAACAACGTCATTGTCAAAGTTCAGAGCTTCGTTGATAATATTAAAGTATATATTGTGAAGTGTTTTTGTCAGTGACACTGAAAGTTTTCAAACGACTACCCAACTAAATATTTCATGTGTCGGCATATGTAGCCTAAAGATATACAGACAGTGTTTGAATACACCAAACATTTCCATCATCATGATTTTCATAGATTTTGAAATTGATTTCTGAAGTTTAGGCAAGGACAAGCCGATATTTGGTTCAGTATTTTGGTTTCCATTGACAATTGTTATGTGAGAAGGAAAATTTTTAAAGACGACATGTTTCCTATGAATTTTGTCAGTTGTTATCAATTTCTATGTATTTTTTGCCTCTTATCACCATTTAGTTAGAGAGGCTCTATCTTCAACCCCATTAGATAGTTAGAATGCGGTTCCATTGCGAGAATAGAGCAATTGGCGACACAAACTTCGGTCTTATTGTCGTTTTCAACCTTTTCAAAAACTTCATGATATCTTTCAAGATGCAAAGACATCAATGTATTACAAGCTCACACTCATCCTGATTTACTAGGTTAATAAGTTTGTGCAAGTGCGTATCTTTACCCGACACGGCTGTACATTTCGCCTACAATGTATCACTGTACACTAACCATACACTAACCATACAGTGTTAAAGCTACGCACCTCAAAGATACATGTTCATGCTTCAGAAAAAATACAGTATATGGGATAAGAACCATGTCACTGTTAAAGTTTAGAGCTTCATTGATATCATTGATGTAAAATATACAACTTGAAATGTGTTTGTCAGTGACAGTGAAAGTTTGCCAACGACTACTCCCCATTTCCCGTAAGTCGGCATGTGTCGGCTAAAGATACGCACGCAGGGTTTGACTACACCTAACATTTCCAATTTAATGATTTTGATAGATTTAAAACTGATTCCTGAAGTCTAGGTAAGGATAAATCGATAGTCAGAACAATATTTTGGTTTCTATTGCAGTTGTTGTGTGGGAAGGCAAACTGTTTGATGACTACAGTACGTGTTAGCTAGGAATTTTGTCAGTTTTTCCCAGTTTTGTGCCAATAATCAACATAGATTTTGTTTTACCTTTTCAAAAACTTCATGATATCATCTTAATAGACCGATCCAGTCGAGAGCCATTAGGCCCCGCCCCCTAAAACGTGATTGGCTGAAATATTTGGGGGGACAAGTTTCAAGCTCAGGCGAGCCGGACCGCGTAACTCAACAATGTCACTAACCAAAACATTTTGCTTTCGCTTTCACCGACGTCGTTCTACACGCTCATTTTCCAACTTTGTATTTGTAAAACCCATATAACATTCATAATTTCTTTATTCTTAAATATTTATGAAGTAATCTTATGAAATCACAGAGCGATAGATCAAGCTCGACCACTTTGTAAACAAACTACTTCACTGAGAATGATTCTACAATCAACATGATTATAAACTTACAAAACATACTATTACCTGTAAAGTGTTGTATCTCACTTATACTTAACAAGTGTAGGTCATTTCATATTGAAAAAAGTTTCGTATGATAATTAATTGAATAAATTTTTTTACGTAGTTGTATGGGTCAAGGTCGCTCAGGCTTGTTGACACTCTCAGTGTTACACTCATTGGTCTCCGGGCTAGTCAACATACCTTTGACAAAAATATTCAAAAATGCATTGTCAAAACTTTGTCTTACTGTCTATGCTTTGATTATAAACGTTGATCAAAAATTTTATTATGAATATATATTATTAATTTATAAGAAAAATATCGATAAAATATCAATCAAAGTTGCATCAACGTTTCATTAGCATATAGCTGCATTCTTTGGAAGAATTTAAAGGGGTTAGTCAAAGTTCACAAATATATACAACAGGCTGTGTAAAAACTTGTCTATTTATTCCTCAACGTTTATGTTGGAATCACAAACAGAAATAACTATAAGTAATTGAGATTGAGAGCCAAATATTTGAAATAGTCTAAAACAAAAAGTAGTCATCAAAATATAAACAGTAAATGAATATAAAATATTATGAAAAACGATAAACATACGTCCTCATTTAGTATTAATTTGTACAAACACAACATTTTAAGTATTTAAAAGATATTTTAGATATCCAATTTAAATCATTTTAAAGGCCTAAGGGAAAAGATGAAAATAGCATATTTTTTAATTTTAAAAGATACAGCCTCTCATTGAAATGTATTTGGAAATTTTAATAAAAATGGTCACAGAAAATAAAATTGAATAAGTAGTACATAAATTAAGTGAGGCTATCAAGAAAGAGAAAACCACACTTAACACAACATAGGCTGTTGTGTTCAATTTTCCTTTTTTGATGAATCTACTGAAATCAATCAATCTTCATGAAATAATGGTTGTTTATGTTTTCCAGGTTTCAAAAGGACAAAGATAGTAACTGGAATTGGAAAATAATATTTTTCAGTCAATGGATGTTTTAGCTTCAACAAGATTCTTTTGTGAAATTATATTATATATATTATTTCAAGTTTAAACTTATAAATATCTATAAATTCATTTATTATATTATTATTTGTGTAAATATATCCCTTGTTACATACATATCCTTCATGATGAAAGTTGATTCAAATGCATCAGGTCTGTTTCACTTAAACTCTGAAAGGAAAGATTATTTTTTAGTTTTGTTTTATCTAGTTTGATATTAATGAAAACTCATGAGACATTTTTGCTTGATTATTATATACATTAATTAATTACCACCTGGAGCATGATTCTTGGTAACATATTATGTGATAAAGTATCATATAGAATCATATCCCGTGACTGAGTTGGTTTGTATTTTTATTTTCAAATGATAGTTTAATGAGATATTTTGCACAACACAGTGTTTGTTTACAATATGACAAAACTTGACAGGAAACTTACCCAAATGTAATCAGGTAAAATCGCAAAAAATTAATCGTAACCAACTTAAAAGGGTTCTTGATTTAAAACCTTGAGGTCATAAAGTGACATTGTGAAAAGATTTTTAGTGCTGTCACCTTGTTAAAATTATCTTAGAGCACTTTGAAAAGTGTACAATTCTTGCGATTTCTCACCTCCGAGCACTCATCCGACTCGCGATTGTTTTTTACTAATTGTTGCCCCTTTTTCACAAATTCATCTATTAAAAACGATAATCCTAGTTACCTAACACCTCGAGAAATACATATGCCGTGACATCGATGAATAAAAAGTGTGTAGAATCATAGAATGTTATTGTTAATAATACGTGCAACCACCGAAACATATCGCCATTATCGGTTTGTTTGTCCCCGGAAGTAAAGTTGACAAATTAGCGTGGTGCTATCGCCGCTCTGATTGGCTGAAATAACGCATGCGCGAGACCTGATTGACAGGCTGGATCGGTCTATTGCCTAAAGATTCATAGACATAAATCAATTACAAGCTAACATTCATCTGAGTTACTGGGTTAAGTTTTGTGCGAGTGCGTATCTTTACCCTCCGCGTATCTTTACCAGTCACGGCTGTACTGTAGCCCGATATATTTGAAATATCGTGACATTCATCGACGTTTCCTCACGTTTATTCATTTAGGTTTATTATTCACCTTCACATTCTGCTGGTTATCTACTAAAAGATTTTTACTTCACCAACATGTTTGCATTGATTATATGAAACACAAATAAAGATTTTGTGTATGTTATCACAGTGATCGCGGGTAAAGCTACTTACCCACGAGATAAAGAATCATTTATTCAAATATTATAGATAGTTAGGTTTAAAAGACGTACAGTCATACTGAATCCATCTAATAAACAATGGAACTGAATGTCAAACACAAAGCCTGCACTCGGTGAACTCGCAAACAGCTGATTGAAATACTTTTCAAATTCCGTGCAGCACTTGTGACAGACGACGCGTCATCAAGCAAGAAATGCTATGCCGTAACACTGTAAGGAGTTTGACCGTGTTTTCGGAGCCGAGCCGGCGACAACAAAACTGCCTAGCAATCATAATGTTGGTCAAATGGATATGAAATAACTAAAAATGTTTAAAAAGAAAACTAAGATAGTAAATTGGCTGTTATATAATGCTATAGGACATACAGCAGTGTCTATTTACTTCTAATTTTGTATCATATCTTTCTCTATGAGAGGAAATCTAGGCCTTGGCTATTTATCGTAACGATGATCATAAATCAAAAGTGCGTAAATTGTGTTAAACTCCAATGATACAAAGTATGCATAAAAGTTCTAAAACAACTTACCTCAGAGCTTTGGGAAGGATCGAAGAGACGCCAGTGCCAAAAAACTTGCAAAGTCAACATTGATTCCCCACGGCGACGTCAAACATGGCGGCCAAGTACTCGTTTGTGACGTAATCGTTACGACGTCATGTTTTATATGACGTAATGTGCATTTGTAATGGCGCGAAACGTACGCCTTGTACAATTTCGTATGAAAGTTGAGAAATTTATGATGTATGATTGATAACAAGTACATCGCAGCGACGCCAAGATATCCCATTGTGGTTTTAACTTACTGTTACTACTGTTTCTTTTTCAATTCATAGAACTGATTAATTAATGTGGATATATTTTTGATATCACAGAATAACTTTCTTTCGTTTAGGCCTAGGGGCCTATATGTTTGATGAAAGATGCGTGATGAAGACTTTGTGACGATGTAAGACTGGGCATCACATAACTAGAGATATAACGTTACATTTTCGTATTTAATACGTCGCAGATACGTCAGGAAATAACATTACCAGTAAAAGGCTCTCTTTGAATATTTGACCATCGTATATTGTTTTTACTGCTTCGTTTGTGTATCCCAAGATTAATTGTACATTTTTCTTTCATGTTACTGGATAACTTATCTACTGTTATATCCCGTAAATGGCACGTAATCAGGACGTTGTGAGGACGTACCACTGGACGTGACATAACTACGTTACATTTACGTAAAACATATGTAGAACACAACGTCGTAACAACGTTGAGGAATGACGTTATTTTTTTCGTACTTAGTATGTCGAAGATACGTCAGGAAATAACTGTACCATTAAAAGGCTCTCTTTGAATATTTGAACATCAGATATTGTTTTTGCTGCTTCGTTTGTGTATTCCCAGATTATATGTACATTTTTCTTTCATGTTACTGGATAACTTTTCTACTATTATATCCCATAAAAGGCACGTAATCAGGACGTTGTGAGGACGTACCACTGGACGTGACATAACAACGTTACATTAACGTAAAAAATACGTATAACACAACGTCGTAACAACGTTGAGAAATTACGTTATTTTTTTCGTACTTAGTACGTCGCAGGTACGTCAGGAAATTACGTTACCAAAATACGACCTTCTCACAACGTCGTATGTACGTTGTGTGTTAGCTGGGAATGTAATATCTCACACAAACAAAGATTCGAATAAAATCTGAACATTGAACTTTGTAGAATGAAATGCAAACCAAGAAACCGATCTGTTTAATAGCATATCTCGTCTAATTCCTGTTAATTTGTCATGTCAGGATACATTGAGGATAAACTTAATGTATTTTTCAAAACGTGATAACCACTTCGATATTCTCATAACTTTTCATGAATTATATATACTTTATACTAATTCAGGGCCGCCCGTAGAGGATGACGTGACCAGCCTTGTAGCGAGCTTGACAGCCGAGACGGGCGAGAGGGAAGTGACAGTCATGAAGAGGTACACAGTGTGTGCTGAGAACAACTCGTAGTTCAAACACACCCCGTCTTAGGTACGAGCGTCTATTTTGGTTTAAATAAGTATAAATGTCTAACGTTTTAACAACATACTAATGAAATGCAACAATTTCTTACAAATCAGTTGAATACATGAATACTTTACTGTAGTCGTCAGTTTCTACTTTCACTTTCGGTTTAACTGAAATACCTTATAAATGATAAACAGACGTTCGTTGAGATAAACAAACAGTGAAGCATGGTATTGATTGTGTCACATGTAACTTGATATAATTGTACTGTCTTGTAAGCCTGGATATGGATGGATAATGAGCTAGCCTATTCAGATCATGAAATGACATGACAGGTTGTTGAGGGTCTATACCGGGGAGGGGGGTTAGTTCTGTCATGAATTAAATATACTTTATACTCATTCAGGGCCGCCCGCAGCGGGTCACGTGACCAGCCTTGTAGCGATCTTGACAGTCTAGACGGGGGAAGTGACAGTCATGGAGAGATATACAGTGGTTGCTGAGATCAACTCGTACTTCTGACACATTCTATCTTAGGTACGATCGTTTATTTTGGTTTTATTAAGTATAAATATCTGACGTTTTGATAGCATACTTGTGAAATAAAAAATTGCTTAGGAGTTGAATACAACAATACTCTACTGTAGTTGCGAGTTTCTATTTTCACTTTCGGTTTCACTAAATTACCTTATAAATGACAACAGACAATGGGATAAACAAACAGTGGGGCATGATATTGATTGTGTCACATATAAGTATTTACAATGTTACTGTTTTGTAAGCCTGGATATGGAGGAAAGATTACCTACGCTATTCAGATCGTGAAATGACATGACAGGTTGTCGAGGGTCTATACGGGTGCTTATTAATGTCTATAATATACTGTTTACGTGACTATAGTGCCATTTTCACTCTTGCGTTTCGGACGAAATTTCTGAAATGACTGCATATATGCTTTAATACAATTAAATCAGCATTTTGCGACTCTGAAAGTGTTAAAAGCATGTTTTTATCTATTTGAATCTGAATGTTTTATTTTACAAGTGTACAACCTCTGTCCTCCTGTTTACAAGCAACTTACACAAGGAGTCCCCCTGTATTGAATCTGAATGTTTTATTTTACCAGTGTACAACCTCTGTCCTCCTGTTTACAAGCAACTTACACAAGGAGTCCCCCTGTATTGAATCTGAATGTTTTATTTTACCAGTGTACAACCTCTGTCCTCCTGTTTACAAGCAACTTACACAAGGAGTCCCCCTGTATTGAATCTGAATGTTTTATTTTACCAGTGTACAACCTCTGTCCTCCTGTTTACAAGCAACTTACACAAGGAGTCCCCCTGTATTGAATCTGAATGTTTTATTTTACCAGTGTACAACCTCTGTCCTCCTGTTTACAAGCAACTTACACAAGGAGTCCCCCTGTATTGAATCTGAATGTTTTATTTTACCAGTGTACAACCTCTGTCCTCCTGTTTACAAGCAACTTACACAAGGAGTCCCTCTGTATTGAATCTGAATGTTTTATTTTACCAGTGTACAACCTCTGTCCTCCTGTTTACAAGCAACTTACACAAGGAGTCCCTCTGTATTGAATCTGAATGTTTTATTTTACCAGTGTACAACCTCTGTCCTCCTGTTTACAAGCAACTTACACAAGGAGCCCCCCTGTATTGAATCAGTTGCTGTTTTAAATCCAACGCTGTCAAGGCGGGCTTAATCATTCAGTTTTGAATTATCTTTCATGAGACAAATGTCAGTGTTTGAAAAACAATCTTTATGGCACCCATCCATAAATTATTGAGTCATCTGTCATCATCATTGTGAAGATATAAAGAGGAAACGGCTCTTTGGATAGCAGTCACAGAAAGTCTCACTTGAATGTGACATATTTCAATTTTCAGTGATTTTTTATTTATTTTTGCAGACCTACGATTCAAAATGGCGACAGCAGGCAAGCTTCAGGACGACTTCCTTACTTGTAGTGTGTGTATGGAAGTGTATCAGCGACCAGTAACCCTTACATGTCAGCATTCCTTCTGTGAGAACTGTCTGGGGAAATATCTACAGACTAAAGCAGAAGCTGTGAGAAACAAGTCCATCCCCTGTCCCACGTGTAGACAAGAGACCCCAGTACCTCACCCTGACAGACCTGTTGAAGAGTGGGTGGGGCAGCTGAAACCAGGACTGCTTCTAACTGGACTCATGGACTCAATCCCACAAGGTAGTCATAATAAAATATGCTTTATAATATCGTTTAGATATTTTAATTATTTTCCAAATTTGCTTTATGTGAAAGTCAGTCGTTACTTAAAGTTATTTATTTTTTGATAAGCTGATGTTAATCAGCAATAATTGCAAAATAATATGTGTCATTGATTTCTATTGATACCTTGACATTACTATCGTGCTTACTTTAATGTTTTCCAGGAACTGACCATTGCTCAGTGTGCAAAGAAAAAGGGGAGACAACTCCAGCCGCACACTGGTGCTGCGAATGTGATGCTTCGTTTTGTGATGGATGTTTGAAACAACACAGTATAATGCCCATCTCAAGGAAACATGAAGTTGTGAAATATTCAGGAACAAAGCCTCCCCAAAAAAAGAAATTTATTTGCTGCGAACATGAGAAAAACATAGAATTGTTTTGCAACGATTGTGACAAACCCCTGTGTACAATCTGTTGTAGTATAGCTCACAGAAAATGTAAAGAGGTTATCACAATCAAGGCACAGCTGACAAAGGTCAAATCAAGTCTTCAAGAAAGTCAACAAAATCTTGATGAAAAAATCGATTTTAAAAATGCCGAGATTAATAATCTGGATATGGAAACAAAACATCTATTGAGCAGAAGGTCCATGCTTGAATCAGATATAAAGAAAACCATTAAGGAAGCTATTGACTCACTGAAACAGAAGGAAGATCAGCTGATTAAGAAGGTGAAGGATCAAACAGAACAAGACAAGGAACAGTTGAGGTCGATGATGAAGACAAAACAAATGGATCTACAGCTGTACCAGCAGCAGTCTCAGTCCATCCAGCAGGCCCTGGAGTTGGAGGATGAGACACATCTGTTTGAGATGTATCTGTCGTCTGGATCAGGAGCAGATGTCACAGGGACACAGAGGAAGGACAGAACAGATGTAGCTGACATCAGCTTTAAACACGACCTTGCTCAACTGAAGGAACAGATTGAAATGATGGATGTGATGATTAACAAGGTGGATTTAAACATTCAGCAGATTGATAACATAGACCTGACAGAAGCACCTGTATTAGATGAAGTTAGCGACGCTAAACTCAATAGCGGAGACATTTGCGATGTTAGAGATTGTTTGGTCATGAAAGTAGCAGAAGCTAAAGTTACACTTTTTACTGATTATTCTTCTAAACGTCTGAAAACATTTTACACTAAAGGAGGACAGTCATGTTCAAGTGTACTCAAAGTGTTTGGTATTCCCTGGTGTTTAACAGTTATCAGTGAAGGCAAGGTAGCTGTGTCTCTTACTGAGTCTCAACATATCATCACAGTTGCTGTGACTCCTGACCTGGAACTCCTGTCTACAATACAGACAAGTAAGAAGTACAAGGGTCTGTCTACTCTGGATCAGTCAACACTGGTGGCAGGTTCTAATAATCCATCCTCTGTGGATCTGATTGATGTGAAGGGAACCATCTTGAAGACCTTCACAACACTTCCGTCTATAGGACAGAGCTTCATTTATCCTCACTACATACATGTAACCAGACAAGGCACTATCCTGGTGTCAGACTGGGGTCTGAAGTCTCTAATCTGTCTGACATTGTCTGGTGACATTGTATTCACATACACACCTACTGGGGACAGAGCACTGAGAGGTCCATGGGGAATCACATCCACCAGTACAGGAGACATTCTGGTAGCTGACAATCAAACACACAAAGTGATTCAGCTCAGTCAGTCTGGAGAGTATATCAGAGACATTCTGACTGAAGTGGATGGTTCATACGGTCCAACTGGTTTGTGTTTTGATGGAGATAAACTGTGTGTTGCTTTGTGCTTCAAGGGTTTACACAAATACAGATTTGGTTAGTTGTGTAGGCAGAATTTTAAATTTAATGTTAAATGAAGGTAGTATGTGTGACCATAGATACCAAGTGGTTGGTTATTATTATATGAAAAGTAAATTACCTCACATATGCTTGGGTAACCTATACCTGTGAGTGATTCCAAACTGACTGCTTTTAAACTGTTTACATAAAAATGTAATTACTTTTGATTTCAACAAAAATGCAATATCTGTAATTTTATATTGAATATAACTATAATCAATCAATAAGTTATCAATGATCTGTTTGTAGCAAATTAAACATAAAGAAGTGTGAACAAAATGACTTATTTATCTTATCCTATTCATGTTTTAACATCAAATACATAAACAGAAGTTGTGCCGGAATTTCAGTTATGTAACAAGTATAAACAACTCCCGGGCAGCACGTGAAAAGCGTGCAGTTCATGCAGAGTCATCTCCGCTGTCGTGTCTGGTGAATCAGTGCCTAGCAGCAAACTACCCAGATGTAGTTGAAATAGTAAGAGTGTGATTTTCCACAAGTATCTGTAGGAATGTCATACGAAGAGAAATAGAAGGATTATATAAAGAGAGACCTTTTAAAAGGTGAAACATTTCAAGGGGAAATTAGATATTTATATATGTAACTTTCATTTACAACTCTGTTTATTGATTTTGTCATAATAACATGTTGTTTTATTGTTTGACCTCTACAATAACCTTACTACTACAAGTAAAATATTATGAAACGGGCACTCTACTTGACTATTAGAAAAAACATTTTTGCGAAGGGCAATGACAATTTGCACGAGCGGACCCGTATGAAATGACCAAGCTTTGCACGTGCAGTGCATGCTTCATGCTTGTTGTCTTCAAACTGTTGTTGACTTTTGTATATTTCTCTTCGAAGGTTTTATTGATCAGTCGTGGAAGGTTGGACACGTGGTTGTTAAATCATCAAATAAACTCTTTTTCATTTAAGAAAACATGATTTCTGTAAATTAATTACTACAGTTTTTTTGTTGATCATAGTTTCATACTTTGAGTTTGACTTTGTTGGACTTTATTATACAATGTATTTTTGCAGCCTGCTTTTAAACCATTACATACTGAAAAAATCTCAAAATAAAATCTTCCATCTCAAACATTTTCATTTTGATCTTGGATGTTCTCTGGAAAGGCCATCTCCCTGGCGACCGCTGTACAGCGTCGACATATAATTATATCAATGTTTACTTTTAAATTTTTCATTTCATTATCTTGAATTTGTGACTTTGGTCTAGATCCCTCTTTATATGTGGGCGTGGCATTTGCCCTCCAATCTTTATTTGTCTTTTTGCAAGAAACGATAAATGAAAGAAAACTCATATTTTGAAAAAAATATATTTTTAGGGTGGAAATTAACATGTGCAAATTGTATTGTCGTACCCCATTACTATGAGCGTATTGGGGATGCGTATCAATATTAATTTACAAAAATCAAAATCTTAGTAGCGTAGGAGGAATTACTTTTCAGAAAAACATATGTGTTCCATGAAGATTCAATGATGTTAGATTCGGTCTGACCACCCGTCAAAGATTGGCGTCTATATTTCAGACATCAGTCATACTTATGATCTTAAAATTGAGAATATTGTCTGTGTAGGTTTTGAACAAAGATGTGTAAATGTCATTGTCCTTCCCCCAAAATAAGGGTGTAACAGGGGTTCATATGGTGGGGCATGGTTGCCAAAAAAAAACGGACTCACTTTTTAAAGCTTTCCAAAATGGCGTAATAAGGGTTCAAACACTCTCAAATGTAGCATATTCAATAAGCAAAATATACACTGGTCTACACGCAGTAAATCTCAACCACTGAATTTCAGTGAAGTACAACAAATGGTTCGCTAGTTCCAGCCAAAGCTCGCAATTTCACTGCAATGCATAGCCACAAATCATTTAGAGATAAAGTCTAAGATGAAAATTGGAAGATGTAACAGTTCTCTTGAAAGCTTTTTGCTGAAATGTGAATAAAGCTTTGATCATTCATAATCAAGTGGTAGGAATCATTACTTGATCATAATATGTATGGAAAGTGTAGTCGCTGTTTATCCACAATATATAAGATTCTTGAATATGATTTAGAATTAAAAGAAAACTAATCAATGAAAACAAGGACCTTTTTTCAACTAAAAGTTAAGAGGACAATTGATAGAGTTGATGGACAATAATGCTGACATAATGTGTTTAATACATAACCAAGCACATGTATAACAATGATGCTGACATAATGTGTTTAATACACAACCAAGCACATGTTTAACAGTAATGCTGACATAATGTGTTTAATACACAACCAAGCACATGTTTAACAGTAATGCTGACATAATGTGTTTAATACACAACCAAGCACATGTATAACAATAATGCGTATCAATGCAACGATACATTTTTTTACAAAATGGGTGATTAGGGTGTAGATCTTACTGTGGCTATGCAACTTTAACATTGGTTTCCTTGATATACATTCTACATGTTTGTGAGATGAACAATAAGGACTCTGTGAAATGTCGCTTTCACAGAATAAAGAAGCTGTCATCCAAACAATTGTCCTTATTGTTAACATTGGTTTTCTTAATAGATGCGAATGGGTGGAACATGTTCTTCAAATTGCCTGAAACATTGAAAACATGCAAGGAGTATTAAATGTTCTCATATTATTTTTAGTTACGAGCCTTTGAAGTTGCTGTTTTCAAAGTATCGTCTGAGATTGAAAGCTTCATTATCATTCTTAGATTCTAGAGTAACCCTAACTTGTGCTATCGTTTGATATATTATATGCAAATTAATGACCATTCTTCAAGTGGAGGCGCTGTCCTGTTAAATGCTCACTTGTCCGCTATCAACAATGTTTAACAATAACGAGCCCGGCTTGCTAGATGGTAGGGTCATCTGTTGATTAATATGATATTTAAAGGAATAATTCTATTTCCGCTCACTGTGATATGTGTTGAAGGACGTGATGAGTCACTCTCGGGGACTGAGTTCAAAGAGTGCCTACATCCATCCAGCAGAAGTGGGTACCTGGTTTGATACGTAAGTACTCGGAATTTTAACCTTGGATGACTACCAGAAGCTGATTGACCACAGGTAATAAGTCAACAAGAGCTTTAAAATGAATGGCGTAAGGATAAATGCGCGATTCATATTGAGCTTTCCTTTTTTCTGCCAGCAACCCATGCATTGTGTATGCACAAATGTGGTTTTACTTTGTCACTAACTGGATCATGGCCTTTCTATTTCATAATCCAAATATGTTATCAAACTCATGTCAAGGGCTATAACCATCGTCAGACTAACCATTGGTTTGGTAGATTTATCATGTGATTTCATAACATGTTGGATCGTTCTCTAGTGTGTTGCTAAGTTGATATCAATAGAAAGGTTGACCAATGAAGTTTGATGGGTGGGTCGTGTGAGTTATCGCTGGTTATAACGAAAGGGTGATAACACTGACCCACACTGAGTCACAAGTTGAGAACCCGGTTTTGCCACCTTTGCACATGATTATATTCAAAATATGAAACTGAAGGCAATGTTTCAAATAATAGCAAGGTGTCTGGAACTTTGACCATGACCGTCTTTGATGTGAAATGTAGGCATTACAAGCGTGAAACCAATTGTGACTGTTCTAAGTCAAAATACATAACTGTGTAGTATTAATGAGGTATTCATGTTTTACACAATCAAGGTGTTATTTTTATATTGACCGTGCTGGAGGTTATTCTATATTGTATATCCTGATGTACACTACATCAAACCATATAATATGGGCGCACAAAGATTGGTATTGAACGAGCGAAAGCGAGTTAGATACCGAAACAATTCACGAGTTTTATAACAATGTAATTAAACGGGACTGAGTTTAGTATTTTATTTATTACTCGCTGGATTATATAAAAGAAAAAGCATGAAAATCTCCGAGATTACCGTTGTTGCCGCGCCGCTAACATTGTGACGTCATGTTTTAAACTTGTGACGTCATGTGACGTCAATCAACACGCGATGTTATAACATTTTAGATTTATTAAACGGCGGTACCTTCAACGGGCGAGTAATAAAAATATCTAATTCATAATATTGTCTAAAAAGTCTTACATATCCTTATAAGACTAGCTTCATCTTTATCAGTTCAAATGTCTGATCATTAGACGTTTGAAAAAGGAACTGTTAATCGTCTTAGTTATCAATTTCTATAGTTATCACTCGTGAAAAATACTGCTTATTCCTGTATTTGACAACATGAATATTTTTTCACAAAATCTAAAATTATAAAGTTAGAGGGATTCCTTAACTAAAAATTCATATTTTGAATTAAGAGAAGCTAAAATTATCATAAAATCAAATGCACATTCAAAACTGTATCGCATCATGGGAACCAAATGTTTTTAAATAACAAAGGTCAACATTGATAAGATGCTGTGTTGCAAACCCTACTGTCCCAGTTGACTGATTGACAGGTCGGGGTCCTTCTTACTGCACGTGCTGCACATGCGATGTCCATTGCTTGTCAATCAATGGTCCTTCATGGACTAGTTTTATTTTTAAAAGGTCCAGTCAGATTAAAATCGACCATGTTCCGAGCAATAAAAGTTTCAAAATATTGACTCTATCGAGATTTGAACTCTTTCTGTCCAGGCTATCCTCTCCACTAGGTCTGAAGGCAGCCTCACTGCTCGCACGTGCTGACACCAGTTTAGCGCAGACAAAACCTAGTCAATAGGGTGCGGTCAGAAATAGTGGAGAGGATAGCTTACACAAATAGAGTTCGAATCTCTATAAACCCAATATTTTGAAACTTTTATTCCTCGGAACACGGTCGATTTTAATCAGACTGTAAAAGGTCTCTCTGTTGAGGAATTATAATCAAATTAAATAAAAACTATGGGTTGACAAATCTTAAACTCTATTTTGGTTAGCTTTGACACATACATAATGTTTGATACCGGTTGGAAACAGGTCTAGATATGATTTATATTTCACACGATATGTTTAATTTCACCTGTTCAGAATGTCTTCACTCTATAATTCAAGATTGGCTCGCATCACAAAACCAAACGACGCATTGTATCAATAACAAGATCACACAATGATATTTATATAAGTCTCATATCTGCAAAAGTAACGTTTCATCCCCAGCGTTAACACATTCTAATCAGTCATTAATCACGGTATAGTTGCTACGCATTTGGCTGATGAAATAGTTTTTGTACGCACTTCAATGTGACATATAATGTTATAATATCAACTTGTTTATCGTCATTGTGGTGGATTACAACGAGTTGACAGATTATATGGATATAGTTTGGTCTGTTGAAAAAGTGATAGCATACAATATGTCACAGACTTGTTACACGTTTAGTCATATTCTGCATAAAGGTTTATTTATTCCACGAAGTTGCCATTCTTCAATTTTCAACTGTACAAACGTACGATATGATTGACTATTGCATCAATGTGTGAAAATTATAGAATATAAATTACTTTGTTATCGTGTCAAGCTTCGTGTAGAAAGCAACGGCTTTTTTTCTTTTTATATGACGTCATGGAGACAATCGGCTATGACGTCACTTTGCACTTGGCTATGTCACAAGAGTTAGAGCCAGCTTGTATTGTTATAGAAGGGCGTCGCTGATTTCTTGAAATCAACAAAAAAATGTTCAACGTAAAAACGTTGAATGGAAGTTTTTTTTTAAAAAATAGACAACGACTTAAGATGCCACCTTTCCCAAAATCTATGTTGATTATTTTTGGATATGTATATCCAAATTTCAAAAACAACAACTACTTAAACAATATTTATATCAGATGTAACATTTCCCAATGATGTGCTGTTTTTGTGTGTATATTTTTAAGGATTCATGTTTTGTAGGCTTTACTTCATATTATTTATTTATTTCCATCAGATGTTTTTACTCAAAAAGCTATCAAATAAACACATTAAACCACTTGCTAAACTATGAATGTACATTCTGTATAGGTAACATGTGATAACAGGAGCAAGTTGACCTCAATGATAGACAGATATGAACTACTGACACGAGATCACGTGACTATCAACATCACGTGAAAGATACCAAGGGGGCGGATAGCGGTTTCATCTTTGTGAAGGTAAGAATCATAAATTTAATTTATCAATCACTTAATTTAAATGTTCTATCAACGACAAACTAACGATACTTGATGCAAAGGTACATTGAATTTGGTTAGATATTTCTAGTATTTTATTTTTAATCCAATCCTTATCACTCGCTGATTAGGTCATCCTACACACATAGCTTAGAAAACTGCTTCCTTTTTGTGAATTCATGGATTAAAATGGAAAATGTATTCTGAGTTGTGGATTCAGAGCTGGTTTATTATATTTAACCTTTATATCATCCTATTCAAGTTCACATGCAGTGGATTCTTTTTGAAGAATTATGAAGTGATAATGGTTGTTTTGAAATTTCCAATAAATAAAGAGTTTGAATAAATCATGCCAAGTCATGTTTGTTAAACAATTTAGAATTCAGAATTTGTTATTTCATTTTTGGATAATCCTCGTGATTAAATGCATACGTAAAGAAATTAACAAGTGCTCTTGGTGATTCTAACATGTTATCATCCTTGATTTAGATAAGTAAGTAATGCCCCTTGAATTGCAATGACATGAATTCTGATATATTTCATTTGTCAATATCTTGTTATATGTTTTGAGATGCATAATGGATTGAGCAGGCAGGCTTCAGGAAGATTTTCTTACTTGTAGTGTGTGTATGGAAGTGTATCAGCGACCAGTAACCCTTACATGTCAGCATTCCTTCTGTGAGAACTGTCTGGGGAAATATCTACAGGCTAAAGCAGAAGCTGTGAAAAACAAATCCATCCCCTGTCCCACGTGTAGACAAGAGACCCCAGTGCCTCAACCTGACAGACCTGTGGAAGAGTGGGCGGGGCAGCTGAAACCAGGACTGCTTCTAACTGGACGCATGGACTCAATCCCACAAGGTAGTCGTAAAAAATATGCTTTATCAATAAATATAATTATTTTGATCTTAATGTATTTCAAAATCAAGTTGTGACACATTTGAAGTTAGATACATGACTAATAGTGTCAATAATCAAAATTCTAATATGAAAAAATTGACAATGGACAAAACAGTTTCAATGCAATGATCTTTAGTTCTTTTAAATTGTGTTGGCCATTATTGTTTTCTTTGATTTTTCCAGGAACAGACCATTGCTCAGTGTGCACAGAAGAAGGGGAGACAACTCCTGCAAAACACTGGTGCTCTGAATGTGAGGCTTTGTTATGTGATGGATGTGTGAAGCAACACAGTAGGATGCCAATCTCAAAGAAGCATCAAGTTGTTCAAATTTCTGAATCAAAGCTTCCCCGAAAAAAGAAATTTGTCTGCAGTGAACATGAGAAGATCATCGAACTATTCTGCAGAGACTGTGACAAACCCCTGTTCACAGTCAAGGAACAGCTGACAGAGGTCAAATCAAGACTTCAGGAAAGCCAACAAAATCTGGCTGGAAAAATTGATTTGATAAATGTTCAGATCAAAGAGCTAGATTCTCAAACCAAAACCTTACTGGCCAGTAGGTTGAACCTTGAATCAGACATAAAGAAAACTATAAAGAAAGCTATTGACGCACTGAAACAGAAGGAAGATCAGCTGATTAAGAAGGTGAAGGATCAAACAGATCAAGACAAGGAGCAGTTGAGGTCGATGTTGAAGACAAAACAAATGGATTTACAGCTGTACCAGCAGCAGTCTCAGTCCATCCAGCTGGCCATGGAGTTGGAGGATGAGGCACAGCTGTTTGAGATGTATCTGTCGTCTGGATCAGGAGCTGACGTCACAGGGACACAGAAAAAGGACAGAACAGATGTAGCTGACATCAGCTTTAAACACGACCTCGATCAACTGAAGGAACATATTGAAATGATGGATGTGAGGATAAACAAGAAGGTAGATTTGAACACTCAGCAAATTGATTACATAGACCTGACAGCAGCACCTGTATTAGATGAAGTTATCGACGCTAAACTTGATATGAGTGACAGCTGCTCTATTGCAGATGGTTTGGTCATGAAAATCGCAGGAACAAAAGTCACACTTTTTTCTGATTTTAACTCTCAACGTCTGAAATCATTTCACACTAAGGGAGGACAGTCATGTTCAAGTGCACTCACAGTGTCTGACTATCCCTGGTGTTTAACAGTTATCAGTGAAGGTAAGGTAGCTGTGTCTCTTCTTGGGTCTCAACGTATCATCACAGTTGCTGTGACTCCTGATCTGGAACTCCTGTCTACAATACAGACAAGTAAGAACTACTGGGGTCTGTCTACTCTGGATCAGTCAACACTGGTGGCAGGTTCTTATTATCCACCCTCTGTGGATCTGATTTATATGAAGGGAACCATCTTGAAGACCTTCACAACACTTCCTGCCATAGGACAGAGCTTCATTGATCCTCGCTACATACATGTAACCAGGCAAGGCACTATCCTGGTGTCAGACTGGGGTCTGGAGTCTGTCATCTGTCTGACACGTTCTGGTGACATTGTATTCGCATACACACCTACAGGAGACAGAACATTGAGACATCCACGTGGAATCACATCCACCTCTACAGGAGACATTCTGGTTGCTGACCGTGACACACACAAAGTGATTCATCTAAGCGGCAGTGGAGAGTATATCAGAGACATTCTGACTGAAGAGGATGGTTTACAGAAGCCAACTGGTCTGTGTTTTGATGGAGATAAACTGTGTGTTGCTTTGTACTACAATGGTTTACACAAATACAGATTTGGTTAGTTGTTCAGATAACATCTTAATCTAATGTTAACTGAACGTTGTATGAGTGAGAAAAGAAACTAATCGGGTTGTTATTCTTATATGAAAAGTAAATTACCTCACATATTTGGGTAACCTATACCTGTGGTAGACTCCAAACTGACTGCTTTTAAACTGTTTACTTCTGAATGTAATTATTTTGAATTTTAGAAATGCAATATCTGTATTTTTATATTGAATATAACTATAATCATTCAATAGTCTTAATTGTTAATAATTTGTTATTAATCAACACCTAAAAAATATGTTATCAATGATCCGTTTGTAGCAAAGTAAACATAAACAAGTGTGAACAAAATGACTTATTTATGTCACCCCATTCATGTTTTAACATTATTTACATTCACACAAAGAAGTTGTGCCGGAATTTCAGTTAATTTCAATAACAAGTAAATCAATCAATCAATTTATTCCCGAAAAACCACCATCGGTGGTACATGAGAAAATAACATAGAACATTCATGGTAATTATATATATATATAGATAGTCAAGATGGACAGTAGCAAGGATTAACATTCTTTCGTTTCCTGAAGTATAACATTGATATATCTAGCCAGATTTGTTATGTCACTGGTTTGAGATGACGTGAATAGTCTTTTTATTTTGAAAGAGTTGATGTGCTGTATGTAAGCAGGTAGATATAGTTTTCTGTATAATGATAGCATTTCACATACAAACAGGTAGTGGAGTTCATCTCCGACAACATATGAATTACATATATTACACATACGGTTTTCTCTTGGAACATTTGCCCAACGACCGACTTCCACAGGCAGGTAATGATTACTTGTTCTAAATCTTAAAACGGGGATGTACATATTTTTTGGTAAGAGAAGGTATCTTTCAAAGTCAAGATTTAGGGCTTTGTAAAACTGTTGTATTCCATTTTTGTAGAAATTGGTCTTTGAGGTTTTGTTCGATCTTAAACGAGAGGTTGGTCGTTGTACATAGGAACGGGTTGTGGAAAATCTCAGATAATCCACAGCCGTTTAGAGTTGATTTAACAAATTCAATCCAAGGACAAGAGTATGTCAACTCCCGGGCAGCACGTGAAAAGCGTGCAGTTCATGCTCCCCTCTCGTGTCTGTTGAATCAGTGCCGAGGTAGCAAACTACCCAGATGTAGTTGAAAAAGTAAGAGTGAGATTTTCTGTAGGAATTTCATACGAAGATAAATTGAAGGGTTATATAAAGAGAAACCTTTTAAAGGGTGAAACATTTCAAGGAGAATTGGAAAGTTATATATGTATGTTTGATTTACAACTCTGTTTATTGATTTTGTTATAATAACACGTTTCTTTATTGTTTGACCTCTTCAATGACTTTACTACTACAAGTAAAATATAAGGAAACGGGCGCAAAACTCGACTTGATTATTAGAAAAACCATCTTGCCGAAAGGCAATGACAATTTGCACGTGAAGACCCGTGTGAAATGCGCAAGATTGGAAGGTGCAGCGCATGCTTCATGTCTGTTTTCCTCAAACGCTTGTTGACTCGTGTATATTTCTCTTCAAAAGGTTTTACTTATCCTTCGTAGAAAGTAGGAAACTTGTTTGTTAAATCGTCAAATAAATTCTTATTCAGTTATTTAATATAATGTATTTGTTATGATTATTACAGTTAATTTGATGATCTTGTTTCATACCTTGAGTCTGACTTTGTTTGAGTTTATTTCACAAAATGGTTTTTTCATTGTACCTTTTAACCATTTCTTACTCTTAAAATAGTCTTAAAATAAAAATCTTCAATCTCAAACAGATTCACCTTTAAGCTGATCAGATCTTAAAGGTAAGATGAGCCTCTGGTATTGCCCATTGTCCAGCGACAATGTGTCCGTGGATGTAAAATTGTATCAGTTTCTACATCAGTGGGGATTTTAGTAGGGGTGTTCCTTGGATGTAGATGATCGAAATTTGTAAATATGAGACTTACCCCCTGACACTTCCATCCTTTCTCAAATATTGGCATGCCAGACTTTTTCCTTTAAAAAACAAAACAATTTTTTTTCTGCAGAACCGATAGGCATGGGAGACTGACATTTTAAGACTAACACTTTTCTGAAATGAAAACTCAAATTGTAATTGTAGATTGCTCTTCAAATATGGGCGTGGTATGGTGTCCACCCACAAAACATAATTTCTGTATTTTAAAGAAACAATGCTATGAATCACACAATTTCAAAACATCATTTTTGTTTAGTTTGTAGAACGGAGACTATATGACATATAAATTTCATTGTCTTACCAATAGTACCCAGTATACTAATCACCGCAGTTCCAAAACCAATTGTGAGAGATGAAATTTTTGCATGGGCCAAATTTCCCAAAATATCTTCCAGAGACAAAATAACGATAGAAATAAAGTCGGGTCGGTGTTAGTTTATTACGTCATTTCAGTGCGTACGTGGCAAGCTGTCAAACCAACAGACGCATCAAAGACTTGACTGGACAACGGTCAAGGTGATGACCAAACAAGGGACAGTGGTGTGAGTATGGGGAGATCTCTTTATAAATGTAATTTACAACGGTAAATAAGGAGAGCAGAATAATAGATTGATGTAACTTAACAAACTGGACAGCTCAATACATGTTCTAGAGCAACGATGATGTCATTAAGTATAGCAGTACCAATTAAGGATTAAAAATGATTGCAGGTTAACTACCGTGGTTGACTATACGTTGCCTTAGGGATAGATACATTAAATTGAAAACAATGGTTAAAAAATTACATTTGATATATGCAGATTTCGATTAATCGATATATATTTGAAATAAGAATCCCGAGACGCTTTGCCATGCATGATAAGATATGAAAACATCACGAATCTTTGTTCATCTTGTTCGTGTTTGTTGTACTTGTACAAAATACCTACAAAATACTATCTTTAAGTAACATTCTTCTATGTAAACTACTTTCACTTTATCAATCAAAGTAAAAGGTTAAGTTGTTTGAGGTTTACCACACCTCTCAGTGGCTGAAACTGCTTTCATAAACTTATATAATTATTTCTTTCTTATTATTTCAAATCGACTTTTATAGTACATGGTAAACAGACAAATGATACATGGGTGAAATTTCTATGAAATTTGGAGTCTCATTGTAAGAAACCTTAAAGACATCCATCAATTTAATATCAAGATATAGTTTGTATTATTATGTAACATTAATGTAACACATCACACATACTCATTCTCGAATGCCAAATATATGATAATTTCTTTGTTTTCAATGAAAACGTAACCAAGTCTTCTGTATGCACAAACTCAAACCACACCTCCATTTAACAAGTGCACTAGTTTTTATCGTATAAACACTTTCAAATCCTAACTGTTATACTGTCTACTTTAGAGAAGTTTCCAAACTTACATTGGACTACTTTGCCTGTCTTGTTTACCATTAGGGATGAAAACCGTCATATTGGCACTGAGCAAAAATACTAAATGTGTTTGTTGTCAAATAGTCTGAAGTTCTTGATTAAACGTCACTGTCCAACTCTATTGTTCTCTTCAGGTCGGTAACGAAGTTGAACACCGTGGTTTGCTCGTGCTCAGGTGGTAAGTTTAATGAACACCGGTGTTCAACTAACTTACTCACCTGTCAACAAGTTCAAAGTTTTAAGTAGTTATTTCTCATAGTGAAGGTGCTTCGTAAAATAACTTGTATTTAGGATCAGGAGATCGCCGCTAATGGCTGAAATATTGCACAAGCGGCGTTAAACAATAACTCACTCACTCACTCACTAGGATCAGGAGAATTGACATATGTTTTTGGCGAAACCGGAGTTCGTACACGTAGCATTCTCATGATAGTCGATTGAGCTGACCACTAGACCGTCGAATCCAGCTGACATTTAGAAGACATTTTAATGACACAATGATTTACATCTTTTAAAGTGATAGGAATGAGTTAAACATGGTTGATTTTGTAAATCTTAAACGTCTGCGGTGGTAAACATTTCGTCATTTACAATTTGAGGGTGAGTCTCTTGTGGTTAGTCAGGTGAGGTTTACACTGGTTATACTTTCTGTTATGAGGCAAGTTTATTTCAGCATGCTGCACGTGCGGCTTGATTTTCTCAAGTTTCTAACACCTACCGTATTTAGGTACCGTTTCTTTAATTGGAAGCGCCATTAATATCGTAGCAATGACATCAACAAAAGTACCTCTATTAATTTAACGTTTGTTTTGAAACGTTTTTTGTTGCGGTTTGAAATTGATTTTAATGGTTGAATGGTAAGTCAGTTATCAACCTCTTTGTCGGCGTGCATTGATTGTGATACCCCACTTCCGGTCTCCTTGCTATGATTTCCTTTGTTCTAACTGTAGGTGTATTGACCGATACACCTCAACTCTGCAGGTGTATTGATCGATACACCTCTACTTTTCTTATACATCTACTCTTTTTCGTACATCTAAACTCAGTCAGGAGAAGGGATCTGCAACTTTGGCAAACAAAGGGACTTGTAAAATTTGCTATTATTGATTGAAGAGATTTATAAGCTGCGAATTTGGGTATCGAACCTGGGACCTTTATACTGCTGAGCATCGACTCTGCCTACTGAGCTATTAAGGATTGATACAAACTAACACACTTTCTGTTGTGTTATGTATATCTTGTTATTTTTCCCTACATAAGCCTATGTATTGGTACTAGTATGTACCAATGTTTAATAAAATGAAGTTAGTTGATGTTTTTAAACCGTAATTACAAGAGTATTGTTAATAGTCTATTGATCTAGTAAGGTCAAGACGTACATACAAAGAAAAGGATGGAAAGCAATTTTTCGTCATATGTAACTCGACTGGAGTGGGGTATGTATCAGATATACCCACACTCCCCTCGGTGCATCACTCAATACACCTCCTGTTTGAATCGTGGTTCCTCGGCTTCGCTCTGCTACGCCTCGGAGACCCACGATTCAAACAGGAGGTGTATTGAGCGATACAACTCGGGAAGTGTGGTATACCTAATACAAACACCTAGGCTCGTGCGATGTTATGAAAGTGTGCCTGGACGTCCAATTGCTTTAGCACGGCAGAAGGATACTGATAGCCCGTGGAAAACGTGCAACACGTGCAGAGTCATTTTTTTTTGGACTCGGCAAGCAATTCAATCGGTGCAGAATGTTAATTCATCTGTCTGATATTTTACACGTATACGTCATTAACGTCTAATATCGTAGACTTTGGTTTCTGTTATAATAATAATTATTGTTAAGAAATCGATAAATAAAACATTTAAAATATGTCCCTTAATGAAGTTTCAATTCAAAATGACGCTTCATCATTTGGCTTGCCGTGACCAAGTGAAAGAATTAACTCTAGTTTATATGCAAGTTACATATAAATTGTTATTACAACACTGTGCTTTTGCTCAAGGAAAAATTAATTTAAAGATCAGTATCACAGCAAACAGCAAAACCTCACCAACGCTTAGATATAAATATCATTGTTGCCTTTTGTGTAGGCTCCACTTTGACATTGGCAGGCAGTCCATTTCAGCGAGATGCACGTGCAGCACGACTCGCCCGTGTCTCTTATAGCTTCCTTATATACGCACTGGTTGTCTGACGGGGAGAGAAAAACATAACGCTTGCTGCAGATGTTTCTTTTACAATTTTCTTTTAGAAGCCACCTTATTTGCATTATTGGATGAAAAGCCACGTCTTTATCAATTATTGCTAGATCACGAACCTAGGAATCTTCACTGTACATTAAAAGAAGACATTTTATAATGTCAATGTTTTCGTATGGAAAAATGTCTGTTTCGGCTAAGTGTCCATTCTTCAAAAATACACATATGATTAGCACGTTTATATTGATTTTATTCTGACTGCTAAATAAAATTTATAATCGCTAAGATGTAAAAGTTACAATACAAAAAATACATTTATTTTGATAATATTTTACTGTTTAAACACATACCGCCACATTGTTAGAAAGCTTAGATCATAAATAAAAGCCTTAGAATTGTTGAGTGAAGAAACGCATTACTGTTACTACCTGTGTTACGAGCAAAGTAAGAGTGATGTTACAAAGATAACGATTTGACATTTCTGATGATGTTATTCGTTGAATTCCCAAAAATTATTAACGTAATTCTTTTGGCTGACCACCTTGGCCTTCATTAAACGCTTGTCACCATATTGTATGAATAAAGGCCTGTCGTACAAAATCGCAGCATCAATGTGACGCTTAGAATTCATAACTGTCGGGCATTATTCAAAGATTACATTAGTTTATATAACAAATGCTTAATATTGTTGTCATTCCATACTCGAAAAATAAATCTATTTTTGAGCCATTAGGTGAGTTTTGATAAAGGGTTCTTTGGATTGTGGGCCATGTTCAAAAGTTACGGGATATGCTCAACAACGTTTATAGAAATAAAATTTACCTTGCTTAAAAAAATTCATAACTGAAATCATGTTAGTTAAATATATTATCAATTAAGTTTCAAAGCTTCTGAAGAAAAAGATGAAATTGTTCAACATCCACAGACAGCTTCCGACTAGCACGTGAAAAGCATGCAGTTCATGCGGAGTCATCTCCCCTGTCGTGTTTAGTGAATCGGTGCCAAGGTTTTAAAACAAAATGGTTTCTATGTCATACAGTGTAGTTTAACTGAGTGATGGTACTATTTGTTTCACAGAAAACATCTCGTGTCTTTGGGTTAAAGCACTTTTAATTAAGTTTAAATTCAATCATCAGAACGAAAAAACGCTTTAGATTAAAAAAGTATTCATAACCTTTTGAATTAAGAAATGATGTCTGAATTGAGTCAAACTTTGTTATTTAATCATTTTTCATCCTTAACAATTTAATGTGATAAAAGTTGTCACTTCTCATCAAGACGACCAGTGTTTGATGTTGATAGGGTAACGAGACGGGAAGAGCACGATGTGCACATGCATATGTCAATTTTAGATCCCTCGATGTCGGATATGGAGATGAAACAGAAATAGAACTCCACACTTAAAGAAATAAGTTTCGAATTGAATCGGACAATATTGAAATATCCACCTTTAAATTGAGCTTTTGCTGTTTATTTCAAAACTTCACTGCGTATCATCTAATAAGTCAAACCTATCAAGTTGGTATATGGAGTAGCTTTTCATCAGTGCTCACGGTGGCCTCACGTCATGAAAAATGTAAGCCAAATATCGTATTTTGAAATTACAGGTTTTAACCCTTTTGGTGTCATGTTCAACATTCTCGCTCACACCTCTCGTGGAGGTAAACATGTGGAGGTATTCATCTTGTATAGCGTGTGTTCATAATGAACTTACACCATAGCTACTATGGATTTGTCAGGTTCTTCTTTTCCCTTACTATCCCCGAAACAGGTGGTTCATCTGATGAAGCACCTGTTCTCGAATTGCAGCAGATCTTCAAACAAATAATGAGACAAACAGCATGAACGTGACTTTAATTAAATAACTTCAAAATAAATAGGTTACATGAGTATTGAAACAAGTCTTAGGGTTTGTAGATATGAATTATAGTAACTGTTTGACCTTGCAAGATATCGGACACTGATCGTATCTGTACGTCAGAAGTGCGTTTGTAGGCTTCCACTGCCACATTTCGATGCCCCGTTTGCTCCCTGATAAGTTGTTCTGACACACCAGCTCGAAACAAACGGGTGGCAGTGGAAGCCCGCAGAGAGTGATTTGTAAAATATCCAGGAACGCCAGTCTGTTTCCTGAGCCTCTTCACGGTTCCTTCCAGGGTATTGTGCCCGATAGCATTTTGAGAAAACCATATTTCCGTTTTAGGTTTCTGAAGAAGACAAAAGTAAAAAAGTTAAGGATTGTGCATAGGTGAGAGATGTTTTTGGTACGTCTGAAACACAGTTACAGGACATTTCTTTGGATTTGCCTGGTTTTCGTATGCCCTAGCTGTATGGGGTTCTATGTTCCGGTGTTTCAAACATCCACGGAAAGTCTTCGAGACAGATTCCGTGTATTGGAGATAGGTACGTCCGTCGCTGTCGATGTTGATGAGAAAGTAATTGAAAGAAAGTTTCCTATGTTCATCACCACCTCTGAGTCCAAAATGCATGCCCATCATCCAGAAAACTGTATCCAATAAGGACTGTGGCGTATCCATTCCAAGGTATCCTTTATTCCATAAATTTGCTTCGTTTTCATCTGTGATAACAAGGGCTTGGCGTCGCTGAAGACCAATGCCCTGTGCACATTTACTCTGCATCGTTGTATCAATTGTAGTTGTCAGAGTTTTGGTATCTTCGTCCTCAAAGAAATCCAGGGAATGTCCATAGGAATTGATGTAGCGTTGTAATCTACACATGATAGACAGAATACTTTCCCCCTTGTACTCACTCCCGTCTTCCTTCCGGAGGGCAACAACAAATGCAGGAAGAATGACGTTGAGCTCTGTGGTTGAATTTTGAGAAAGTTCCTTTGTGTGATCAGCAAGCAGATCGTAAATATGTAGTTTCTCACCATTCCTGCTGGTTGCATTTTCACTGAATTCTCGCCTCCATCTCTGGAACAGGTTAAACGCCCAGTTGTTTTTCTTTTATCGTATTTTTGGGAACAAAAGGCTTTGCTCTCTCTTGTAGTAGTGAATCAGTTACCTCGGAAAATCTAGCAGAGGGAACTGAAAAAAAAAGAACAATTCGGAATCAGACATTGATTTAGCATTTCATTTATTGCAATAAAGTTTTTCACTGGAATAGGAAATACTGTAATCAAGAATAGTATTCTAAATACTATACTTAAAAAGCTAACCTTCCACAGTGGGTACAGCATCAATGGTTGGTTTAACTTCAACGGGAGAGGTCTGAGTAATTTTACCAAGATCTGCAAATAATATGATAGTCATGTTCAGTCATTATGTCAATTTTCGACAGTATATATTAACAGGAAAGGCTACTGCAAGGAAGCAGGCCATTTTCTGGCTTAATTGTGATTATGTTTCAATATAGAATATAATGTCTAAAATGAAATTTCTCCTCTAGGATGTGCCTAATATGACATTGACAAACTTGTGCGAAATTATTGTTGACCCTTGCTCTCGCTCGGTCAATACAAGAATGCACGCTCGTTTCGTAGACGTAATATGCCACAATACCTCGGGAAATAATCTTTATCTATGACATCGTTCAATACTATTGTAGACATTGGCGTTAGTTCGCAAAATAGAGGTCGCCGTTCGAATCTCACTTTTACCGTTTATTTACTTCAATTCAATCTCATTGAAATGAAATCTACATGCTCCACTACATTACGCCTGTAGATCTCACCAGGCTCCGTTACGTGAGCCGTCAGGTTGCCTCTGACATTATTCAAATCAGCCAATCAGCGAATTCGCCCCGTAATCTATGGTGCCGGCGAGTTGCCTTTTGCTTGTACGCTTTTCAGATCTCGGAAACCACAAATATCCGAATGTTTTCCGAATGTCAAACTGCCTAAATACCCGAATTAATGTATTTTATGTACATTCAATTTACCCTAGCTTGGTTTGTTGGACAAACAAGTCAAATCGAAGCTATGGAGTTATCTTTCGCAAAGCAAAAACTGCATTCCTCAACGTTATCCTTTAGTAGACCGTATCAATCAAAATGTTTTTCTGGAAATAGTTACGTTGAATAAACGTTTCGTCTTTTAGTTTGCAGTAATCGTTGAATAATTTGAAATTTCGTAAAACAAATTATTCATAAACATGCTGACAAACAAAAACAACCAAAACATGTACACATACCAATACTAAGTTTCTTGATAATTATATATTAGTCATATGCGACGTTTATATGTTAATGAGATTGACCCTTGTTTCGTCAAAGACTGAAATGTTATAACTAAATCTGCTGGGTTACATGGTATAAATAGACATATGCAAATGACTTTAACTTGTTCTCTGTAAAATCGAAAATTTATAAGAGTTTTAGTCATTCAGTCATTACTTGATATCTCTTTGAAGGCAACCAAGTGACGCAAATTGTGATTGCTTGTTAGATATTTACGGCAAGCCAATGAGATTATGAGGTCAAACTGAAGCAAAGGTTAACCTGACGGCTTAAGTAAGGGAGCCTAGTGAGATCTATAATCTGCGTAACGTAGTGTAGCAATGTTAGATTTTAATTTAATGAGATTGACTTCAATCATAAAGTTTCTAAATGTTACAAGTTCAGTTATTTCAGTAGTTTAAGGATATAATACCCTAAAAAGAACAAGTTTTCCACCAATACAATTACACACACTATAAATAATAGTGACCATTAGTATGGAGACGTCTTCTGAATCCTATCTGACAAGGTCCACCTGGCTCTGTCATATCAGAGACATCGATAGCCGACTTTATCGCTGATATTTGTGAATCCGTAACATCATTATTCTGATACTTAATAATATCAAGCACTCCATCCAGTGACTCATCATCAGTTATAGGTTCTGAAATATAAATACATGGTCTGTAAAATAAACACCACTTTAAAAACTGTTTTTAACATACGTTTAGTTTAACAAACATGTTTCTTAATATAAATTTAAGTAAAGGTGTTCAGCTTAATTCAATGTTATAATGATAACGTTAACTTCAAAAAATGGCCTAGATAACATAGAAACATCCTGAACTTTGTACTCATTGTAATAAAACCAATGAGAAAACGGTTTCGGTTGATGTTTCATAGAACTTTAGAGTGCTTCGAGGCCAAACATACATTTCAGTCAGATGATTTTTAAGTATGTTATTCTAAACTTGTTACCCATCTATCTTCCAACTTAAACCGATTCTTCGTGATGTGAAGGTAGAGTGTCCGGCTACAGATGAAAGGTTTGCTTGTTCGATTCCCGACATGTCAACTATAAATTTTTTTTAATTTTGAAATTTTCTTGATTGTATTAAACTAAAAAGAAGATGCAAGTTACATGTACGCATCAGCTTATAATGTGAAGAGAACGACTTTATATCATACATTAAATATATAGGGAAACAAAGATATTAATTACCTGTTTGAACTGTGTAAGTCAATTGTGTTAAAGACAACTCCTGTGCAATCTGGTCATCGTTTAGTGATGTAGCTACATCTGGATCATCGCTCACTGGTTCTGATAAAACAAATTGTTTCGTTTGTACTTCTATTCAATTTTATTTAAATCTTGTCAAAATAGATTTTAAAAATAACAAAACATATACTTACCAGTTTCTACATGGTATAGCTTTGGTTCTTCAAGAATGTCCAACGCTTGACTTAAGATGTCATCGCTTGTGTAACCATCCATTTTGCAAACGTGGTACCCCAAAATTACGTCTGCATGGCTCGAAGTTTAAGCTATGGTGTAAATAATAATACCGGGTTGTCTATTTTTCTGTTATAGCTAAGAGACTTATATAATTCTAACAATAGATTTATTAGGAAAGAGGCAATTTTACAAGACTAGCATTCTGTGGTTAGGATAAACTATAGGTTCTGGAATGACATTATTTTAACAGAGGAAGATTTATGGGTATCAGGTCGTTTTCACATTACTTTGACTACCTTTTTAAAAATCTTTATATCAAGTTCAAAATGAAACTCTTTTGAAATGTCAATCTTAATCAAAATTTATATAGTCTATTTACATATTTATATCACTGCAGTTGTAATACAATCTAAAATTCAACAACCATTTTTTCGAAATTTCAAGCCCATCATACGGTTTTATTTCAAGTTAATGTTTTAAACTCATCTTGAAACATAAACTCACTATATAAAGGATAAAAGGGTCAAAGCTACTAGTTACTAGTTACTAGTACACGTGTTTTCTTCTAAAATTAGCTAAATTAGGCCATGCTAGGGCACAATTCCTCACGAAGGTTTCTATTGATGCAATGAAATTATTTTTAAGAATGGGTTGTATTCACTAATGAAAACATCAAACCAGACTGCTTGAAAATCGAGAAAGATATTAACACTAGCTCTGCACATAATGAAAGTGTCTCACGAAGTGTGATGCATATCTGGCTAGTTTCCATTTTTTGCGCATATTGTAATGTTTAAGATATATTGTCTCCAAGGCAACCACTGTAAATTAATGAACGTCGTTGAATTGTCACATTCCTAAAATGCATCTTATACTTGAAGTTATATTTTTAATCTCACTCCCTATATTATGGATGCTGAAACTGAAACATGTTTTTAATGCCCATTGTCAAAATTCTTTCTCATTTTAGGCTAACTAAGATTGCTCGTTTCTTTCAAATCACAAATAGACAGACTATCAACATATATGATACATTCCTTCCTAATGACGAGCGTGATGTTATGTCATAAATGGATCTGACCTTTTCGTGCTTGGGTACTCTGATAATCTGTTTTAAGCAGATGGAATATCTATAACAAAATTATGTGATGTTGAAAGTTGAAAATTACTTACCAAAGATACTGTATAATTTTGATGTTATATTCTCTTAGTCTGAATACATTTCAAATGTTCTGTATGTATTTTATACTTTGATTTCATAACGCAACACTGTATAGGCTGAGGTTATTTGTTGGTATTGAATATCTTGTGATGAAATACTATCAAAATGAATGTGAAGGCAAACTGAAAAGAGTTTGTTTAATGATGCTGTTTTACACAATGTTACAATAAAGATTTCAAAAATTGCACAATTAGATAAATATTAAAACCGAGACAGCAATTTTATGCTTTTTTACAGCTGACGTGAGTTTGAAATGATATTTTCCCAAGCAAAATGAACACTTATTATTCATTGATTAGTATTACTTATTATGTCCCGTGTTACAGTAGTGGGATTCTCTCCTTTTGTATACATAGATATACATTTCAGCATGAAACATCACATCACATAGATGATTTCAACTTTTCCTCAGATTTACGTTTCAACTTTATCAGGGAAGCCTGTTGCGCACATTTTGTATGCTGGAATTTCACTGCATCTGTTACTGACAATCCAGGCAATGTTCACTTGTCAAAATGTTTTTCTATCTGAAAATGATATACCTCTCATTTTGGAGGGAAAATCAAAATCTAATATTTCTACCAAACTTTCCACTGTTTTATGTGCTAAACAAATTCTTTTATGAACTATATTTTAAACAGAAATAATAGAATGGAATTTTCACAACACTTTTCTTGAAACAGTTGATTAGCTTGTTTCTCCAGGGGACTTCAACTGATATGGACTCGCCTTGGTCCATGTACTGTGTGTCTGGTGTCATTAATTACTGTTTATACAATTGTCAAAACTGCTGGCGATGTTGAGTGTAATTCGTATGTTAAGTCTATATCTTTTTCTAATCGACAATCTTTCCCGAATTTATTTCTACCAATGGCCTTGTTTCCTTGCCCATAGCTTATGAAACAGTACGACTGATAGATCTGTAAGGAGTGGAGTGCTTTCCCTCTCACTCCCTGCAAGACGGAACAAACCTGTCCATATTTCTTCAAGTTGCTGTCTGTGATCCAAATATGCACCATCTCTTTCTTTTTGTATATCCAAGAATATATCCTCAAATGTTCAAAAGTGCCAACACTGAGAGAAGTCACAGAATGACCTGTGACATGGCGTAATGTCTTTACAATCTTAGAGGGAAGTTTAGCAAACAAAATATAAAAACTACTGTGTTTACAGCGTGTAAAAAAGAGAATGCTATTATCAACGTATAGTGATTCAATTGTTGAAGATTTTTTAGCTGTGTAAAATCTTTTTGTCATCTTCTTTTCCTTCGAGTCCAATGGGTGACAATATATCTTGTGAGAGTCTGTGTAATACATATGTGCTTGATATATAACCATATGGCGTGCAGGGGTTTCAAAGAGAGTAAAGGGTTTTGAGCCGGTCTCAAGCACCTGTCCTCGTATACCAGATCTACAGGACCAGTACACGGTGTGGGTTGGTCGATGGTAAAGAACTGAAAACACACGACCCTCCACTTTTATATCTGTTTCAAGGGCGGATGCGGTACCAGGCAAAAACGTCCCTACACGAAGCGGCCTCGTCTTTCCATGTTCTTCCACAAACACAATGGTTTGTATTTCCGAATTATTCAGATTTCTCTTGATTGTCTGAAGTGCCAGATCATTCCGATCACCCTTGGTATTCAGCGAGGACATTGAAGCAACCTTTAGGAATCGGTCTAATTGAACTGTATTCTTAAGAGCTTGTCCTGGTCTTGCATAAAGATCCCCTGACTTTACATCCACGATACTACAGCCAGACAGAGAAACACAGGCTAAAGCACACTGGAGCAATGTTCCACATTTTGTTGTCCTCAGATAGCCATCACAAGATACATTTACAGGAAAATCGTTGACGTATTCAACTTGTTTATAATGATCTTTCCCCTCCACCGTCAATGAGATTGAAAGTAACAAATAACATGCATACATTCTTGCTAGAGGAGTTGATCTTACCACTGTCTTACCTTTACCTGGCGATGGCGTGGTTTCAATAAACAGACAGCAAAACTTATTTTATGATAATGTGATATTAGAAAATATATTTATAACAAAGATGGAATGTGTGACAGGAACCAGATAGCATAATAACCATCAGTGATAAATTATCAATGTATATTGCACCTACTTTAAGATTGTGTCCAACCAAGCTTTACATATTTCTTCTTTTTTAATCAAAGTATTCAAAATATTTTATGAAGCCGAAATTTCTATTTTCAAATGGTTATAACACTATTCACAAACGCCAAACAATTCAAACTGTAAAAAGTTAGTTAGGGTGCACAATAGTACTTAAGTAATCAATCTTGTTGACATGTCAAACAAGAAGACAAATGGAGCTTTATCTATACAAGAGACATTATAATGAACATACAAATGTTTGTTATGAAAAGTAATTTATAGTTTACTTTTGCCATTTTCGGATGGCTTTCCAAATTGCCTAATGGAATGTTCATCAGTCTATTAAAATGAACAATCATATGGTTCCAGTTATTAATCTTTGATTTTCTTCTTTAGCAATATTAGCTTAATGGCTTTAAACTCTTTGAAAACATTCTCAAATGTAAAAAGGATGTTTCACATATTGCTGAATTCAAAACTCGTTTAGATAGTTCTTATTTCGTATACTAGTTATACAGCAATTACTTTTGTACAGTGTGGTCTTGTGTTTTAACAAGCATCATAGACGACGATATGTTTAGCAAATTGTTAGTTTTACTTGTAACAAATTTAGGATCACCAACAAAAGTTTTGGTCAATTTCACCCATTTTATATAAATATGCGTATCAAGAATGAACCTCCTGTGTGGTATGATGTCCTCTGTGTGTGTTGATACAATGCAAAGATGAAATGAACCGTGTACTGATTACGTGAACAAATACACTCGGTCACTACTTCAATCTTAAAGAAGTGTTTCAAATACTTCCTGTTGCCTTTATTTCTGTCATTGTATCTTTCGAAATAGTAATCTTTTAGGTGATTCAAATGTTTTAACAACATCAGGAAGCGTATTGTTGGTTTTATATCATTTTGTAAGAAGAGTACCTATGCTTAAGAGTTTTGATGATATAAAGTTCATTCAAAAAATCAGTACACTAAATTACATCACAACTAACTTGGGTGAATTGTATCAACACACAAAATAGGACAGTGTAATTAACATGAGTTAGAGGCAGACATTTCTGCAAGTTGTAAAAGTTTCCACTACGTTTGAAAATCGGAGCACAATACATATTGTAACCTGCGTGGAAGAGAAGCATCAGAAGTTTGTCAAGAACTGCTGAATAAAATAGACAAAGTGTGCATGTCCTGGTGAATGCAAACGTTTCAAGGCTGAAATAAATTGTGAAAAGTACTGTACGTGTTCAATATTCTCACTTCAAGGAAACAAACCTTTATGGTGTTGTTATGTTACTTATTTCACAATTTCTTAACGTTAGGATTAATGAATTTATAGCTTATCAACAAATAATTAACATTTTCATCCTTAGACTTACCTCTTCATGTCATATTAGAATAACGAACAAGTAGTGATGATCTTTCCGATTTAAGTAATTTTCAGTTTGGAAGAATGTTCACGAAAACTTTCGAACTTTAAATCAAATTCAAGCTAATAATTGCTACCAGTTCCACGTTCAAAATTATCAGTTTTTCATTACAAGTGTGTATTAGCAGGAATGTCTCTAGAATTAGTTTCCACTGAAAAAGATAAAAGATAAAAGATAAAAGCGCATCTTTAGATAATTTACTGGTTGTGTACATTTTAGTTACAAGTTTGAATTTAAGTTGCAATTTTGAAGTTTATTTACAAGTTTGAAATTAAGTTACTTCAGGGACATTAACGTTACGCATCAATAACAAATTATTTCCATAATTGACACTATTATCTTATTTCTTATTTTCCAAAACGCTTTGCGTTTGTCAACAATGGGTTAAGAAGTTAAGAGACTGAACAAACTTTAATAACAAATTGAACTGTATCACAAGTGCGAGTAATTATACAATATAGGCTGCCTTACATGTCATCAAACTTGGACTTGGTCCCTGAAAGAATAAAAGTTTTTACCTTAATATTGAATCCAAGGTTTTCTTTTAGATCTATGCGGAACTTGTATGTTTATAGTTATTACTAACCTCTAATACAGTTCGGCAACCTGGCTCTATTCTTACTCTTGTTTGTTTAATTAGTCCCATGATCATTTGAAGGGTGATGGTTTCCTTTGTATTTGGGAATTTTAGTCAAGCATAGAAAATTGGTGATACTTAAGGAGATAAATCCGTTCTGTTTTTTTATATCTATTTTAGTGATGTATGTAATGCATTCTCTACCCCTAAATTCAATTTCAAACCGAGCTTGCGAAAAACAATTATGGTCATAATGTTTGTAAAAGAATTAGATTTCAAATCAATTTTGCTGTGGAATGTAAGTACACAGTAGGTTAACCGAATGGAGTTCGAAAACGTGTGCGGATGAAAGGTATCAATTTCAACAACAAGGGTTGATATCCGATGAATGATTGGTCATGGAATGATGACCTCTATTTGCGAGATGTCATGTAGTTATTACAGCACATGTGGTTTCACTCAGGAATATATTGTTTCAGAAGCATTGGCAATATGAATTTACTACTTATGTACACAAAATCGCTATGCTGTCCTTCGTATAGTCAATTATAGCATTGAGCATGTTGTTGATTTCAGCGAGATGCACGTGCAGCACGGCTCTCCCGTGCCTTTGAAATTGACACTGACAGTGAAAGGCATAACATTGACTCATCTCTTACAGGATCGTGCTTCTCGTGTTCCATGTACAAGGTGGTGCAATGCTCTTCCCCCATCAAACTGCTAACAGAAACTATCTGTGAGTTGTTGAAGTCACGTGTCACAGACAAGTGATTATTAAAAGAATAACATCGCCCACTTCATCTGTCATGTTTCAACTTTATCCCCAGGGAGGTTACTATATTTGTCTTTCTGGGAATGATCATTTGGTTTCTCATTTATGTATATCAGAAAATATGGCTTATTGGCACAAATAATATGTCAAAAAAAAACCCATTGCAGTCCATTCAATGGAAAAATTGACTTAAGTGAGCTAGCACATCATACAAATTATATAATTCATCTACTTCAGGTTCCAGGTTGAAGGAAAGGCTTTGTATTGATTTTCCCTTTGATGAGCGTTCCCCATTTCATGAGCGTAATAATGTGAAATTATTAATAAAGCCTCAACGAGTTGAAACGCTATTGTTGATGATTGAATTGTCAATAGCTCCTCGTGCATCCTCAATTGTGTATCATGTTATATTTTGTCGACAAGAAATTCCCACTTACACAATTAACAAATGAATGTCACACAACATGATTTTCACTTTTTTCAAACATAATGCCAAATTGTAACTTCTTAAAAAGGACGGAAGTACATTTTTGAAAGGTACCTAATTGAACAGAAGTTTATGCCAAATATATTGTTTTAGAGGGCCAAAATATCTCAGTACTCAACTCGCGCATCCGTAGTAATAGAGGAAGAAGTAAAGTAACAAGCTGAATCTACAGCGGACAAATTTGGTATCAACACCTTTTAACCATTTAAGGTAGGGAAATAGATTTCCAAGCCTAACAAATTATTTTAGTTCGTTTTAAACTGCATTATTTAATAAAAAAAACATTATCTTGAAAATACAAACGTCTGACGATGTTTTCTTGAGATAACTTAATTTTTCAAAAAGGAACTTGTGCTACTGAGCCTTTAAAATAATGTGACATTTCGTTAACATCTTTTACACCATTGTTCGAGGAAGGGAATTAAAATTCTACTGTCTGTGCTGTCATATGAATTATATTTACTGCTTTTCAGGCATATTTAAAAATATTTGTAAATTTAGGTTTTCCTAGTCTCATTTTGAAAAGCCTGGCAGTTTTCAAAGGAAACAAATAAATTTTTTCTTAAATATTCCCTTGCACTTATAGAAGAAAACAATAAAATACAATATATCTTCTTCTCAAGCCATTCATAATGATCAAGTAACTGTTTACCGTAGTTATTATAACTAATTCTCCTTTTAAAAGCCACTTACCAAGTATGCTATAGTTGCAGGAATAATATATTCCTCATTTGCAAGACATCAATTTTGCAGGCACGTGATGATGAGTTCTTATTTAGAAATTTATAAACATTATCATTGCTAAAGTAAACATAATAGTAAAGCTATGAATTTTTTCATTTTCTGATAGCATTTATTATTGTTATTTATAGTAATCGAATCTGAAACTACTTTTGAAAAAGAAATAGACAGTATCGATGTAACAGAGAACACAATAGTAAACTGATGGATTTTTCATTTTCTGATGGCATTTATTATTGTACACTCAAATCTGAAGCTACTCTTGCCAAAGACATCGTCTTGAAAACAGAAATCTCAGAATATTAACTGTAAGCATCATTGTTAAAAAATTTTTTTGTAAAGTTTAATCCTTAGATCATCAGATCTACATACATCATCTGGAAAAGATAAAATCAAAGGCGATGCGTTCGATGTCTTTCATTAAGATTGTAGTTTTGACAATTGCATGGTGTCAGGCTTGGGACTTGAATGAAGTTCAGATTTATGGACCAAACATTTCTTTAGGTGATACATTCAGAAACAGGAATATCATTTTCATATGGAATAGCTATTCAGATATTATAAATAAGTATTAACGAAGTTTTCACAGCATCCTATATATTATTGTGTGTGTCTCCTATATTAAGAGTCTCCAAAATAACGGTCAGACAATTAAAAAAGTCTACAAACTGCAATGTCAGAATATATATGCTTGACAATTGTTTTGACAATAACCTCTCCTTAGTACTTGAATAGATATGACATTAATATTGTCTATGATGACACGTCATTATGTAGTCACATAAAGGAAAGATTACGTTCCATCTTATCAATGGTGGACAGTAGTGTTAGTTACTTTTTGCATCATAGGATCATCTGTTGACATTTGATAAAAGGGAAAATTGTATTGTCCTTCCTTTTGCGCACGAGTCTACGTGTTCCCTGCGGGGTATACAGTGGGTGTTCAGATCCTAAACTTGTTGTGTGTGTACCCTCAAGATTTTATTCAAGTTTAAGATGAAGTTGTGTAAAGGTTACTGTCCATTCTTTAAAAATAATGGAGCCAAGGCCAGAAGGGCCGAGGTCCATTATTTTCAAGGAATAGGTCATAGGTCATTTACCTACTTGAATTACACTCAAATTAAAGACTACTCAATTGATTCACTTGAAAAAGAAAAAAAAATGTGTATGAAAAGATGATGCAAAATGCAACTGTTCATTACTGAAAAATAATGGAGCGGGAGAACAATAGGATGACGTAACAACCGTTATTTAATTGAGGTTTAACACAGATTTCTGAGGCCTAAAAATGCAATCAGAATTTATGTCATCTCAAACCAATAATACTGCTGGGGTGAAGACTTCATGACATTAAGCACTGAAATTTAAAGTTGTATTTAACAAACTTAGAGTGACACTCCAAAGTTTTCATATATAACGTCTGTCATTTATAGAAATATCACACATATTTACCCGCTAATGGCAAATACCTGTTAATGTATTTGTTATTATTAAACATCTGAATAATGCTTCCTTTTTGAAATCATACTTTCAATTAAAATGTACAAACATTTTAATACAAAAAGAACACTGTCCTTGGCAAATTGAGAAGTGGCAAAACTTACTTTTGACTTCCGGGCTCCCCATCATTGTCCGGTTTATTTATCATAGACAATGTATTCCTTCACATTGTCAGTGTGCAAACTACTATTTGCTTTTGTAGGTGGCAGTCTGACGCTCTTGATCACATGTCAGCGTTCATTAGATTTCAGTTTCCTTCTCGCTCACATCACTCATGAAAGTTAACATGAAGAGGTATTCGTCCAACACATCTTAAACATATTAGCATTATAACAAAATACCAACCATATGTGTAAGATAAATCATTCAAATAAATCAAGATATGTGTCACAAACAAGGCAGTTTCATTGTCCTGTTGAGAAAATCACGTTACATTTGAATGTTTGACTTTTTTCATCCATCTTACTATTTGGCAATGTTATATGTTATTTCTTACCTTTATACAGAATCGAGTAGATTTTATGATTATAATAAACCCATTAATAACAGCAAGAGTAGAATGGTGAAAGAATATGGGTCTTTCATATATTTTTTCAACTTGGCACCATTCAGAAATTAATGAATATGATCGAACTTTTCAACAAATTGTTAAACTATGTCTGGAGATAAAGTTGCTTTAGCACGGCAGAAAACTTGTTGACTAAGCAGTCGGGTGAACCAATAAGTAAAATGCACTAGTAAGATCCCCCCCCCCCCCCCCCTCCAGTTACCCCTTAAATGTTTCAAGAAGAGAAATAGAAGCTTTATATGAAGAGAAGGGTAAAGATATTCTAAAATCATCATTTACAAATCTCTTAATTGATTTTGTTTTAATAATAAATTCATTTATTGACTGACCTCTTCAATGACCTTATAACTATGCATTAAACAGATACGGCAAATCTCTAAATGACTGTTTAGAACGTCCTTCTCTTGAATAAGGACTTCAATGTTCGTGCAGATTGTGTTTTCTGTGTGAAATAAGCCCGTTTTGCACGTGCAACGGAATCCTCATTCCTCTTGGCCTCAAACTTTTGTTGACATTGCATTGTTGATTTCTCTTTATAAGATAATTTTAATGTTTTTATACACTGAAGGTCGGAAACATCGTAGAAATAAAGGTATATTTATTTTAGAAAATATAAGAATGTATTTGAGGTTTAACAGAACTCCATGGGGGCTTAAAGTGGCACCGAGTAGGCGAGTAAGTTTTATTATTCTAATTTGACTTTAAAACATATAGAAAGTTCATCGTGACTGGGACATCATTGGAACAAAACAATTTGACATTTGAAAAACACACAAGGCATTTCAAATTCAACGAGTAAAAATATTCTTTTGCATTCATGTTATTTTTTTATGCAAATAACTAAAGCATTAGTTCCACTTTTCTTAATCAATCTTACATAGAAAATTGTCATAGTGTTAAGTATGCGGGTTTGTAACTTGTTGATAGGCGGATCGATTGAATGTCCATCATTCATTTCTTTCTTGCATAATTCGGGAGTGTTTGAAAGTCTAATTTAAGAAATATGATTGCTTGTTAAAAAATTTTGAAATATTTATGTTATATACCATTGACTGAGTACCATTTACATTTACACTTCTTAACGTAAATTACCTAAACAGCTTTGACAACTTGTCTTTTATTGTGCTGTTAATGATACAACAATAGATCAATCTTTTCGGTGATATTCTTTGAATGCGCTGTCACACACCACGACACTTTGGGAAGAAAGCAATTGTTATACAACTAATACAAATAAATACAGAAATATTACTTGGTTTCTTTATCAAGAGAGAAACCTTAGAACAATAACTTCAAATCCTGCACGTGCGAATACAAACAAATAGAGGTAGTTCAGTATTCAACCAATCGTGTTGACAAGGATCCAGAAGAAGAAAGCCATGTTAAGTACACATGTAGATCATGTGAACTGATAACCATGGGGTTATTTTTCAATAAGGTATATGGATAACGATGTCATTCAAAGATTTTTTAAAGTGTTCATCTCGGTCCAATACAAGTTCGAAAAGTTTATCAGTATTACACCTTGGGAAAAACGTTCCCCTCTGTCAGCAGATAAAAAGTATCCATATCTGACCACTTTAGTATCAGCCTTTAAATGTTTAGCAAAATATCATCTCTAAACCGAAACCTTAATACAATTTCAATTTAAACCATACAATTACACACAGTGCCACTAGGGCTAAGCAATTGTTATTAACGCTATGAGTTTAATGCCCATTTATCAAAATGATTACCTGTGTTTTGTAAGGAATATAATAAAGAGACCGACCACGCCTTCCCTCGATACTTCAATGATCTAATGCACATTGCAACCATTCGTCGTAGTGGATAGCAGGATACACATTTTCAAATATATATGCACAATGTCATTTTATTGAAAAAAGATACAAATTTCAAAAAGCATTGCTAGATACTTTCTGCATTGCTTGTACGTTTGCGATTAAAATGATAAATATACATTGAGTATTAGGAAAGACATTAGCTGCAACATTGTTTGCAGGATTTTAATTTTGCTTTTTTTTTATTTTGAAAAGTTAAAAAGGATTATAATGAAATTGTGAAAAGTTTGAAAAATATTTTTACACAAATTAATTAATTGACATATCAAAACAATTAGGGGTCTTGATTTCAAATGAAATTAATGTTTTTTCATTATATAAAACCCACAACAGCTTTTAACACGTTATCAATATACGTTAAAGTCATAGTATCATTTTTGTAAGGCAACTAAACTTAACTAATTATTCTTCACGAACAAAATCTGATCATTAACACAAATATTTCCTGTCGCATTTGCAAAGATTTTCATTTTTATGCCCGTTTTACAGTTTTGGATGAAGCAGCTTATTGGCGTATGCAGTTTCAGACCTATGAGGTACCGAATCAAGTGCAATACCATCGCGAGTACGTAACACTGGAAATGTAGTCATCGCATCGCATCATACTTATAACAGACGCATTCTTCACTGAGTTTACCATCTTTTTGTTATTTCTGTATTTGAAAAAGCGTAAGATATTAGCTATTTTCATTGGCTATTCAGCTGGGAAATTTTATGTGTTCTTCGTCACGGCCGTAGCGAAATGACGTGGTAAGGACTAACGCTCGCAAAAAAACATAATATTCGGGTACGGTAGGGTAGTTTGAACTTCATTAATGAGGGCTGGAATGCCTGCAGAGTTCTGCAAATTGTTGCAAACGTCAGGGGAAAGATTTCTGTGAGTGGTGAACTGTTTGTCGGGCATTTATTACAATTTGCCTCGCAAAAATGAGACAATGACTTTAACCAAAATAAAAAGAATATTACTTTATCAATTTCATTAATATTGATTCCGACTTTTTACAACACCAAAAGGGCAATAACTCTATTCTGTCAACTTAGATTCTTCACGGGGCCCAAAATCAAAGAGAATGTTATGTGCCCAGTTGTTTTGAATAAAAGTATCAGTGAGTACAAGCACGTATCCGTCAAACTTCCCATACATTATGGAGCTATTTTCAACCAAGGACTCAGGAGCATCTCGTATGAAGTGTCAATAGGCTAAGCATAAGAAATGTTTCCAGTGCCATGTGTCCATAACGTCAATTGGTTCAAAATATATGACAAGTTTGAATCATTAGTTATTGAGTCTAAATTATACATTATTCTACTTTATGTTTCATTGTGGCATGTGTCTGTAAAATGAGAGAGAGAGGTTCATTTCAGTAAAGGGACCACATGCCTATTAGACAAGGCATTCAATGCACACATTTATTGCGCCAATAACTTGGCAGGATTGTTGATTATAACTACATTCGGTGATATGAACAACTGGAATAACTTCCCATGACTTGGAAAATGATAATAGTATTCGGGGATTGTTTTTTTTCTAAAGTCACGATAAAATGGGTACTGAAGACAAAAGTGGAATTCATCTTCAACAGTAGGAATAATGCAGAGAGGACACAGGCGATCACTGCGCTTGAGACCAAGGCGTCTACCGTATTCAATCATTAACAATGGTAAAACCAAACATATCCAAAGCCATAGCGGCTTAGGAGACTTTCAATGCCAAACATTGGCGACCTTTCTCTGCCGGTCTCTATTTTTTTTTTTTTTTCCCAAAATTTTATCAGCTTGGGAGATCATTCTTGTCCAATATTCGATAAATTTACAATACATATTTACTACTAAGTTCAACAGGCTGAAATGAATTTAGAGAATTCCTCGGAAGCAGCAGAACAAGTTTACAAAATGTATTATTCATATTTATGACACTGGGTGCTGCGTGTAACGTGCCATACTTTACTGCCATATAGCAAAATTGTAAAATCTTTACATCAAATATCATCAACTATATCAGAACTCCAGTTAGTTATATGATCGGACAATTTGTAAGAGTTCGTTATTGAGAAAGAATTGTTCACTCTTTTCAAATATGTCCAACTCTACATATAGCTTAATTTAATCAAAATTATGTTCTTATGCCTATGATTTCAATATAGTGACAAGTATAAGGTTGTAGTAGTTATTTGTGATCGAAGAAAAGAACTTAACCTCATTTCAAGGTCATAAAAAAAAAAGATTTAAAGAATGTCTACGAAATTGACAATTACATTTGTCTCTCACAATGCAAGTTATCTGAATTCATGGAATTCTCCTCTGTATGCAATATCCCTTTAATTAAGATACACTGCAACTTCAAGGAATGTATAAAAACGCAAGGACCCGACGTTTAATAAAATCTCTACTCTTTTGTCAATCATTTGATATGCAGTTTGTCTGTACCCATGTTTCTGTCTGATTTTATTGAAATTGTGTATCTATAAATAAAATGTTCTGTATTAGTCTTTGTTATAAAAAAAAAAGAAATATAAAAATTAAAAAAAAACAAATATGAAAGATTCGTAATTCCACTTAAGGACGTTCGAAAAGGATTTGTCTTCATCTATTAAATCACATTTGCATATTAACATTAACATTTTATTGTTCCAAGACGGTCTTCTGCTTTCTTTTTCTTTTGTATTCATAGGTGAAAGTTAATGGGAGAACATATGCAACACTATTAGAACATAGAAATTTAAAAAAAGTTATTATAAAAAAATATTCGTGTTTCAAGATCTTTCTTATTTGCTACATTGGTCTGGATGTAGAAAGTCTACAATTGACCTATCTCTAGATGATCCGGTGTAGTTGACCTGGATGTAGCGTCAATATTTAGAAAATTACATAAAACTGTTTAATAAACCAACCAGTGTATTTTCAACAGTAAAATAACTCCTCGTGTTGACTGTCTTTTCATGCTTTTTCTCTAACAGCTTAATTACTAAGGGTGCGCGGTATTATCGGTATATCGGTATATTGCAATACAGAAACACCACAATATATACCGGTACTGTCTTCTGAAAATATCAAATATATCGGAGGTGTTAAAATTAACAATTTCCTTGTAAAATTTCAGAAAAACGTAACAAAAACAGCCTATAATTTTACTGAAAGTTGCAAACAAATGTGGACTTGCAATGTGAAAATAGCACAGACATGTTAAAAGTACGAAACCAGTCACTTGATTACCTTTCTTTACAAACGACGTCCAGCTGAGCATTGATTACTGTTATAATAGCTGTTATTAAGTCAAGAGATCATAGAAAAACAAAAATATGAAAATTACCAATATATTGCAATACACATTGCAATACGCTTTTGTGTATCGCGATATATTGCGATATGGAAATGAGGACCGATACCCATCCTTATTAATTACAGAATAAATTAAATAATAAAGTATAAATAATTATAAATAAATTTGTTGCTGTCACAATAAGATAGGGTTGGTGAATAAAAACGTAAGAACATGGAAATTATTATTTTGATTTAAAATCCTAAGGAAATGTGTTGATAGAACATGTGACAAAAAATAATTATCTGAGATTATATGAAAGTTATTCGTAGCTTTTGATACTTAAATGTTCTCAGCTGCTTGCGTTGTTGCTTGACAATAACATATACACCAGTATAGTTTTGGAACCGTTAGAGGAGCCAGTGACTGTCTCCTTGGTTATTTGATCATTTGGTGTTTAGCTTTGATAAACTCTGCTTCTATTCGATAACATTCTGCACAATCATTTACATGGAAGTATAAATAAACAACCTTAGATTGTCTAAGAATATTTACAACGAAAGATAATTAAAGATGTGTTCAATTTCCCATCACATCTCAGTGAACCTCGCTATGTTTTGATTTAAAACAAATATAGGTTGGAATGCTTTTCCTCCTCCTATGCTAAATATGCTTCCATCCAGGATTCAGAAACCAAGAATTGTTCTTGAAAGTAATGCACTTTTCAGTCCCTTATTATCAACAACGTTCGCTTCAAGAAATAAATTGCGCCAATGCCTGACTGTTTTAAATCATAATTCTTGTGGGTCGTTAATTGAAAATCGAATTTCTATAATAAAACCGGGTTGTCTCTTTTTCTCTAACAGCTAACAGAATATTATCATTCTAACAATTATCACTGGCTAATGTTGACAAGACTAGGATTAGGTTGTTGGGATCATCGATAGGATTGGGAATAAAATAATGTTCTCCGAGGAAGCTTTATTGGTATGAGGTTGTCTGCACATTACTTGAAAAACCTTTTTTGTTTAGATCTTTATATCAAGTTCAAAATGAAGAGCGATTAAAACCTTTTGAAATGTCAAACTTAAATGAATGATCCCTAAAAAACCTAACTGCTGTTGTAATAACCTTTTCCCCGCAATTCCAAGCCCATCCGAAATATCCTACGATGTCATTTCCAAATTAAGTGATTCAAACTCATCTTGAAATATAAACCTGGCTTCACAAGAGGGGGTCCAATACAAACTACTAGTGGAGGCGTTTTATCCTCAAATTTGCTTTACGAAGTTTCCTTTTCATGCAATGAAATAATATTTTTTTGTTAGAATGGAATGCAACAATAATGAAAACATCGAAGCAGACTGCTTGAAATACGAGAACATTTGCCATACATGGAATGTAAACAATAGCTCTGCACACATGAAAGTTTCCATTTTTTGAGGTATTGTATTGTGTATTTCTCCGCTGTCAATTTATGAACATCACTGAGTTGTAACATACCGAAAATGTTATATTTTTAACCCAATTTCCAATTTCATGCATGCAAAAACTGAAACATGAATTTTTGTATTGCTTATTGTCAAACTTCTTTTTCATTTTAGGCTAACTTATACTGCTCGTTTCTTTTTAATAACAAATAGATAAAGTTTGATATATTTTATCCTCATGATACGTTTGGTGTGATTTAATTTTTCAAGATCTAAATGGGTGTGACCTTTACGATCTTGGGTATGATAATGATCTACTTTTATTTAGAGGAGATGGAATAGCCATAACAAAACTATGTGTTGGTGAAAGCTAAAAATATTTACAAAAGGTACTTTATGAGATTGCTGTAATAATAACTGGATGGTATGCATTTTGTATGTTCTGCATATACTTCATACTTTTATTATACTTTCCTTGTGTATACATAAATATAAAGTTTCAGCATAAAACATTACAAAATCAAACAGATGAAAGCCACTTTATCTAACTGATTGGCTTGAAAATAATCTTTTTAGCAAGAGTAATTAGACAGTTTCAACCGAATGTTGAAACTTAACTACAGATAGCAAAGATAATATCCGAACTATACGTAATCTGATACAATAGAATGCTACTTTCCCAACTTTTTGTGAAACAGTTTTTTAACCTATTTGTCTGTGTGACTTTGCCACTGATATAGACTAACAATGGTCCATGTCATTCATTACTGTTTATACAATTGTAAAAACTGCTGGCGATGTTGCGATAGATCCATATTCCAAGTCTATTTCTTTTCCTGATTGACAATCTTTCCCGACCTGTTTTCTTTTAATGGTCTTGCTTCTTTGCCCAAAGCTTATGAAACAGTAGGACTGATAAATCTGTACTGAGTGGAGTGTTTTCCCTTTCACTCCCTCCATGACGGAACAACGTTGTCTATATTTCTTCAAGTTGCTGTCTGTGATCCAAGTATGCACCATCTCTCTCTCTTTGGATATCCAGGCATGTATCCTTGAGTCCTCAAATGTCCCGACACTGAGAGAAACCATTGAACTAGATATGATTTGGCGTACTTTCATCACGGTTTTCACGGGAAGTTTAGCATACATGATTTCAAAATGATTCTCTTTAAAGCGTGTCCAAAAGAGAATGCCATTATCAAGATCTAGTGATTTAATTGTGGAAGATTTTTCAGTTGTGTAACAATTCTTTGTCTTCTTCTTTTCTTTTGAGTCCAATGGGTGACGATATATCTTGTGAGAGTCAGTGGAATATACCTTTGCTTGATTTATAACCATATTGCGTGCAGGGGTTTCACAAAGAGTAAAGGGTTTTGAGCCAGTCTCAAGCACCTGTCCTCGGATACCAGACTTACAGGACCAGTACACAGTGTGGGTTGGTCGATGGTAAAGAACTGAAAACACACGACCCTCAACTCTTATATCTGTATCAAGGGTGGAACTGTTTCTAGGTGAAAATGTCCCTACAGGAAGTGGCCTTGTCTTCCCAGTCTCTTCAACAAACATGATGGTCTGTATTGATGAATGCAGATTTCTCTGGATTGTCTCCAGTGCGAAATCATTCCGATCTTCCTTGGTATTGGACGAGGACGTTCCAGCTAGCGTTAGGAAGCTGTCCAATTGAACTGTATCTTTCAGACTTTCCCCTTGTGTTGCATACAGATTACCTGACTTTACATCCGCGACACTACAGCCTGACAGGGAAAGACAGGCTAAAGCACACTGGAGCAATGTTTCACATTTCGTCGTCTTCAAATATTGATCACTTGATACATTCAAAGGAAATCCGCTGATGAATTCAACTTGTTCATAATGCTTTATCCCCATCACCGTTAATGATGTTAAAAATAACAGATTAAATGAGAACATTCTTGTTAGATGTCTTGAACCTGCCAGATACTTGGTAAAAATTTTCTTTCAATTATGAGACAGCGAGACTAGTTTCCACGAGAATGTCTTATTGGAAAATATATTTATGATAAAGATAGCGTGTAACAGATATCAGATCATGTAACGGATATTTGTTATGAAATATTAATAAACAGGTCTATTTCCTTTTTAAAAACTTGCCTGACGTGTCTTTCAATATTTTCTTCCATGTTAGTGAATGTTAGTTCAGTTAATAACTAACTCGTTCCTCTACATTTCCGTTGCCATGCAAATCAAATCAGATGTCAGGAACTCATTTAATTATTATTATCATTAATAATGGTAATTTTCTTCACTTTCATAAATATGCCAATTCTCACCACACAGAAATAGCGGAAGTCATACACTCCTGTGTTAACCTTTGTCTTAATCATAACACTGTTCGTGTTTTGGAAGACTCCCCTAGCGGCAAAATCTAAACACAGTTGAAACCAGCTGTTTTATTTTAGCCAATCAAAACTTATTTTTGTACCAAAACCGAAAACCGATGACAGTGACAGTGTTTTTCAAAAGTATGTACATGTATAAAGGGTGTACATTTCAAAGTTCAATTAAATGTAGTGTTCATCTAGACTGACTGAGGCCTTGCGAATGATTACCCGTGCAGCATCATCGCTAGTACGTCCCTATATTTGACTTCTCACTTTCCAACGAGATCAGCATAGAATTATATGACATGCAGTATCTCTGTTGAGAGAGAATGAATCCAGACATATTTCATTTCATTAATGATTGGTCCTTGGTAAATTACATACGAATAAGTTAGCAGAACTCAATAATTTTGTATAAACCCCAGCCTCCAACATTGTTCTAAGAAGCATCAGATTTAGACATTGGTCAAACTTTTGTAAAACATGAAATAATGTATCACTATAATCTTTTTTTAAGAACATGACATATATACATACACTTATACTTACCTAGGGATGATAAGATACGAAAATGAACTCAACTGTCAATTGTCATAGTTAATTGAAATCGGTATTGCATATTCTATGTACTGACAAACAGTTCTCTAAATAGAAATGTGTTTATAACTCACGCATCAGGAAGTTATTTTGCATACCTACATTGATATAATATACATGTAAAGGTAAAACATAGTTTAACAGTGTATCAGTAATCCTAGGTTAAGTTAGATAAATCTGTTTCAATGAGGCGATAACTTAGTTGTCCGGTGACAGAGTCTTTTCAAAGTACATTTCAAAGGTCAGTTAATCCCCGCCACCACCCACGTTGGGCCCAGAAGCATCAGATACAGATATTAGTGAAACTTAAACATAAAAGATTAACCCACAAAAGTACATTTAGTTGGTTGATAAGCTTATCAGGTTTCATTTAGCTTACATCTCTCAGGAGACAGAGCGCTTTCTCATCAACACACTGTTTGTCATGTTTAAATGGAAATTGATTAAATATTTAGATATAGGTTAACGAGGAGGCGAAACACATTATTTTTTATTATTACAAAGCATTATCTGTCATCGTATCAATTATCACTAATTATCAAGAATAAATATTGGACAACACGTTATTACATTATGTATTTATCGATATGAAGTTTTAAATCTTTCGAAATTCTTAAAGATTTTTATGAACGGAAGACAATGTAATATATGTTTACTGCAGTGGCATTTGTATCATATTTCTTAGAGAAATATTTGGTTCCAAGTCATTTTCATTACAACTAAGTACCTGAGTGGATGATTCGTTTGTAGTTAACTAACATATATTGTTATGTAATATAACATTTTGCACCGTTTTGCAATGTCTCAATTTAACATTCAATGATAAAATAACATACTTAGTTCAAGCATTAGAAACATCCTATAAACGTTTTGGTAACCATTACTCACGATCTACTTTTACAAATGATTGTCATCGTCGATAGTTATGCACGAGCCATATTTTCTTCTCATAATTAAATAGTTGAATATATGTTCTACAAGTTCATTGGTTCATAATGATTATATTTTCTTTCTTTCTACATCTGGGAAGATTAAACTTCTATATGATAATTTAAAGGGTCAGAATATGGAGTTTATGCTTTTTGGTCATTGTACGAATATTTATTCATTTATTAACACTGATAATTTTTGTCAAACTATTTCTCATTTGTGCTATTTAGAAATTACAAAGACATGCCAGAAGGAAACAGTATAAATAGTTTTGTGCAATGAACAGTATTGAATCATTCTTTTCCTAACAACAGATAAAAAAAAGTTAAATATGTTATGATAACTCGCGACTCATATATCGAACATCTGATATGCTGTGCATTGCTTTAAGATATTGGTCCCTATTTCATGTAATTTCTGCAATGATAAACTAAACATTAATTGATGCTGTCACTCGTTTTCGATGCTCTTACCACGGTATGTAATGGATGTGTGGTATATACTTCTTAAGTCTTGAAATCGATCACAAAACAGACCGACCTATCACTTTGAAAAGGCTAATAACTTCCGGATTCACCGATTTTGATACAAAAATACAAAAACGTAAAAATAAAATATTGTCAATTTGAAATCATATTGTTTTAGGTCATCATATTCAAATAGAAATGTAGAAAATAGTTAAAAGTAAACCTAAATTGTAAAACAACTTCTCGAAGTTGGTGCAAATGTACGGGACAGAATTTTTTCAGAAGCTGATGCACGTGAAAAGCGTGCAGCTCGTGCAGGTCGTGTCAATTTCAAGAATCATTGCAAAAGTCTCGTTACATGTGTTTGTTCTTATGATGAGTTGATCTCAACTGTGTTATATCTACTAAATAATTGTAATTAAGTTGATTTCATATTTGCTTGAATGGGCAACTAATTACTTTTTCATCAGCAATGATATTTAAGGTTTTATATATTTTGATACATCATCTATTCTATTATGATGCAGTATGAAAATGTTGAAACAATAGCAGGAAATATAGTAATATTTACATTGACGATTTAAAAGTATAATACAGTTTGCTAACAACGATAGTCATTCAAACGTGAGTACCAAAACACATTACACTCCCACAGTGACGTGGCAAAATAGTTCTTGAGACGAGCCTCTTACAACTATAAGATTAATTTTTTTCTGCTAGAGTCATCTGAGGCATTTAAACCGGCATTTCAGTAAGCGTAGAATTGTAGAACGAATTTTCGAGGGCCTGCCCGTCACATGACCAAACTCTTAGGTGACCTATTAAGCGATTACCGATTGTCAGAAAGCTCGTTAGTCACAAAGTTACATTGCAGTGGTACTGATGCTGTCAGTTACCCAGATAAAATCTATTTAAATCTAAATTCTTAAATCTTTGTACATCTTTCTTGTGCCGCGCAAGCGCAAAAATCAGCCAAACAACCTGAGACTGGATAAGCACTTTGTATGGCAGGTAAATGAGACGAATTAGCCATTCTAGAATTCGATAATAAAAAGTACTAGTCTACACTTCAAACAAAGTTAATTCTCTATGTGATACAAGGCACAGAATCGCTTCTTCTAACAAAATTCAGGTCTAACGTACATTAAACGATTTTCATTTTACAAAGACATGTCTTATTCCTTACTGTATAAGATTAGTTATCACATATTTGTAAGTAGTGAAAATTCCCCCTGAAATTTAAAGTCTGTATGCCAATAGTAACTGATTATCTCAATGTTTATCATAACACGAATACGTAACTGCATTGTTACACTGTGAAAGTTAATAATTGAACTTCTGACACTCCTTTCACGTAAAAAGGAATTCAAATGAAAATACAACAAACTTACATCTTTAGGAAGATATTTACGAGAGTAATAATATGGTTCGCATCGTTCATTTTCGTTCATATATTCCTTTATTGTTAAAAAGAAAAGATTTTAAAATGAAAAAGATAACACACATTGGTTCTGAACTGTGGAATGATGTGAATTAAACATATCTATATATTGAAAGAATTTGTTTGGTAAACAAGCTGTAATAGCTTGTCTGAATACCGCTCCAGAATGCATGAACAAATATAATTATGTCATGGTGAATTTACAATACATGGTAGATATACAAAAGCCAAACTTATTACTCATATATCATAGTGAATTTTTATACAGTTTATAATAAATCTAAAGAATCCCACTATAAACTATGGATACATGATATTTACAATCAAAATATACTTACTGTTTTATATAGGTTACAATATTTCATTCAACACATATCAACAGTGTTAATTGGCATATATCAGTTGTTACATCTAGACAAGGTCAAATCTGCCTGTTAAATTTATAAAAGAGTGTATTGAAATTAAGAGTTCATGATCTACAGTCGGGGAATAATATGGATTACCAAACAGTACCGATTTCAGGTCAACTCCTCTGATGTAGAAAAACATATTTTCCCTTAGGTCACTGTGATGAGGATATGAGAAGAAATTGCATCTTCAAAGTTATAGTCACAAGAACAGGTGGGTGTTGAAGAAAAATAAAACATTCATAGTTATGAGCATTTAGGTCACTTCATTCAAGTCTGATGCTTGCAATGTATCATTTGACAAAATCAGTTGCCGTAATTCAATAGGTGTATGTGTCATAACTTTGATAAGTAGATTGTTAAACCTTAATGACGAAGGTTGTAACAAAATATCTGACAATTAGGGCGGTACGAGGCTGCTAAGGTAAGTTTGGGTATTAACTGTGAAATTGCTGTGTTATGGTAAGTTTACTGATTACACATTGCAGGAATAATACTCAATTTTTGACATGATAGTAACAGAAATCTAAATGATAAAAAGAGAAAATCATACTTCTATATCCAATCATGATGAGTGTAGTTACGGAATCAAACAAATAACGTAGGTTCTCACACCGGACACACTCACTGTCTGAAGTGTTCTAGACTCACTGTTATGGTCTACATCCACTACTCCCAGTACACCGGGGGATTTACCCCTGCTTGAGTAATACACTTTATTTTGGTAGAATATCAGATTCCAAATATAAAAGTCCAACCGTTTCACTTCACTAGTAATCTCTGAAGACAATGACATTTTCATCAGCTTCTTCCCCTTGTTGTAGTAAAGGAGACCCTTGGTGATGTCCAGAGTTACTCCGTTGATGTAATTACCAGTGTCAAGTGTCTTCAAACCAGTTCCATCATAGAATACTTTGAACAGTTTATAACCATTACCAGCATATATTGTCTTTATTTCTTGGTTTACAGCTAAAGCACATGGAGAACCTGAATAACCTGATAAGTCCACTACGGTAGTAACATTTTCCCCACGTAATGACATTCTAATGATTGATTTAGTAGGACGCCATGTTGTGAGGAAAACAATTCCCCTTTCCTCATCAGCTGCCATTCCCTCTGTCCCAACATTGCGTTTTATTGTTTCAGTTTTGGAAGTGTTCATTTCTGAGATGATGATCCTGTCGGGGTAGTAAAGACTAATCAACAAAGAGTTTATTTTGGAAACATAGAGTGCAGACTTATAATTATTAAGATACAGATGAGGATATTTGTCAAAAGAGTTTGTGATGATGTTGAACTGTCGCATCTGAAGACGATCACTGCTCCAATATGGTACTACAAGGATCCGACTTCTCTGTGTCCGTGGTTTAGATGTTGTTATAGCTCTACGTACAGCAGAAGTAGTAGTCGGGGACATTGAAGTTGTCTGTCTTGTATTTAGCGCCGAATCAGGTTCCTTATTGATAGAATAATTCCTTGATTTGCATGAATCACGTTGTATTCTTAGAGTTAGATTGAGTTCATTTATTTGACGATCATATCTTGCAAGCTTGTTTGCCAGATTTTCTGATTTCAGTAATGTAGACAAATCACGGAATTGATTTATTTCTTTATTGATAACTTTAGATGACAGTTCACATGAATCCTTCGTGTCTCTAAGTTCGTGATTGAGTTCCTTGATTTGTCGATCATGGTCTGCTAGTTCAGATGTAAGCAGTTCAGATTTGACAAGAATTTGGGACAGTTCAGTGTTTTGTCGCTCACCTATCTTAAGACTATCTCTATACATCCTGTGGTAATCTTCAACTTGTGCGAGAGATGTCCTCATCTGGTCAAGTTTGCTCTTCATATGATGGTTGGCACGTTTGAGATGCCCCACCTCGGAGAGAACCTGAGAACGGATCAGTTCTTCAACTGACTCGTCTCTCAGTATATCAGACAAAGACTCAGTAATGTATCGTCGGATGGTCTTCTTCATATTTGTCTTCATCTTTAGAATGTTCTTCGTCCGTTTGCTTAAGAGATCAGCTTTATCAGTCAAAATCCTTTTTTCCAAATCAAATCTTGCCAAGATATTTTCCATCCCATTTTCAAGAATATCCATTCTGTCATTAAGCAGTTCAATGTCTTCATTACCCTTGACACCAGACAGCAAAGAAACAATGATCCACACAGAAAATAACATGTAAACCTCCATGGTGTATGAAACAGTAACGCCGAGCTGTTTACTCTATCTCGTTCAGCAGACAAGTGCAATGTTCACCTGGCGTGTGCCTTATATTCACTAACCAACCTTGACTTATTTACAGCGACTGATATGTACACTGCATGTAGTTGGCAAGTATTCAGGTCATCACGTTGCTTCAGTTCTTGTTGACTCGACCTTGTATATCTAGATATGTTTAGCTTATCAAAATTATATACCGAGTAAGTAATCATGTTAGTTTTTTAAGATATTAAACATTGTCAATATTTCTTGCTACAGATGATATTCTATTCGAAATGATTACAGTTATTGTTAACACAAGAAAACAAGTCATTTATTTCCTAAATTGATACATTTCTGAATTGAGATTTTTATTTGATAAGATGTCACGTACAACTCATGAGATTATTCAAATTCTTTCCAGATTATTACACAGTGAAATTCACCCAAAAGAAAACAGGTGATACAATCAAATTAAATAAAGTCAAGCGACTTCAGAGTCGAATACAATTTGAATACAGTCTGAATAGCGTCCTTCGCTCTGTAGCTTTTCAGGCTTCATTCAATTCGGACTCAGGATCACAAAATATTTAATCTATATTTAAGAAAAGCCGAGAAGTCTGTATAAAAGATTTCAGCTTTTGTTTTATATATCAGGATGAAACATTCACTCTCAAATAACCGTAGCATTGTTAATGTAATCGGTAAAATAACTAAGTTATATCAATGCAAATCGGCATGTTATCTAATAATATAAACGAAAATTATCTTAGCAACATAAACTTGTTAACAGTTCTAAATTCAGAAAACACACCACAGACGAGAGATGATGTCAACCATGTAATGTTTGTTTAAACTAATTCTTTTGATTAAAAAGCATCGTCTTGCAATTGGAAACTGTTATATTCAGTCTCAAAATCGTGCTATTGCTACACAACTAAACATAATTTGTTTTCTATCAATCAAATTCCGAGTTTTATAGAAACGTCAACTGTGCCTGCTATTTCAGTTGCCTGAGAAATACAAAGAGCTTCCTGTTGCACGTGAAAAGCATGCAACACGTGCAAAATCAACACGAGTCAGAGTCGCTGATAAAGCGGGCGGGTTAATCGTAGCTGAGTAAACTTAGCTTGATTACGTTCTCTCTAGTCGTTACCACTACATCAGAGCTAAGACGCACCCCTATAGACGGCAGTGGAGGAAATCCTTTGTCGCACTTTCGCGCATCTGTTACGACTTTAGCGCACGAAAAAACTACATCGACGCTTTCTTTTCACTTATGCCTAAAAGTTCGCATCTTTTTTGTAACAAAAAAGTTTAGAGAAAAATATTTATAAGCAGTCAAACAATTTAGTCGATCTCTCGCGAACGGTCGCCGCCATTTTGAGTCACGTGACCCATGACACATCGGGGATTCCCTCCCCAAAATAGTGACACACGTGCGATGGCTCCGATGCTTGTTTACAAATTGTTTCTTGGTTGTTAAGTTTAGTTTTCAAGCGTGAATTTGTATCACATTTAAATTTATGAATTATGTAACAAGCTAAATAATGTTTTTCAAATAATTTTCTTGTTTATCAAACTGCTTCAAATATTGTTATGGTAAAGTTTGATATTAGTGTCAAGCAAATCCATCTCAAGTATCCGAACAAATTATTTTTGTATTTATGAAAAATATTTTAATTCTTTTAATTTTTATAATGGTCTTTTCATTCAAATAAACTTTGATTAAGATGCTAGACATTTGTTTGTTTTGTAACAAACAAGTCTTCCTTTTATGCACATTTTATTAATATATTTTGCTAAGAAGATATTATCAGATATTGCCATTAAACAATGTCAAGTTCGAAAGACACATGAGATATCTTATCCTAGACCAGATACAACATATGTAAGATAACTATTCATTTCTATAAAATGATCAATTTGTTGTACATTAATATATTATGTCAATATTTTTCATATTTCCTTAAAGCTGATGAGACATATAAGAGGTAAAATTTGCAAGAGCTTGTGTAAAGTCAATCATAATTGTCTTAAACGTGTAAAAACTATATTTTACTAGGCCAAGAGTGAATGATAATTTATTTCGAATATCTACAATATCCAATAAAATTCGTGACAATACAAATGTCAAGATCAGGAACTTCCCAAACCAAGTGCCGAGAATGCCCATGGAGTACTTGTTTGAGCATTGTTCATCTTTTAAATCGAATTCCATATCATACTTAATTTGACATCTTCAAACAGAAATAGAAGTTTAACCTTGTCCATTCTATCTGCAATTTAAGATGGTTTAAAATTCCTTTGAATTTGTAAAAGAATGACTAAACAACTCACTAACAACTAATGTTGTGATGTTTGACTTAAACATAAATATTGTTTATCATAAAAAAAAAGAAAAAAACTTTTTTGCCAGACTTTCTTTGCTATCAATGACTGATATATTTTGTTCAAGTCTTGCTATTACCTTCTGCTCCAGGCAATAAGAATGATGCTATATATGTAAAATAAATAAATTAGTATTAGTGACATCGTTCTCAAAATAATTGTAATTTTTTATCTTGAGAAAGCAATGCAATTCTCAAATTCATAGGCAATTTCATTATAAACAGTTAGCAGTTCTAATTGCTATGTGTTGGGTTAATTGGGAGTTGGTGTTTGAAATTTATTCAAACCTCATGGTTCCTGAACACAACAATTTACATTTTCTTGTGAGGGTGAAATAAAAAGATTATTAATATAAATCTCGTTAACTTATCAATCTGATGAATTATGTTTAAAATTTACAATCTATATTAACATTAACAGAAACGGTAAAAGGACACATACAGTGATCTATTACAGAGAACTGACCTGGACAGCATTGAAAACTCACCAGTAGATCTAGATCTATTTTGGGGAGGGAATCCCCGATGTGTGATTGGTCACGTGATTCAAAATGGCGGCGACCGATCGCAAGAGATCGACTGAGTTGTTTGACTGCTTATAAATACATATCTCTGATTTTTTTTAATTTTAAAAAAGGTGCCAACATATAGATATCAGTATAAAGAAAGCATTTATGTAGTTTTTTCGTGCGCGAAAGTCGTAACAGATGCGCGAAAGTGCGACAAAGGATTTCCTCCACTGTCGTCTATGGAGGTGATTCATAGCCCCGCTGCTAGCGGGGCTATGTATCTTAGCTAGGTTAATCGGTGCAAACTTTCAATTCATCTGACTAATGTTTTCATACCAAACTGTGGTGCACGAGGAACAGTGTTATAAATAGAAATATGTTGATATCAGTCCTGTCAATCAAACTAACACAAATCAAAACATTTCATGGACTTATAAGAAACTAACAAAATTGGATTTTGAATTTGATGAAATCAACATGCTTTAGTCAGACCTGGCGAGGTGGTCCATTATATTCTCGATTTTCAGAAGTAACCTGTTCACAAAACATAACTTTATCAACAATTTCTTATTTTTTAGTTTTATATCCTGAAACTATTTTTGCAAGAGATAAACATACACACGGACGTTCAGTACACTCACATATAGACTTGACTGTACATTACAAATCATTGATAAATCATAACCTCTATTCACGCCAACTATATTCAGTCTGTACATGACTGTCCTTGTAAATAAGTCAAGGTGAAAGTGGAATTATATGTTCACTTATGCATGACATTACACGATTAACGTGATACAGTCAGTGGTATCACAGTCAGACACCCGTCTGTGGGGGATCAGGTAATTTATCTGTTTAGGTAGGATTCGGTCCGACTCGCAATCACACGCGCTGCTGTGAGTTTAAAAAGTAGTTCACTGATACTGCAAGAGATAAAGATACACACGGACGTTCAGTACACTCACTTATAGACTTGACTGTACTCAACAAATCATTGATAAATCAAAACAAAAATACATTAAGTACAACAGATTTTCCCATGAATTTAATACACGTGTATATGTTTAGCACATGTGCGTATGTGAAGTGGAAATATAATGCTCACATAAGCATTGTGTTGTAGAACGGAACGTGATAATGTTAGTGTTATCTCAGGTATCACGACATTCGTGTTATCACAAACACTATCATGCACCCACTTGTGGGGACTCGGGCAACTTGATGTCCGAGGTACGATTCTGTCTATATTATGCTAGCATATGCGTTGATGTGAGCTCTGGTATTCTGATTGTCTCTACCAATGCATTTGAAGAACCACACCGCGGCATCAAAGGAGTGCAATGAAGTCTCATTCATTTTCAATGTCACAGGGAGGCAAAGTTGAGTCAATGTGTAACAGTTCTAAATCATCTATTTCAAAAGTTGGTAGACACTGATCGCAGCGGGCCAATGTCAAGTTGACCTTACTTTGATAAACGCCGAAGACTGCCTACTGCACACAATACCCAGTTGTAACTTTACCCCGAGTACATTTATGCACAACACGTGAGCAACACATGTTATATGCAATTGTGTATATATGATGAGTTATACCTGAATGGTAGAAAATATCATACACAGGTTAAACGAACATCGTAAACCATATCATGTTCAATTGTATTTTTATCACAATTTAACACATTTGATAGTCGCAATCTGCTGGAAGTGTTTATTATGAGTGCATGCAAACAAGGTACTCAAAACTTTAGGCCTGTTATTTTACTCTTAATAACATATCTACTTAGGCACACATTTAATTACCTAACAATTTGTTTTGTAAACATTGCTTAATGTCGGTGAATCAGTTTTCTTCTAATGTGATTTTTAAACCCGACTTTTCAATCAGGTTTACCCTTACAATTCCATCAAAATCTTATACAGCCAAACACCTTGGACAGCGAGACGAATAATAAGCTCTTACTTTCCCGATGAACTCCCAACAACACTCTTCGTGACAAATACCCGACATAAAAACTGCATCCCTGATTACTCCCCATTATATAACTCACAGATGTGTTATCACCCTTGTAATTCAGTCTTATTCCTTAATATAGAACATCTGGGTTTTGTATGCCTACATGAGATCCGGGGAGGAGGGGCTTTAAAACATTTACAATGAGGACCATCATTTCGTAGATACAGAAAATCACAGATAATACATTGTTCTAGATATAACTAATGATGCACACTCTACCGTAATCTACCATAAAATGCAGTTTGTAATTATGAACTTGTACCTATCCAGGTTTTGCATTTCATTCTTAAAGGGTCAGAGTATGATGCTGGAGTCAAATATGTTAACTTCATGAATAGTCTAATTTTTTGGAGAAGTAGTGCTTGTCTCTGAAAATCAATATCTTATTGCTGATCAGTTCAGTATGGAGACAATCACCAGGTTTAAGTTGTATTTTTGACCGAAAACCGGACAATGGCACACGCAAATGACTTTAAAGTAGCTACGAGGAAAATATATGTTGATAGTGTTGAGATGAATTAACAAATATTCACTTTAATTAAATGCATAATTTTTTAAAGTATAATCTATTATAAAAAAACGAGAAAATATCATAATTTTGTCATTTCAAGAGATAAAGAAACAAATGTGGTGATAATATTTGAACTTAGTGTATATGAACACTCGGTTAAGTTACAGCTATCTTTGAAAAAACATCTTTGTTAACATTAAAGAACTGAAATATCTGAGGGTTAGATTTGGTTGATTTAGATTTGTCAACTAGATCGATAAGAGCACACACTCGGTAAAATACAAAACGAATGGGAAGTGAAACCATTCAATGCAATCCTTCAGCTGTGAGGATTTTCCATTGATGTACCTTGGATTCTGGTGATGTGTGAATATGAGACTGAGGATATTGTCTGTGTAGGTTTTGAGCAAAGATGTGTAAATGTCCTACCCCAAAAATAAGAGTGTAACAGGGGTTCATATGGTGGGGCATGGTTGCCACTTTTTAAAGCTTTCCAAAATCTCGTAATGAGGGTTCAAGCACGCTTAAATGTAGCAAAAATATGCAAAATACACGCTGTAAATTTCAACCAAGTCCACAAATGGTTCGCTAGTTCCAGCAAAAGCTCGCAAGTTTCACTGCAATGCATAGCCACAAATCATTTATTGACTGTTGGAGATATAGTCTAAGATGAAAATTGGAAGATGTAACAGTTCTCTTGAAACCTTTTTTCTGAAATGTGAATAAAGCTTTGATCATTCATAATCAAGTGGTAGGAATAATTACTGGATAGCCCTGATGCTTAACCTGATCATAATATGTATGTAAAGTGTAGTCGCTGTTTATCCACAATATATAAGACCAATTCTTGGATATGATTTAGAATTAAAAGAAAACTAATCAATGAAAACAAGAAACTTTTTTCAACTTTAAGTTAAGAGGACAATTGATTGTCGATGGACAATGATGCTGACATAATGTGTTTAATACACAACCAAGCACATGTATATCAATAATGCGTATCAATACAACGACACATTTTTTACAAAATGGGTGATAAAGGTGTAGATCTTACTGTGGCTGTGCAGCTTTATCATTGGTTTCTTTGTTATACATTCTACATGTTGGTGAGATGAAAAATAAGGACTCTGTCAAATGTCGCTTTCACAGAATAAAGAAGCTGTCATCCCAAAAAATGTCCTTATGGTTAACATTGGTTTTCTTAATAGATGCGAATGAGTGGAACATGTTCTTTAAATTGTCTGAAACATTGAAATCTTGTATTAAAAAACATGCAAGGATTATCATTATTTTTAGTTACGATCCTTTGAAGTTGTTGTTTTCAAATTATCGTCTGAGATTGAAAGCTTCATTATTTTTAGATTCTAGAGTAACCCTAACTTGTGCTATCGTTTGATATATTATATGCAAATTAATGACTATTATTCAAGTGGAGGCGCTGTCCTGTTAAATGCTCACTTGTCCGCTATAAACAATGTTTAACAAAAACGAGCACGGCTTGCTAGATGGTCGGGTCATCTGATGATGAATATGATATTTAAAGGATTAATTTTATTTCCGCTCACTGTGATATGTGTTGAAGGACTTGTGGAGTCACTCTCGGGGACTGAGTTCAAAGAGTGCATACATCCATCCAGCGGAAGCGGGTACCTGGTTTGACACAAAAGTACTCAGAATTGTAACCTTGGATGACTACCAGAAGCTGATTGACCACAGTTAATAAGAGCTTTAAAGTGAATAGTGTAAGGATAAATGCGCGATTTATATTGGGCTTTCCTTTTGTCTGCCAGCTACCCATAAACTATGTTTGCCAAATGTAGTTTCACTTTGTCACTAACTGGACCATGGCCTTTCTCTTTCATAATCCAAATAAGTTAACATATTCATGTCAAAGATATTAGCTGGTAACAGAAGGGCTATAACATCGTCAGACTAAGAATTGGTTTGTTAGATTCATCATGTGATTTCATAACGTATTGGATTGTTCTCCAGTGCGTTGCTAAGTTGATAGTCAATAGAAAAGTTGACCAAAGAAGTTGGATAGGTTGGTCATGTGAGTTATCGCTGGTTATAAAGAAAGTTTAAAGGGTTTTAACACTGAGACACAAGTTGAAAAGCCTGTCATGACAACTTTTGGTACATGATTATATTCAAAATATGGAACTGATGGCAATGTGACAAATAATAGCAAGGTGTCTGGAACTTTGACCATGCCCGTCTTTGATTCAGATTCAGATTTGTTTATTCAGTATTTCAGACCTAAAGGCCTATAGTACAAGTACAGTTGAAGTATTAAGTGGTACATGTGGTGGTGACATTTCTTACAAGGAATACAGGTTTTAGGTAGATTGCAAGAGATTTAATAAATCAGTATTTTTAGAATTTAACAGATGTGATGCCCGTCTTTGATGTGTAGGCAATACAAGTGTGAAACCAATTGTGACTGTTCTTAGTCAAAATACATAACTGTGTAGTATTAATGAGGTATTCATGTTTTACATAATGAAGGTGTTATTTTCATAAAGACCGTACTCGAGGTTTATTCTAGATTGTATACCCTGATGTACACTTCATCAAAGCATATAATATAAGCGCATAAAGATTGATATTTAACGAGCGAAAGCGAGTTAGATACCGAAACCATTCACGAGTTTTATAAAAATGTAATTAAACGGACTGAGTTTAGTATTTTATTTATTTCTCGCTGGATTACATTAAAGAAATAGCATGAAAATCGCCGAGATTACCATTGTTGCCGCGCCGCTAACATTGTGACGTCATGTTTAACAATTGTGACGTAATGTGACGTCAATCAACACGCGATGTTATAACATTGTAGATTTATTAAACGGCGGTACCTTCAACGGGCGAGTTATACAAATATTTAATTCACAATATTGTTGAAAATGTCCAACATTTCCTTATAAGACTAGCTGTGTCTTTATCAGTTTGCTGTTCAAATGTCTGATCGATAGACGTTTGAAAAAGGAACTGTTAATCGTCTTAGTTATTAATATTTATAGTTATCACTCGTGAAAGATACTGCTTGTTTATGTATTTGACAACAGGAATATTTTTTCGCAAAATCTAAGTAACATTATAAAGTTAGAGGGATTCCTTAACTATTTTTTTATTATTTTGATAATATCTTTAATTGAATTAAAGATATGGGTTGAAAAATCTTAATCTTTATTTCATGATTGTTTTGACGCATTAATAATGTTTGATACCGGCTGGAAACAGGTCTAGATATTATTTATATTTCATACGATGTGTTTATCTTCACCTGGTCAGGATGTCTTGACTCAATACACCAAACGTCGCACAAGGATATTCATATAAGTCTCATATCTGCATAAGTAACGTTTCATCCCCAGCGTTAAAACATTCTATCAGTCATTAATCACCGTATAGTTGCTAAGCATTTGACTGATAAAGTAGTTTTTGTACGCACTTAAATGTGACATATAATGTTATAATATCAACTTGTTTATCGTCATAGTGATGGATTACAATGAGTTACCAGATTATATGGATATCAAACATAGTTTGGTCTGTTGAAAGATTGTTAGCATACAAGATGTCACAGACTGGTGACACGTCTTGTTATATTCTGCATAAAGGTTTATTTATTTAACGAATGATAATAATAATAATAATGCCATTCTTCAATTTTCAACTGTACCAACGTACAATATGATTGACTATTGAATCAAGGTTTAAAAATTAAAGAATCTAAATTACTTTGTTATCGTGTCAAGCTTCGTGTAGAAAGCAATGGGTTTTGTTCTTTTTCTATGACGTCATGGAGACAAGCGGCTATGACGTCACATTGCACTTGGCTATGTCACAAGAGTTTCAGTTTGAGCCGGCTTGTATTGTTACAGAAGGGTGTCGCTGATTTCTTGAAATCAACAAAACAATGTTTAACATATAAACGATGCCACCTTCACCAAAATTTTTGTTGATTATTTTTGGAAATCAATATCCAAAATGTCATAAACAACAACTACTCAAACAATAGTAATGACAGATGTCACAATTACCAGTGATGTGCTGTGTTTTGTATTTTTAAAGGATTCCTGTTTTGTAGGCTTAACTTCAAATTATATATTTATTTCCATCAGATGTAATTACTCAAAAAGCTATCAATTAAACACATTTAACCACTTGCTGAAGTATGAATGTACATTCTGTATAGGTAACGTTTGATAACAGCAGCAAGTTGACCTGAATGATAGACAGATATGAACTACTGACACGAGACCATGTGACTATCAACATCACGTGAAAGATACCAAGGGGGTGGACAGCGGTTTCATCTTTGCGAAGGTAAGAATCATAAGTTTGATTTATCAATTAATCATATAAATGTTCTAAAATCACATCAACGACAGACTAACAATATTGATGCAAAGGTACAATGAATTTGTCGTGATGTTTCTAGTGTTTTCTTTTTAAGCCAATCCGTATCACTCGCTGATTAGGTTATTCTACATACAAAGGTTAAAACATTCTTAAATTATAGAAAATTTCTAAACCAACATTATCACTTAATACTTCTTTCAGAAGAATCATCTGCTTCCATCCACTTTGACATGTTTTGAATTCCTATTCAGCTATTGTAAGATTTATCTAATCATCTTAAGAAATAATCAACCTTATGTTATCAATATTTCAAAACTATCCAACCACCACAATGGATTTAAAGCGACAATGAGCATGATTCCTGAATACAATGAACTGTTGGATTCAATGGCGTGACGTCAACAACATGGATTTAATAGAATGGAACTGTAGGCTGATCATGTTTAACGTGAATAACATGAAATGAACTGGATTATAACTTATTATTTCATAAGTATCCAGCAAAGAGTCTTTGACTCTTACAATGGACACTTCTTGATGTAAAACCTTTCAGATGAGGCAATAATGTTTGTTTTTGTAACCTTAAACTTGCTACAGTGAGCATAAGGGGGACAGTAGCACGTTTTTCGTAGATAAATCATAACTCATGTCATGGCATGTTACAGAAACCAATCATATTTCGGGAATCATCGTGAATCAATGCTTACATGAAGAATGAACTTATCTGTTACTCCTGGTGATTCTTACATGTTATCATCCTCGTTTAAGTTAATAATTGTTAGCTTTTTGAATAGCAATGGGATAAATTTTCAGTTGAATTAGATATGTTTTATTTGTTTATACCTTTTCATATGTTTTTTTACAGACCTGAGATCCAAATGGCGACAGCAGACAAGCTTCAGGACGACTTCCTTACTTGTAGTGTGTGCATGGAAGTGTATCAGCGACCAGTAACCCTTACATGTCAGCATTCCTTCTGTGAGAACTGTCTGGGGAAATATCTACAGACTAAAGCAGAAGCTGTGAGAAACAAGTCCATCATCTGTCCCACGTGTAGACAAGAGACCCCAGTGCCTCACCCTGACAGACCTGTGGAAGAGTGGGCGGGGCAGCTGAAACCATCCTTACTTCTAACTGGACTCATGGACTCAATCCCTCAAGGTAGTCATAGCCCAAATCTCTTTAATAGTAGTAGTAGTAGTAGTAGTAGTAGTAGTAGAAGTAGTAGAGGTAGTAGTAGTAGTAGTAGAAGAAAAGTAGAGGTAGTAGATGTAGTAGAGCTAGTAGTAGTAGTAGAAGAAGTAGTAGTAGTAGTAGTATTTTCAAATTTGCAATAATACCAAGATAGCCTAATATTCGATAAATATATCATAATTTTATTATGTTTTCAGAATCTAAGCATTGCTCAGTGTGCAGAGAAGAAGGGGAGACAACTCAAGCCACACACTGGTGCTCTGAATGTGAAGCTTTGTTTTGTGACGGATGTCTGAAACTACACAGTAAAATGCCAAACTCAAAGAAACATGAAGTTGTGAAAAACTTAGGAACAAAGACACCAAGAAAGAAGAAGTATATCTGCAGTGAACATGAGACAAACATAGAATTATTCTGCAAAGACTGTCACAGACCCTTGTGTTTTGTGTGCTGCAGTATTGCTCATAGAGCATGTAAAGAAGTCATTACATTCAAGGCTCAGCTGACAGAAATTAAATCAAAACTTCAGGAAAGTCAACAAAATCTGGCTGGTAAAATTGATTTGACAAATGCTCAGATCGAAGAGCTAGATTCACAAACAAAACACATTTTGAATGATAGGTTCATTCTTGAATCGGATATAAGGAAAACCATAAATGAAGCTATTGATGTACTGAAACAGAAGGAAGATCAGCTGATTAAGAAGGTGAAGGATCAATCAGAACAAGACAAGGAACAGTTGAGGTCGATGATGAAGACAAAACAAATGGATCTACAGCTGTACCAGCAGCAGTCTCAGTCCATCCAGCAGGCCCTGGAGTTGGAGGATGAGGCGCAGCTGTTTGAGATGTATCTGTTGTCTGGATCTGGAGTAGACGTCACAGAGACACAGAGGAAGGACAGAACAGATGTAGCTGACATCAGGTTTAAACACGACCTTGCACAACTGAAGAAAGAGATTGAAATGATGGATGTGATGATTAACAAGATAGATTTAAACATTCGGCAGATTGATAACATAGACCTGACAGCAGTACCTGTATTAGATGAAGTTATCGACGCTAAACTTTATGTGAACGACAGGTGCAGTGTTACAGATGGTTTGGTCATGGAAATAGCAGGAACAAAAGTCACAGTTTTTGCTGATTATCTATCTCAACGTCTGAAATCATTTTACACTAAAGGAGGACAGTCATGTTCAAGTGTACTCAAAGTGTCTGATAAGCCCTGGTGTTTAACAGTTATCAGTAAAGGCAAGGTAGCTGTGTCTCTTCCTGAGTCTCAACATATAATCACAGTTGCTGTGACTCCTGACCTGGAACTCCTGTCTACAATACAGACAAGTAAGAACTACAAGGGTCTGTCTACTCTGGATCAGTCAACACTGGTTGCAGGTTCTGATAATCCACGCTCTGTGGATCTGATTGATATGAAGGAATCCATCTTGAAGACCTTCACAACACTTCCTGCCATAAGACAGAGGTTCATTGATCCTCACTACATACATGTAACCAGACAAGGCACCATCCTGGTGTCAGATGATGGTCTTAAGTCTGTCATCTGTATGACACGGTCTGGTGACATTGTATTCACATACACACCTACTGGAGACAGAGCCCTGATATATCCACAGGGAGTCACATCCACCAGTACAGGAGACATTCTGGTAGCTGACAGTATGGCACACAAAGTGATTCATCTCAATCATCACGGGAAGGTTATTAGAGTCATTCTGACTGAAAAGGATGGTTTAGAATATCCAACTGGTTTGTGTGTTGATGGAGATAAACTGTGTGTTGTGTCGGAGACAAAAGGTTTACACAAATACAGATTTTGTTAGATGTGAACGTTGTATTTTCATTCAATGTACGGAGCAAGATTTTATCTTTGAATATAATAGTGTTTTACATTAATGTCAAAAATATTATCTTGCAGAGTTTTAGATAACTAAACCTTTTAGAAAGTCAAAACTGTGAACAGAGTTCTTTTCAACGATATATGTTTCAACTACTTCCTTTTGAAATATTTTAAAGTTTGAAAATTGTAATAACAGTAATTCCGAATTCATCATTTCTATTATCTATCTATATGTTGAATATCTATCATATGTCATATGTCAAAAATTCATAAAAATAAATAATATGCTAAGTTTGGTAAATGAAAACATTCTGCATATGGTGGTCTTGGATGGGAAAAATAAACACTTTGAAAAGAAGGTTTATTAAATCAGATGAAACGATTGTAGTCTTTGTGAAGTTACCAATTTTGAAACATTGTTAGATACATTGTATTAGTTAAACGCATTGAATTCATATATCTAAGACGAAACGAGAGGAAGCGTTATTATTAACATTTCTGTGCATTTATTATGTATTCATTAATCATTTGATAATTTTTTTTAGGCTTTTCAAAGTTACACTTTGATTTTAACTTTACTTCTTGAATGCACCACTTTGGGGTGGCATGTCATGATTATCAATTTGATAATTGCATGTAATTAAATTAAATATGACAGTTTGTTCGAATATAACTTTACTGAACTAGCTGAGCGCATCCTAGATCAATCACGGTCAGTAGCTGTCCTGTAACAATAATAGTTTTAGCATGTACATGGGCTTTTTTTAACTTATACAATATCTTTCATAGATCCACGACCCTGTCTGCCATTGAATGGATACATGCACATGTTAAATTATATGCTTTCTCTTAAAACGGGATATCATCTCTATAAATCCTTAATTATAATTCAGATAGTTGAAATACCGACACACCATATCTACTGAACATGATGTGTAGATATGCAGTATTTGTATGCATATAAATCAACGTATGCGAAAATACTCTTTGAGCATGTTTATGAATTGAAATAGGACAAACCGCAAAATATCAACTCAAAGGTGAAATATCACATGTTATATTCCTGTAAAGTATCAATATCCAGCACCTGCATCTATCTTCACAAAACTATAAAACAATCAAGACTTTATGGCACAAGGCTGGACAGTGTCCGTTCAACTATGGCCCTCAAAGGCCCCGCGAGAAGACGGGTTCTTTGACCTAATTGGTCTCGCTACAGCGAGGAGTGTCTGTGGTCAGTGGCCCAGGCGTTGAGCCGTGAAGCTGTCTCGGCGTTAATGAGTTAAAGGCTTAAAGATGTTTATGGGAAATTAGAAAGCTAAATATATTACTTTCATTTAATTGATGTTTTTTCAAATAATAATTTTGTTGTTGATTGACTTCTATAATGGCCTTTTACTACAAGTATTAGGGATGGGAAAACAGGGCAAATCTCTACTTAATTTTGAACAACCTGCTTCCGAAGGGCAAACACGATCACGTGCAGAGTGTGTTTTCAGTGTGAATTAACACTCTTAGCACGTGCAGCACGTTCTTCATGCCTCTTGTTTTGATATTTTGCCTTTGCTGACCTTTCGCAAAGTGTTTGTTGCACGCTTCCTAACACAAACTTCTTACATTAAACTTTCTCCAAATAAACTTATTGCTTTTGAAATACTTTCACGTTTTAATTGAAGTTGAAAGGAGTTATTAGAGATTTAGCAAAGGTCTTATTTATCTCAAACCAACAGTTATTATGCTGGGAGAAAAGATACAAAAATAAGGATGGAACTTTACTCAAATTTGGAGTGGCATTGTTACAAACCCATGTTTTTCAAGAAATATAATTTGTATTTTGATAAAAGTATGTGTGTATACATTCAAAACATCACAAATAATCACCCCCGAATGCAAATATAACATTTCAAGGACAATCTAAAAAGACTTTCTATAAGCACAGGATCAAAATGACATGACTGTCTTATATACAAAGTCGGTTTAAAATACAAGGCACTGTCCTTGGTTGCTTGAGAGAAGTGTCCAAGCCAATGTTCGACTACTTGACACGCATCGTTGTCAGTTTTTTTATTGTTTATTTTCATATTGTCATTGTACAAAAGTGCTTTGTTAATCCACTGTTTGTAATCCTCGATCAAATGTGACCATTGACAAGATTCAATTGCAAGTTTCATTCTCGCTCACATCACTCATTGAAGTGAACATGAAGAAGTATTCATCTTTCATAGCAGGTGTTCATAATGGTATCATGATTGTATTCCAATAGTAAATTGTTTAAGTGAACGTACGTCATAAAATTTAAGTTCACATTTTATTTTTTTACAAATGTATAAAACTCTGAACTTATCGCATCTGGCTAGGTGAACTTACAATTACACTACATGATAATTTGAAATTCGATCACTTATCATTATGAACTAAATATGTTGTTATTTTTTACATTATCCTTTTTTGTTGTTGCAACATTGTGCCAACATGTCTTAAACACATTTGAAACAAAATTAGCATCCATATGTGTGAAATAAATCATTGAATAAATCATGATGTCCCAAACCCCATGCAGCGGTTTCATTGGCCTTTGAAATATCGTGACGTTGTTATGTGGAACTACTTTTAGCAGTCACCAATTTCAATATTTAGCAATGTTCTATATATCTTCCTACCTTAACACAGTATCGAGTAGACATTATAATAATACTTGACATTATTCTAAAAACGAAAGTAGAATGGTCAAACAATATCCGTCTTTCAATTTATTTCATTTTAACATATAAGGATATGACGCAACCATTCGAAAATTTTGCATGAAAATTCTCTTCCTTTAGCATGACAATAAGCTTCTGATAACTCGATACATGTGTGCAACACGTGCAGAGTGCAAAATTGTAATTCATCTGTCTGATGTTTTACACCATTATACGACTTCTAATTATAAATAAGAAAAGGCTCCGATCTTTTGGTTTTGAAATCAAAAGAAACGTTAAAATACATATTTTGAGGTTCGAATTAGTTTTAAAAGTGCTTAGCTATTGGGCTTGCCGTGGCAGACTAAAGGGTAGAAACAAAGAAATTAACTCTAATCTCCGAGATGTGAGTACAAAACCTCCGCTCTTCCTCAGGAAAATATCTTTTATGGTTGCTTGTGTCGTAAACACAATATGACATATCAGCTCAGATAAGAAACTCTATAATGATTTGTACATCAATATTTACCAAAGAAGTATCCTTAAATCTACCAAAGGATCAAGAATTTTTTATGATAAGCTGATTTACAAGAATACAAAACTTGATGTGAGTGAAAAGTGGGAAACCATTTTTAAAGATTGTGAGTTTGACTGGAATAGTATTTCAACTCTTATTGATATGGACTGAAGGATGTTAAACTGATTGATTTTCAATACAGATTTTTGCAAAGAGTTGTTTACACGAAAAAAGAATTGTTAAAAATGAATCTTGTCGACAATGACTTATGTAGTTTTTGTAATGATGCTTCTGAGAACATTGACCATGTATACTGGGAGTGCTATGAAACCTCAAAATTTTGGATTGAACTTCAACTCTGGATGAACATCTTTTTAGAAAAAAAAATAATGATTTCAAAATACTTGATCTGGTTTGTAACACTATACAACAATACTCTAATAAATCAAATCATTATCTCTGCAAAGAAATATGTCAATCTATGTAATATAAAAAGGATGATACCGAAATTAAAAAAACTATCTGAAGACTTTGAAGGAAATCTTTCTCGTTGAAAGATACATTTTCAAAAGAAATAAACAATTGGAAAATTTTAACAACAAATGGAAACCACTGATACCAGTATTCATGGAATAATGTACAACAATCAATATATTTAGATAGATATTTTCACTATGAATGTCCATATATTATGTCCATATATTATGTCCATATATTATGCTCAAACTCTGTAACCTATGGGAACAAATAAACAAAACAAAAAAACAAAAACAAAAAAAAAATTGTTGAGAGTACCATGTACCAATTCTTTTGAAATTGTGATATTATCAAACAAATATCATTAGCTATCATTATTATTTGTAGACAGAAGAAGAGGATAGGAAACTTGGAAAATGATCATGTTGCTATTATTGTTGAAGTTTGTTTAATGAATTAAAAAATTTATATGGCAGGACTTACCGGCACATGCTCTCTAGTGATATGTATATGACGTAACATGGCCAGATGAGAATCTTGAAACGATGCAAATTGTTGTATGGGTATCACTCAATAAACACTGTACATCTGGGAAAGAAAAAAACAAAACAAAACAAAAAAACCTCTATATATCCTTTGTGTATGCTTCATTTTGAAATCGTGCAGTTGATTTCAACGAGGTGCACGTGAAGCACGATGTACAATGTATGCGATAGGTTCCTGAAATGGACACCAGTTGTCTGACTAGGAGAAGCAAGCATTACATATGTACAGACGTGTAATAGTAATTGAAGCTTATGTTGTGTAACTTTAAACTATCTATGAGTTTCTAGAAATCAAGGTAATACTATTCAGGACCCGGTGTATAAACCTTTTGAGAGGGTAGAGTCATTTGAGACTGTTACACCGGTTATGTTACAACGATAGACAGCTTCCGAATGGCACGTGGGAAGCGTGCAGTTCATGCATAGTTATCTCCCCTGTCTTGTTTGGAGAATCAATGCCAGTGTGTCAAAGTAATAAAATGCAAATAAGATAGCAACTGTAAGATTTTGCCGCCAGTAACTATCAAAACTTTTATTAGAAGATAAATAGAAGTTTTATATGAAGAGTAGTCTTTATAAGGGTAGAGTCTGTTTATTAAAGACACTTTAGTAAAGCAACTAGACACATTATATGTAACCTTCATTTACGAATCTGTTAATTTATTTTGTATTAACAATAAGTTCATTTAATGATTGGCCCCCTCAATGACCTTATCGCCATAAGTAAAATAGATCGGAAACAGGGTAAATCTCTAATTAACTGTTTGAACAACCTGTTTCCGAAGGGTGAAGCCGATTTGCACGGGCAGATTGTGTTTTCGTGTGAAATAAGCACGCTTTGCAAATGCACACATGCCTCTAACATCTTGTCCTTTACAGTTTTGTAGATTCCTCCAACAAAGCATCCTTCAACATCAACGTATTTGTCTCCGCCTAGCTCCATCATATACCCTGATAACCTTCGGCCTAAAACGCAAACAGTGGAAGATTCGCATAAGAGCCCCTAACTACATCTCACAGCAACACCTGGATGTTTTAAAGTTGGAAACCGAAATACATATGACGAAATGTAACAACTATCCTCTATCTATCTATCTATCTATCATAATTTGATATCATATCCCTTTGTTTAATTTATCTTATTTTAGAGATAACAAAATATATGGGAGCTTATTGACAAGTGAAACATCTTTGCATGGAGATTCAATTGATTAAGCACGACAGAAGGCGTCCTCGTGAAATTTGTGTCTGTTTACCAAGCAGGCGGGTCAATCAGCGCAAAATTGTCAATTCATCTGTCTGGTATCTGATGTTTATAGAAATATGTGATGTATAGAAAAATGCCAATATTGTTCCAACCACAGCTCGAGGAAATATACAAGCTGTATCGTTGAAAGCCAAAAACATCATTCTGTTTTATACCGATATTCTGCATATATACTGGTTTTAAAAAGAAGGATAAACTGTAGAATGAAAATTTGATGTTTATTGTTAATGTCATGATCTATGTAAAGTTCTCTTTTTGAAATGTTATATTAATACGGAACAGAAGCATAGATTTTAAAGAATTTGGAGTAAGAATAATGACTGGACATTCATTAAACTTAGTCTGACAAAAATATATATTTCATTTGTTAGTTTTGTTAAGCAAATGATCCATGAAGCGCACATTTAGTTTGGACTCTTTTTATTGTAAGCCCAGTACTACGCATGGTTCGCTAGTTTCACTTCAATACATAGGTACAATTGAATAGTTCTGCATGCTTTCTCCATGCAAACATACTAGCAGCCAAGTGAAATATTCTTAATGCATCGTCAAACCGCAAATCACCTCAAGCCACCACTTAAAAGCATGTAACATTTTACTTATACTTTGCAGAAAAACTTCCAATATCCCGTACAGAGCCACTTGACTTTTATTAACCAAACAAACGCAGTCGATTCACAATGGGATTCTTTGTACAGCGGACTGTTATTCATAGAGGAAGGGAGGGGCAGCTTTCTCAAAAGTTTAGTAACTACTCATGGTGCATGTTTCAACATGTTCCTAGCTACGCTTATAGACTTCTCGCACAGAAAAAAGCACCTGCTAACTAAATATCCATGATACAAAATTCAGATTTCTTTATAACCAATACTATCAAGTTAAATAAAAAAAACGTTGATATTCATACATCATACAGAAAATATACTAAAGACATTTTGAACACATTTTATGGTCGTAAATATACTTCATCCAACATGCCTCTGATTTGACTGAAGAAATAGGTTGTATTTGATCAATTGAAGTAACTATGCTAAAGAACGCCCATACAAGCATTTATTGTAGATGGTACCTTATAGGCACTAGTGCACGTTTTTACGGTATAAATTGGCTATTTTAAGGTTCACGAGGACTCATGCATTTACTTAACCTTTCTATCGAAATACTTAAAATTCTTTAAATTGACCTGCAATCAACAATGAAAAACGTTTGACAGCCGCTGTCGGCTTGGAGATATAAAAAATCTAAGGTTAGCTGTACACAAAACGGATATCTTATAGACAGTTGGACGCGGCTGAACTATTATTATGTGCAACTGTTGAATTTACCTAAACTTTGAACTGAGACCAAAGAATGAATTATGTTTTATGAAAGCAATGTTGTAAATAAACCGATTTGATAACACAGCATAAGCATTGCTATCAGATTGACCAAAGCTGCTGCCGTTTTGGCTTTTTTGGTTATAAGCAAAATCTTAATATTTCAGATATCGTAGTTCACGCGGATTTATTGTTACGTAACATTAAATGCTTCCGGTCATTGAAAAATCCTCTTTACTACCTGAATACGTAAAAATTCGTGAAATAACTTACGAGTTAGATTACTTGAGTGGGATCTTGAATAAAATCGAGAGATATGCAGTATCTGTACATTCGTTGTGTTAACAAGATACTGGTTTGCATTAGTGCGTTTAAATTATCAATGCCTTAACTTGACTTCGTATCTGAAAATAACTTAGCAAAGGCAATTCTCATATTATCAAAATGTAACAATTAACATTCACAATTTAAGTACGTCTTGGCTTAATTTATTGTATGTTTTCTTTAATGATCATTATTTATTATTGTTTTTCACTCTTATTATCCTTTTTGTTATTATATTTTCACGTATTTATAATTTCGATTATATAATTATTTGTTTTACCACGTGTATGAACGTCTAGAAGGATCTACCTTGTGTTTGAGTTATGTCTTGATACAAACAATCAGAACAAAGAACAAACACACAAAAAATGTGAAAACTAGGAATTCAGATTATTGGATATGCTATTTGGCCTTCTTTAACCTCGTGCATTGAGTACGCCTAACATTAAAAATCATGAAGTAGTCCCTGTGTGTACAGTTAGGTGGAGTTGCCTTAGACTATTTTAGGCAGCTTGCTCACCACTCCCTTTCAATAGAGCTCAATAGTTCTCAATAGTACACCAGAGGACAGATGGATTGTATACCCATTCATACATGTATATCGAAAATTTTTGAGAAGAAAAGCTTTTTGAATTTCCTTAGAGCTTTAGAATAAATCAATATCGTATCGAGTTATCAAGAATGTAGCCTTCTTTGGTCATAATGTATTCTAAGGAATGAACAGTAAAGTTATTGAATACCAAACGTAACACAATGGTTTCAACGGTGAAGAAGTTATGATATAACCTATGTCCGATATTGATACAAACAAAATAGTGAAAAACACCTGAAATAAATCAATTTAGTCCTGCCCTACGTATTTTGATATTATAATGAAGACAACATCGGTGTGTTCTTTTAGCAGGGACTAGTCGGATCGCTTGAGCAATTTCACACATTTCATTTCCACGAAATAAGCTCCATATAATTGCCTTTCAATTGACAACGTGTTTATATTTCAATGGCCCTATTTGAAAAGGATCTCTTTATAAGATTTGTATAACGCATTGAAAACAAGCCTGTCCTGGATAATGTGTCATAGTTATTGAGTTGTTATCAATCGCTGTATGTCTATATTTGAAATTACAGTGTGAGTAAGTAACACCTTTTGACTCATGAATATATGGATTTGAAGGCTAATTCGGAAATAAAGCTGAGATATTTGGACTTATACTTTTTGATTTTGTGAAATTTTAAAGTCTAAGTTTTCATAGTTAATATATTGTAAAGCCAACCAAAAAAATCAAAACTACGTCAAGAGAGCTTTATCTTCAATTTTATTAGCTTGAGTACCACTGTGTCTATTGACAAAATCTTTGGTGTATATGATAGCTTTATTAACACAGACTGCAGTGTTTGACCAATTTGAGGTATATTCTCCATAGAGAGTAGGTCTGTTGACATTTTTTTTAAAACAGAAACTACGTTAAGGTATTACCAAGTATTCTATCCAAATTTCTGAGTAATGATACATTTATCTTTAGTTTAAAATCATATCATAAAAATAATTATTGCTTGTTAATGACATGGTATTATCATTTTGATCAACATGATATCAGCAAACAATTCAACAAAGACACTCACGAAGAAATAAGTATATTATGAGGAAAGATGTCCGATTCCTCAGCCATTTACATTATTTGGGCCTACCTGAATGATATATAGTTACTATTATACTAATTTTGGTGATAACAAAACTTAACATAGAACATCTCGAAGAAGTGCTTAACAAGTAGTCGACAAGGTATAAGTTGGCCTTGTTTTATATAGTTGTCAGCTGTAATCGAATAATGAAGAAAGCTTATTTGCCCATCCCAATTTAATAGCATGAACATAAATGTGTCCACCTTCTGTACATCCGAACTCCATGCAGCATTGTTGGAATAAACAAATTCACATTTTGAAAAGCAGAGTTGTTGGAGTTGAGATATAAAAATATAATATGAATATAGATATAAAAAGCGGATCAACCAGTAGCCTTAAACTCATTATCATATAACAGTGAGACAATAATTGGCGGTATTTTCACCTAATGAAATATACGTTTTCACTGTTCAGTTAAGTAAAAGTTAAATGAATATAAAAATATTTGTTGCAAATAGTGTGCAAACTCGTTTCCTACTAAACCCTATAGAACCCTTGATATGAAAGGGGCAAGCGTGAGCTTGAATAACCTTTACATTTAACAGAACTTTCGCGTTTGTTGACTTTTAAAAAGTTGTCAAGAAAGCCTACCTTCCAAATTAGGAATTCCAAAAGAGGCCATAATTGTTATGCTGAAGTTAAGAGCGGCGAGTAATTCACTTAAACACATTGATAAGGTCTTTTGAGACATAAATGGCTGCGATTGAATACTGCGATTGAGCATAACTGAAGGTTTTTTTCAATGCTCCGTTTGAATAAGAGATACATTATATTTATATGGCATTAAAACATGTTCTGTCATGTGTTACTTTTACCCGTGTTGACTTGACAGAGTTGAGAGCACGCAATGTGTGTCTATCTATAAGATTGAACAATACTGAGTTGTACATTGTATTGGGGCTATTGCAGTGGAAGGAAGATAAGATCTATTTCATACTTTCAGATATAGCTTGGCAAGCTTATTGTGCGAAAAAGGTAAAATCATTGGACTTAAATCACTAAATTGTTTATTTTAAACGTTTTGTTAGAATTAAGCAATAATTGTTTTCTCACAAGACATTACACAGACATATTTGAAAAGTCCTAATAAAAAATTTTTATTGGCTAATCAGTTTCTGCCACATCATATGATCATTCTCTTTGGAATGGTCGCACTCCTGGTATTGGTAATATGATAAACTCAAGCGGACACGTAATTTCTTGGCCAATATTTAAACCACAAAGTACAAATAAGTTTATAGTAACACATAAACAATGGGTATTTATTTGGGATGACACATATGGTCATGACAGAAACATTTTATACCCACTCGTTATTATGAATGGCCTTACCAAATTTTATCAAGATCACTTGTAAGGTGCATAGGGGTTGAAACATGTTTTGATATCTCTCTTATTTTTCGAGAAATATAGTTTTGGCATCAAGGAACAATAACTCACAAATAAGATCAACATCTACTAACAAATCTTGACGTATGTTATGACAATTTGAAGGTAATATTCCTTTCTTATGTATATCGTCTTTTTTGGAAATATAATCAAATTATTTGTTTGTGGTTGGTATTTGATTATCATTTTAATCAGGTTGATATCAACAAACAATTTAACATAGACACACACGGAGATATGAACATACTTAAAGAAAAATGTCCATTTCCACAGCCATTTATGCTAGTTGGGCCTATTTGACTAGTATTAAATTACTTTTTATACTAATTTTGGCAGATAACAAAACTTAGCATTTAACATCATGAAGGAAGTGTTTGAACAGAAATCAATAAGTTAGTCTTGTTTATATAGCTGTGAGCTTGCTCGGCCCTCCCAATTCAATAGCAGGAATATAAATTTGTCTATCCTTTGAACAGTGGAACTCAACACAGCATTCTTGTTAACATTTGGGCGGTACACCAATTTCAATTTTGAAAAGCATGGAATAGAAAGGCATTTTAAATACTGCATCTGGTATAGGCGAATATAAAATGTTGTAGAAGTAAACATTAACCCTAAGCAATGGAAAGATAATCAAATACAGAAAAAATACTCAGAAGAAAATTAACAGCTAAGTTTAAAAAAAAACATCTTCACCCACATCAATACAAACCAAAGTATAGAACAAACCTGCTATGTAACCTTTTGTTGCATAGTTTACCCTCAACAACCTCAAATAAAAATGATCAACTAAGGATTGAGCATATAAGTGAAAGACAAATCAAGAAACAATCAATTTCCACTTCAACTTTCAATCACATGTTGTAACCTGTATCTTATTTATGACCAGACAGACCAGTCTAATGTTGAAAAGAAGGAAAGCATATTAACAATGAAAATAACGATTTACCAATGTGTGACAATAGATGAATCGGGTTTTACGCCACTGTCAAGAGTATTATAGGGCCCATATAACCCGTAACACTATCGTGACTTTGCTTGGAAATAAAACCTGCGACCATTGGCTAGAAGTAGCGAACCAAACAATATAATTTATGAAAAATATTTAATCTAATGAACAAACACATGAAGTGCTATAAAAGTTTCTTGAACACATAAAAATATGTAGACAAAAACATGAGGTTCATTTTGAATACAGATTCTTTTAAATGTTTTGCTAGTCGTTTCAATATATTTTTAATTTGCTGATGAAACAAATAATGCTGCTTGCTTTCTCCCTGCAATTAAGCTAGCAGTCGTGATATAATTGATTTACCCTTAAATGCGTCGTCAAACCCTAGATCTCAACATGACATGCTTTTTCTGATACTTTGCATAAAAACTTTCAAAAGCATGTATAGAGCCACTTGACTCTTATGAACCAGACTGACGCAGTCCATTCACAATGTGATGCTTTGTACAGTTATTCAGTGAGTGAGGGAGGGACGGTTTTCTCAATTGTTCAAACATGTCCAAAACTTCGCTCATAATAGTCTCGCAAAGAAAGAAAAGCACCTGGTAACTGTATACCCACGTCCATGATAATACCTCTCATGCTGACTATATCATTAAGTTGAATGAAATATATTTGATATATACTACATACTAAATCTTTTTTATTGACGTACACATAACTATAACTATCATGCCTCAACACAAAGGATGTGACAGAACAACATTTGAAGTTACTTTGCTGTAGAACTCCCACATAAGTCTTGATTATGGATGTTATCCTTATATTGTCAGTGCCCTAACTTGTGTTCGTCCCTAACAAGTAACTGAGCAAAGGCAATTCTCATATTATCAAAATGTTACATTTTACAATCACTACTGTATTCAAAATCTAAGTATTTCTTGGCTTTATTCATGATATATTTTCATTTATTATTATCATTATTATAACAATCCTTTTATTCAATCCTCTAATTATCGTTTGTGTTCTTATTTGTTCACATATGTTTTATTTCAATGTATATAATTATTTATTGCTATCATGTGTATCAACTTGTTTAGAATGGTTGTATACGTTGTATTTGAGTTATGGCTTGATAGACTCAAACAAGAGACAACGTAACAAACAAACAGAAAGTTGAAAAAACGGAATTTGGACTATTCAACCTAATATGCTAATCGGCCTTCTATTATCAAATAATATGGATATTATTCGTACATTAAAATTAAAGTTTGCAGAGATTAGCCTTAGCATATCAAATCATGAGGGAGTGTGTACAGTTAGAGAGAGCTGCGTTAGAATAGTTGTAGACAGCTTGTTCACCACTCCCTTTCAATAGCTTTGATACAAACATGTTTAACCGTTTGTATAGTGTTACTCCATTTGTGGACCAGTGGGTTGTATACCCATTCATGTATCAACAATCATGGAGAAGAAAAACCTTTGAATACTTTGAAGTTTCTTCAGAGGTTGAGAATGAATTAATCACGTATCGAGCAAGTACGAATGTTGGCTGCTGTTGTCATACATCATTTTCAGTAAATAAATTTATTGAAAACCAAATCACTCTCTCACTACCTTAATCAAAAGTGATATGAATATTTTGAAATCATTTTTATGCAAATATCATGCAAACCTGTTTACCGTTGAACCTCTATGGAACCTTTTTTAGCATAGGGATCTGCTTGAGCTCCGAGTTTCCTGTTAGTGTTAGTTCCCATTTAAAAAGTTGTTGTCAAGAAAGCCTTCCCTCTATATTAGGAAATCTCAATGAGGCCATGCTTGTTGTGTTGTTGTTAAGAGCGACGAGAAATTCACTTAAACACTTTGAAAAGATCTATTGACACATATATGGCTGCGATTGAATACTCAAGCTTGATCAATACTGAAGTTTTCATTTTCAATAATCCGTTTGAATAGGATATATGTATTTATTGGGCATTCAAACATGACTTGCCTTGTCCAATTTCCCCGTTTTGAGTTTACCGAGTTGAGGGCATTTGATATGTGTCTGTATATAAGATAGCACAAAAGTGTTGTTCATTGAACCGGGGCTATTGCAGTAGAAGGAAGATAACATCTATTTCATATATTCAGATAAAGCTTGGCAAGCTTTTTGTGCGAAAAAGGTAAGATCATTGGACTTAATTTCTATATATATATATCATTGGACTTAATTTATATATATATAACTCAGGTGTAAGACCACTTTATATATTTAAATTTTCTTTAATAATCTCCAGGGGATTGGTAATAGTACACAGCACAGAATACAATTCAAATACAGTTGTTTAGACAACAGTGATCATTCATTTTGAAAAGACATACACAAAACAGTAATAAAATGCCTTGACAAAATTTCACTTCTCCAAAAAAAAAAAAACTGTTATTAGTCAATCGCGTAGTGTCACTTCATATGATGTGTATCTCTTGACTGGTTGCACTTGAGTAGTTGTCAAAAGTATTCACTCAAGCGGACACTTATTTAATTGCCTATACTAACAACAAAACAAGGTAAAAAAATAGCTTATCAACAAATAAATATAGAGAGACAAATGGTTAACAAGTCGACATATTTTGTTCATGTAATTGTACTATCAATACTTTTTCAGATTGTTACCCTTTTCAGACGATTTAAAACTGAGCTTGTAAATTAGTGTCTTTAGTTTTCATGGTCGCGACTCCCTTCGTAATTATGTATGGTCATACCGAATTTTATTTACATCACTGGTAAGTTGCATACGGTTGAAACTGTAAAATGTGTTCTAAAATATCTCTCTAATTTTTCGAGAAATATAGTTTTTGGTAAAATACCTCACGAATACGATCATAGTCCAACACACAAAGATATGAACATAATGAAAAAATAAAGGTTGTCCGATTCCTCAGGAAATTATGCTTTTCGGGCCTACTTCACTTCTATATAATTACTAATAAGCTAATAGAGCAGATAGCAAAACTTAGCATTTAACGTCACGAAGTACGTGTTAAAACAGTATTAAAAAGGTTTGTCTTGTTTATATAGGCGTGAGCAGTATAAGAATAATCTAGAAAGCTTGCTCGGCCCTCGTAATTTAATAAAAGGAATGTAGATTTGTCTATATTTTGTACAGTGAAACTCAACGCAGCATTGTTGTTATCATTCGGGCGGTACACCGATTCACATTTTGAGTAGCATAGAAAGGAAAGGCATTTTGAATGGTAATGAATAGATAGATAATGTATCTGGTATAGGCGAATATAAAATGTTATTGAGGTAAATAATAATCCTTAGTGATGAGAAGGTAATAAAAAAAATGAAAAAAAACCCATTAAGATTATTAACTGCTAAATGTAAAAAAATCATCTCCACCTGACATCATAACACACATAAGTGTAGACAAAACATGCTACATAACCTATAGTTGCATAGTTTACATCAAATAAAATACAACCTTCCTCACAATACACATTCTTTCCCTACAGCGATAGCTCTGTCTTGCCGACTCATGCATTCTAAACTTAAATATCTGTTCTATTACGAACAATAATCACGTTCAGTTAATTTAAAAATAAATGAATATTTTGAAATACATCTGTTTCCAATATGTTTCAACCTTGTTTACCACCGAACCCCTTTAGTACCCCTATCTTAAAGGGATCTTTGTGAGCTGGAAGAACTGTCACATAAAAGAATGTTCGTGTTAACGTTCGTTCACATTCAAATCGTTCCCTACGGGGCCATGCTTGTTGTGATGCTGTGAAGAGCGACTAGTCGATCACTTAAACAATTGGTAAATTATATTGAGACGTAAATGGCTCCAATTGAATACATTGGCTTGAACATTACTGAAGGTTTTATTTTCAATAAATAATCCGTTTGAAAAAGATATGTGTAAGTAATGTATTTGGAATTATAAATGTCTTGTCGTGACGTGTATTTCCATTTGTCATTGTGAATGTACTGTTTTGATAGCAATGGCTCGGTGTTTGTCTGTAAGATTGCACGAAATAGTATGTGCCTCATTCGCAGTGGTAGGAAGAGAACATCTATTTCATTCTTTAATATCTCAAGAGCATGGAAAGCTAATTTTTGATATGGTAATTTCACTCGTCAATTTTGATTTTTGAGGAGTGATATACCCCTTGGTCAAAAGAGTATTCTGAAGCCCTGTAAATATGAATGAATTATGTACATCGCCTCACAGAAACACACTCGTTGTCATCTTTTAAACGACAATGTCTCATTGTGGCAAGTTTTATTTCACTGGGAAAACTATTGAATTGTTATACGGAGTAATGATATATTTCACTTAAAAAATATTATGAATATATTGTGAACTTTTTCTACTTTATTTCATGTTCATCAGATTAAAAAGACAACTGGTTCTTTAACTCAAGAGTATGACATTCCCTTCTCCTGATCTTCTTTTTTTGACTTTTGTCAACATGAATGTTGGGCCACACAAACGAAAATTAATGCAGGGAGAATCAACATCAGACACAGAATTCGAAACCGTTTATGCAAATGAACGAAAAGAGGCAATCAGAAGCATTTTAACTGATCAAAAGCCAACTGTGTTGTTTATACAAGAATTCACATGGAGTGCTTTGCATGGTCGTGCCTTTATACTTTGTACTCTAATTACTCATGATTTGACCGACAATGGCTTTACTGAAATAAAAGGCGCTACTTACGGCATGGCATAGCGTGGCGCTTTGGTCCGTCAACTTTTCACCATCTTCTCTAGAACCATTGACTTAAACGTCTGAAATCGTGTGTACAAACTTTTTGACTTAAGCGTTTTTCATTCATAGATGTTATTACCATTTGACCTCTATTAAGGATCATAGGCAACATGGCCTAGCTGAAAGGGTGACTGAGTGAGTTAAGGGTTAACGTGTTTTTGACAACATTTCAGTTATTAAACACGTGAATGAAAAACATCCAACAGAGAGCGGACAGATAAGAGAGAAAGGGGTCGACAGCATGAGTGAAAAGACGGAAAGAAAGGCATAGTGACATAGAAAGCAGGTTTTAAAAAGGACTCAAATTTGGTCTGGATTCTACCCGTCGAGTTGAGTTGTTATCAAGTGCTAGATGTCTCTCTTTGAAATCAAAGTTTTAGTAAATGAACACCTTTTGACTCATGAATAAATGCCTTGGATGGCTAATCTGGACATAAAGCTGTGGTATCTGGACTTACAATTTCCGATTTTGTGAGAATTTAAAGTATATGTTAATCTATATATGTGTCTATTGACAAAGTCTTTGGTGTATAAGAAAATCTGTATTAATAGAGAGTTTTGTGGTTGAATATTTTGAGGTATATTCTCCATAGAGAGTAGGTCAGTTGCATTTGTATGAAACAAAAAGAATACATTCAGGTTTAATCAAATTTCGGAGTAATGAACCGTTTATCTTTAGTTTAAAATCATATTATAAAAATCATTATTGCTCATTAAAGACATGGTATAATCATTGTGATCAACCTTTTATCAGCAAACAATTCAACAAAGACACTCACACATCTTAGAATGTAATGAAGAAAGATGTCCGATTCTTAACCATTTATGTTATTTTGGTCACCTGAATAATTTATAATTACTATTATGCTAATTTGGGGGATAACAAAACTTAACATATAACATCATGGAGAAGTAGGTGACAAGGCCTTGTTTATATAATTGTCAGCTGGGATCGAATAATCAAGCAAGCTCGTTCGCCCCTCCCAATGTAATATCATGAATGTAAGTTTGTCCATCTTCTGTACAGTTGAACTCCATGCAGTATTGTTGGAATAAACAAATTAGCATTTTGAAAAGTTTCAAAAGAGTTTTCAGAGTTGAGATTAAACAATATAAAAAGCGAATCGACCAGTAGTCTAAACTCATTATTATCATATGACACTGAGACACTAATTGGCGGTATTTTCACCTTTTGAAATACAAGTTGTCACTGTTCAGTTAATTAAAAGTTCAATGAATATAAAAAGATTTGTTGCAAATAGTATTCAAACTCGTTTCCTACTGAACCCCCTATAGAACCCTTGATATGAAAGGGGCAAGCTTGAGCTTGAATAACCTTCTTATTTAACAGAGTTGTCGTGTTAGTAAACATTTAAAAAGTTGTCAAAAAAACTTACCTTCCAAATAAGGAAATCCCCAAGAGGCCATATTTGTTATGCTGTTGTTAAGAGCGACGAGTAGTTCACTTAAACACATTGATAAGGTATTTTCAGACATAAATGGCTGCGATTAAATACTTGGGCTTGAGTATTACTGAAGGTTTTTTTTTTTCAATTCTCCGTTTGAATAAGAGATACATTATATTTATATGGCATTAAACATGTTCTGTCATGTGTTACTTTTACCCCGTGTTGACTTGACAGAGTTGAGAGCACTCGATGTATGTCTATCTATAAGATTGAACAATATTGAGTTGTACATTGTATTGGGGCTATTGCAGTGGAAGGAAGATAAGATCTATTTCATACATTCAGATATAGCTTGGCAAGCTTTTTGTGTGAAAAAGGTAAGATCATTGGACAAATCACTAATTTTTTTTATTTTAAACGTTTTGTTAGAATTAAGCAATAATTGTTTTCTCAAAAGACATTACACACATTAGTCGTAAAGTCCTAATAATCCCCAGGGGGTTGGTGGTAGTACACAGCACAGAACGGAGTACAAAAACAGTAGTTAAAACAACATTGATAATTCACTTTTCAAAGATGTACACACAACTTTTATAAATGCTTTGAAAACAAATGTCACTTCTTCAGCCAGCAAAATTGATTTTAGCTAATCAGTTTGCTGCCACATCATATGATCATTCTCTCTTGAATGGTCGCACTCCTGGTATTGTTAATATTATAAACTCAAGCGGACACGTAATTTCTTGGCCAATATTTAAACCACAAAGTACAAATAAGTTTATAGTAACACATAAACAATGGGTATTTATATGGGATGACACATATGGTCACGACAGAAACATTTTACACCCACTCGTAATTATGAATGGCCTTACCAAATTTTATCAAGATCACTTGTAAGGTGCATAGGGGTTGAAACATGTTTTGATATCTCTCTTATTTTCGAGAAATGTACTTTTGGCATCAAGGAACAATAACTCACAAATAAGATCAACATCTACTAACAAATCTTGACATATGTTAAGACAATTTGAAGGTAATATTCCTTTCTTATGTATATCGTCGTTTTTGGAAATATAATCGAATTATTTTTGTGTGGTTGGTATTTGATTATCATTTTAATCAAGTTGATATCAACAAACAATTTAACATAGAGACACACGGAGATATGAACATACTTAAAGAATTTCCACAGCCAAGTATGCTATTTTGGCCTATTTGACTAGTATTAAATTACTTTTTATACTAATTTTGTCAGATATCAAAAGTTAGCATTTAACATCACGAAGGAACTGTTTGAACACTAATCAATAAGTTAGTCTTGTTTATATAGTTTTGAGCAGTGTTAGAATAATCTAGACAGCTTGCCTGGCCCTCCCAATTCAATAGCATAAAAAAATGTTTCTATCCTTTGAACAGTGGAACTCAACCCAGCATTCTTGTTAACATTTGGGCGGTACACCAATTCCAATTTTGAAAAGCATGGAATAGAAAGCCATTTCAAATGTTTGGAAATTAAAAGAAAAATACTGCATCTGGCATAGGCGAATATAAAATGTTGTAGAAGTGAGTGAGTGAGTGAGTTGGGGTTTAACGTGCTTTGAACAATATTTCAGTTATTAAACACGTGAATGACAAGCATCCAAAAGAGAGTGGACAGATCAGGGAGAAAGGGATCGACAGGATGAGGGAAAAGACGGAAAGAAAGGCATAGTGAGAGATAGACAACAGGTTTTAGAAGGACTCAAATTTGGTCTGGCTTCTACCCGTCGACCTGTCCAGCTTGGGTGTCCCTACCAGGAGCATGTAAGCTCCAGCTGGCATAGCTCTTGGGGTCTCTGAAGCACGCAAACCACCACACCACGTTAAGGTATTGAGTCCAGTGGTGGTGTTGTAGGAGTAAACAGTAACCCTAGGTAAAGGAAAGATACTCAAATACAGAAAAATTACCAAGAAGCAATTTAACAGCTAAGTTTTAAAAAAGTTATCTTCACCCACATCAATACAAACCAAAGTATAGACCAAACCTGCTATGTAACCTTTAGTTGCATAGTTTACCCTCAACAACCTCAAATAAAAATGATTAACTAAGGATTGAGCATATAAGTGAGAGTAAGACAAATTAAGAAACAATCAATTTCCACTCCAACTTTCAATCACATGTTGTAACCTGTATCTTATTTATGACCAGACAGACCAGTCTAATGTTGGAAAGAAGGGAATAATATTAACAATGAAGAGTATTATAGGGCGATAACACGTAACACTATGGTGGCTATGCTTTGAAGTAAAACCTGCGACCTTTGGCTAGAAGTAGCGAACCAATAAATATAATTTATGAAAAATATTTAATCTTATGAACAAACACATGAAGTGCTATAAAAGTTTCTTGAACACATTAAAATATGAAGACAAAAACATGAGGTTCATTTTGAATACAGATTCTTTTAAATATTTTGCTAGTCGTTTCAATATATTTTTAATTTGCTGATGGAACAAATAATGCTGCATGCTTTCTCCCTGCAATTAAGCTAGCAGTCGTGATATAATTGATATACTCTTCAATGCGTCGTCAAACCCTAGATCTCAACATGACATGCTTTCTCCCTGCAATTAAGCTAGCAGTCGTGATAAAATTGATATACTCTTCAATGCGTCGTCAAACCCTAGATTTCAACATGACATGCTTTTTCTGATACTTTGCATAAAAACTTTCAATAGCATGTACAGAGCCACTTGACTCTTATGAACCAGACCGACGCAGTCCATTCACAATGTGATGCTTTGTACAGTTATTCAGTGAGGGAGGGGGGGGGGGGGGCGGTTTTCTCAATAGTTTAGTATTAAGTCATGGTGCATGTTCAAACATGTGCGTAACTTCGCTCATAATAGTCTCGCAAAGAAAGAAAAAGCACCAGGTAACTGTATACCCATATGATAAATATGATAATACCTCTCATGCTGACTATATCATTAAGTTCAATGAAATATATTTGATATATACTACATACTAAATCTTTTTTTATTGACATACACATAACTATAACCATCATGCCTCAACACAAAGTATGTGACTGAACAACAATGATGTATTTGATCAATTGAAGTTACTTTGCTGTAGAACTCCCACATAAGTCTTTATTGTGGATGTTACCCTTATATAGTCAATTCCCTAACTTGTGTTCGTCCCTAACAAATAACTGAGCAAAGGCATTTCTCATATTATCAAAATTTTACAATTAACAATCACTACCGTATTCAAAATCTAAGTATGTCTTGGTTTTATTCATGATATATTTTCATTTATTATTATCATTATTATAACAATCCTTTTATTCAATCCTCTAATTATCGTTTGTGTTCTTATTTGTTCACATATGTTTTATTTCAATGTATATAATTATTTGTTTTTATTGCTCTCATGTGTATCAACTTGTTTAGAATGGTTGTATACGTTGTTTTTGAGTTATGGCTTGATAGACTCAGACAAGAGACAACATAACAAACAAACAGAAAGTTGAAAAAAGGAGACTACTTAACCTAATATGCTAATTGGCCTTCTATTATCAAATACTATTGATATTATTCGTACATTGAAATTAAAGTTTGCAGAGATTAGCCTTAGCATATCAAATCATGAGGGAGTGTGTGCAGTTAGAGAGAGCTGCGTTAGAATAGTTGTAGACAGCTTGTTCACCACTCCCTTTCAATAGCTTGGATACAAACAAGTTTAACCGTTTGTATAATGTTACTCCATTTGTGGACCAGTGGGTTGTATACCCATTCATGTATCAACAATCATGGAGAAGAAAAACCTTTGAATACTTTGAAGTTTCTTTATAGGTTGAGAATGAATTAATCACGTATCGAGTAAGTACCAATGTTGCCTGCTGTTGTCATACCTCATTTTCAGTAATGAAATTTATTGAAAACCAAATCACTCTTTCAATCCTTTTTCTCCGTGATCTATCCAATCTCAGTCAAAACATTGTCAGGCATTGTTGTCATCAGTATGGAATTCTACAAATCAACCCAGTCAAGCATAAATTCATTGCGATGTCAGCAACAACATAACCAACACTACTGTGGCTATTTATTGTTGTGAAACATGCGGCATAGGTTGGAACTAGCAATGCAAAACACTAACGTGGCTATGCATTGAAGTCAATCCTGCGAACCATCAACAGTAGTGTGCCGAAATCAATTCATAGCATAAGGTAGACGGCATTTTGAAAAGTTTGTCGTTGAATGAATAAATATCCAGCCAGTATCCAAGACTATAATGTGTTTATTAATTAAAAGGGCATTCTAAGTAATAAAGGGATATACGAAATACAGAAGAAAGACCCAGAAGAATATTGACTGCTAAATTTAAAAGAGCATGTTCAACCGACATCAATACAAACAATAGTGTTGACCAAACCTGCTTTTTAACCTTTTGTTACCTAGTCTACCCTCAAGTAGAAGAATGGGTCCGTTTGGAAGGAGCATTTAATTGAAAATCAGGCACATCAAGATACAATCAATTTTATATGTTGTAACCTGTATTTTCGATTATTTACAAATATAAAAGGCAAAGTTAAACTCATGGTATAATGGCATAATGACACCTAGCAGTTTATATTTCATATTGTTTTGGTATAAATTGCTTTTCAACCAGTGAACAATTAAGCCTGAAAGGGTTTGATTCGATCTCTGATCCAAATGCGGAACTTGCATAAAATGAATCAACTTTATTGTCCTTCCGTCTTTTTGGAATGAAATAAGTTCTTGATGCCGTATGAGCTCATTGGTTGAAAATATTTAATTTCCAGTATTAAATCATGCAAATTACTTTTGTCTTGCAAATAGAATAAGAAATGTATCAAAAAATTAATGTTATCCAATCAACAAATGTGACCTTATTTATATCTTTCCTTTTAAAACATAATCGCAGATTATTATACGATTTGCATTAGCTAAACTTCCCTGAACATTTTCACCAAAGGATATGCGTGATCACATACTCAGTAACATTTTGTTCAACCAATAGTTATCATCAATTAATTTAGTCCTGCCCTATTTGGATATCTGAACGACGATACAATTATAAAGTTCTTTTAGGAGTGACAAGTCAGATTACACTTTTTATTTCCAAGATATAAGCTCCACTGAATCTTTATGCCTTTCACTTGACAAAGTCTTTATCATTTCAGTGACCCCATATGGACCATATCTCTTTATAAGATTTGAATCACGCATTGATAGCAAGCCTGTCCTGGTAAGTGTGCCATATAGTCATGGTTGAACTAAGTGAGTTGTTAACAGTCGCTAGATGTCTTTCTTTGAAATTACAGTGTGAGTAAGTGAACGCCTTTTGACTCATGAATATATGGATTGGAAGGCTAATTCGGAAATAAAGCTGATATACTTGGACCTTTGTGAATTTTGGGAAATTTCAAATTCTAATTTTCATAGTTAATAAGTTGTAAACCCACCCACAAAATCTAAATTAGGCCTGGAGAACTTTACCTTCAACTTTATTAGCTGTAGTAACACTGTGTCTATTGGCAAAATCTTGTATATGTATGATGTATAATAATTATATTAACAGAGGCTCTTGTGTTTGAACATTTTTAGGTAAATTCTCCATAGAGAGTAGGTCAGTTGATATTCGTATAAAACAAAACGGCTACGTTAAGGCATAATCAAGTTTTCTATGCAAATTTCTGAGTAATGATACCTTTATCTTTAGTTTAAAAATCATATTATAAAAATCATTGTTGCTTGTTAATGACATGGTATTATCATTTTGATCAACATGATATCAGCAAACAATTAAACAAAGACACTCATGAAAATATAAGAATATAATGAAGAGAGATGTCTGATTCCTCAGCCATTTACGTTACCTGAATAATATTACTATTACACTAATTTTGCTGTAACAAAACTAAGCATATAACATCATGAAGAAGTTTTTAACAAGTAGTCGACAAGGTATAAGTTAGCCTTGTTTATAAGTTGTCAGCTGCAATCGAATAATGAAGCAAGCTTGTTCGCCAATCCCAATGTAATAGCATGAGTGTAAATGTGTCCATCTTCTGTACAGTGGAACTCCATGCAGCATTGTTGGAATAAACAGATTCACATTTTGAAAAGCAGAGTTGTTCGAGTTGAGATTAAACAATATAAAAATCAGTCACCTTTTATCAAAAGGACAGGCGTGAGCTTGAATAACCTTCATTTAACAGAATTTTCGTGTTTGTTGACTTTTTAAAGGTTATCAAGAAAGCCTACAATCCAAATTAGGAAATGCCAAACGGGCCATTATTGTTATGTTGTTGTTTAGAAAACCTACCTTCCAAATTAGGAAATACCAAACGGGCCATAATTGTTATGTTGTTGTTAAGATAGCCTACCTTCCAAATTAGAAAATACCAAACGGGCCATAATTGTTATGTTGTTGTTAAGATAGCCTACCTTCCAAATTAGAAAATACCAAATGGGCCATAATTGTTATGTTGTTGTTAAGAAAGGTGAGGTAAGGTGAGGTGAGGTGATATTGGGTTTAACGCTGCTTTCAAGATTATTTCACTTATATCGCGGCTGCTAGTATTATTGCAGGGAGAAAGCCCGCAACACCATTGTGGCTATGCAATGCGGTGAAACCTGCGAACATCGGCTGGAACTAGCAAACCATGGGTGGTACTACGCTGAATTTTAGTGTAGCATTGCACCCAAACCTGACTGCGTGTAGAACAGTTCTCTACTGCAGACAAAGTTGCCAAGCCCGTGGCGGGATTCGAACCATGTTGTTAAGAAAGCATACCTTCCAAATTAGGAAATACCAAAATACCAAAATTGTTATGTTGTTGTTAGGAGCGACGAGTAGTTCACTTAAACACATTGAAAAGGTCTATTGACACATGCATACCTGCGATTGAATACTTGGGCTTGAGCATTACTGAAGTTTTGATTTTCAATACTCTGTTTGAATAGGATATATATTTGTTATTAAACATGTCTTGTCATGTGTTACTTTTCCCCCGAGTTGACTTCACAAAGTTGATAGCATTTGATGTTTGACTGTTTAAGATTGAGTTGTACGTTGAGCTGGGCTTATTGCAATAGAACGAAGATAAGATTTATTTGTTGCATGCATATATATCTTGCAAAAGCTTATTCGGTGAAGAAGGTAAGATCATTGGACATTTATCTTTAAATATTGAATTAATAATTTTTGTTAAAAATTAAGATATAATTGTTGTCTTAAACGACATTACACAGATAAAACCTAATCTTCAATTCAATTAGCTGTCAGACCACTGTATATATTTGCAAATGTTAAAGCCCGAATAGTCTCCAGGGAATTGGTGGAAGTAGACAGAAAAGAACGGAATACAGAAAAAGTTGTTAAGACAACATTGATAATTCATTTTTGAAAGATATACACAACCAATATGAAATGCCTTGGAAAAAAATATCACTTCTTTAACCAGAAAAACTGTTGATGGCCAATCACACTCTGGCACATACTATGATTTGTCTCTTAACTGGTCCCACTTGTGGCGTTGTCAACACTATTCACTCAAGGGGACGCGTAATTTATTTGCCAATATTAACACCACAAGTTACAAATAAGTTCACAGTGACACATAAAGATAGAGAGACAAATGGATAACACGTCGACATAATTTTCTTGATGTGATTAAACCATAAATACTTCCCCAGATCTTAACCCTTTTCAGACGATAGAACACTGACCCTTGAATTGGTATAAATGATGGAATGACACAAATATTTTCCAGTTTCTTTTGTTTTCATGATCAAACCAGAAAACGTTAAGACATCTCTGGTAATAATGAACATAATATTATTTCTTTTTTACAACATTCTCATCTCCTTTGGTTTAACTTGATAACAACAAAGAATTTAACAAAGACCCAAACAACGGACATGGTGAAAGAAAAGAAATCCATTTCCGCAGCCAATAATGTTATTGGGGCCTACCTCAATAATATGTAATTACTATCATACTCATCTAACATCTACTAATATAAGACCATGAAGTAACATAAGTCGACAAGGTATAATTTAATCTTATTAACATAGTTGTCAGCCTCTACAAAAATGACTTGGTTTCCGGTGTCCGGAAACCAACCAGAAACGACATGGAAACCAATATTTCCACTTGGTTTCCGGACTTGGTTTTCATAGTTTCAATCTGGTTTCCGTGAACTTGAAACTTCCTGAAAATTACCCAGATCCGACTGGTTTCCATCACGGAAACATTACACACTATCCAAGCGGGATCCAGTTGGTTTCCGTGATATTAGTTTATTGTTGGTTTCAACCTGGTTTCCATAGTTAGGTTTACTGTAAGTTTCAACTTGGTTTCCATATTCTTTTAGTTTATTGCAGGTTTCAACTTGGTTTCCGTGTTTAAGTTTATTGTAGGTTTCAACTTGGTTTCCATATTTTTTTAGTTTATTGTAGGTTTCAACTTGGTTTCCGTGTTTTAGTTTATTGTAGGTTTCAACTTGGTTTCCGTGTTTTAGTTTATTGTAGGTTTCAACTAGGTTTCCGTGTTTTAGTTTATTGTAGGTTTCAACTAGGTTTCCATGTTCACTTTATTGTAGGTTTCAACTTGGTTTCCATGTTCACTTTATTGTAGGTTTCAACTTGGTTTCAGTGTGTTTAGTGTATTTTGTTAGTTACTCTTCATTCGGTTACGTACCCTGGTTAACTCTCACATTCTCAGTGGGGTATCCTCCTATCATAAATAGGGCATGTAATGTAATCCATTAAATTCATAATGACAAAGATCATAGAAACAACAAATGAGTAAATATATATAAGTAGAATAATTTATTTTCAACATTCATTGAAAACACATATAATTCACTCATCAAAATATTCAACAATGCATGAATACATAGTCGACATTTATTAACTTATATGTTAACCAAGTGACATAACATCCTGTTTAACAAATACATTTTATCAAAGTCCTCAAAGAATCATAATCTATAATATGGTCGTTGTATTTTCTGGTCGTCCAGCTTTCTGTTATACATAGTCTAACAGCTTAGGACTTTCCTAGGAGAGGCAGATGGAAAACATTTCTCTCTTCCTAGACTACAGCAGGGGTACAAGTTGTTCTTAACTCTGGAAACTCTCTCTCTTTCTGTTCTCGGGTCAGTTGAAGTGGCTTGGGCCTTATTACTGCTCTCCAGTTTCTGAAATATAGACAATAAAGAAATTTAACAATCCATAAATGATAAAATACCTGGCGCTAAAATCATCCTATATAACCATAATGAATTTTGGTTACCTTTCCAAACGATCAGCTTTTTCAAATGATTGTCATCGATGGTAGATATCTATATCATTTATTTGTTGAATCTATATTCCAAACGTTCATTGCCTAAAAATGATTGAACGCCGTGACAATAAACTAAGTGGCAGTCCAATGCCAAGAGTTACGTCATTATGACAGGAAATATATTCAGCCTGACGGGTACAAGGCGCTAAAATCAAATAGGTCTAATTAGAGACCATTAAATTAAAATTGGGAAGAAGTGCGATTGCATTACATAATGGGCACCTGCTTCTCATAAAATTGAGAGTCATTTACCCAGTCTGAGTGTTGTTAAAACATTGGGAAGACGGCGTAATTGATGTCCACATGCTACGGGAAAATGCGTGTAGCATCGTATTAAAACACTTTCTTTCGCTTGGAACAATACAAATAACTTAAGGTACATTAAACAACAATTTATCGATGGTTACAGTTCTTTGGATAACCTTTTATGTTTAAACGGTGGTTAAAACAGCGAGTCTTTGTTATTCTTTTTTCAATCAGGAGGTTATAGGGGTAACTACAAGCATGTCACGCGGCAGGACATGCACACCTCAGTAACCACGGGCCCTTTCAGTTCTTCTCACTGATCCTAATTACCTGCATGGTGTTAAAAAAAGCCGTACTAAAGTTGTTTATCGGCCGATTTCGAAAATTTATATTTAAGTCACTGGCAATTTTTTTAATACATTTTAATGAATCACGAAAGTTTCCATGAGTCATTTCAGTCGATCTTAAAGATTTGTTTACACATAAATAAAGTATTAATTTTGTATCTATAATGTGTTTATATTCATTATGGTTTAAACATATTTTTATTCAGGAAACGAATCCGGTTTGGTAAACAAGCAAAGCTTTGCTTATATAAATACCGCACCAGTACAAAGATGATAAATATAGTACACACGAACTAGACAAGAAACAAAAATCAGAACATCGTAACATATCATTACATATTATTATATTCATTATGTATTACGGTACTGCATATTGGCTTGAGGTTTTTGTGATTTAAAAAAAGACTTGACTTCAATTATATGTTTGACTATTGGAAACGTTATATGTTTTTTTAATTAGTGTCCACTTTTCTATCAGAATTGATATCGTCAATTTTCACAAATTTCTTATTTTCAGTTCTCATTAAAAACCAAAACAACAATGGACATGATTATTATCTTAACTCTCCAGAAATATTGCAATTTCTTTTATCAAGGCAGTAATTTTACACATCAACATTATTTGAAATTTCAACATTGTTTGAAAAACTTTTTGATTAATGCTGACTGCTGTTTTATTTACTTACATTTTTTTAATTCTTTTGTGGACAACATGTGGGCCTTTAATTTAACACTCTTTTTTCTTCTCAGATAGTCCCTCTAGTTTGTCCAAATTCTCCCCTCTGAAATGAAAATATGATCATGTAATGGTTGCAAGGGAAAAGACAATGCCACTTACAAGTATGCACATTTCAAGATATTTCATTATGATCTAGCTTTATTATTCAGGATTGACCACTTTGTTCAAATCCAAAGTGTTCATAATTTTTTAAAGTTGAATTGCATGGTTCATTAAAGCAGATGTGAATGCAAGGACTCTGTATTTGGATATCAAGCACCTGACTGGTTAGCTTATCATATTGTTTTGACATGATGTACTGATTTTTTAAAGATGTCATACCTTCACATGTCCCAACTCCTGGTCATCTGCACCACTTTCTTCTTTCCTTCCTCATCATCTGCTGTTCTGCATTAGAGATAAATGAAAAGTGCTACATTTTAACCAAGATTACAGTTATATAAAAAATTCAATACTTCGATTAGACACTACAATGTAATATTTAGATCAGACGACAACTAGTGGTATAGTATAGTGTTGCCCATATGTTTAATAAAGTTGTGACGTCACAATATTAGCACCCCGAGCACAATGCCCACCATGGCAGATATTTACAGATTTCAAACAAAGATTGATAGTGTAGATATAGAAAAAGTTTTAACAGTTGTTCAATGCTAAAATTTGTTAACATTATCATTCATATGTGGCACAATTTAGCTTAAAATGTTATCTTGGTAATGTAAAGAATTCATTTAACCACACAACGCATATTTTGTAACATAAAACATTTACGTCACAGAGTAGCATGCACTTATATGCACAAGATACCCTAGGCCTGTTCAACTTTTAGCGAAACATTGATCAGACCATGGCCATGATTAGAAATTGGGTTTCATTCGATCAATGAAAAGAAATGTTTCTTATTCTTATTCAAATCCTCTTTTCTTCTCGCGCAAATAACCGTACAATTTTTATAAATGCTGCAGTGTAATTTACTGTACCTGGTATGGCTGCGCTGAACAAGTGTTTTCAACATCCCGAACTTGAGGTTCCAAAGCTTCTAGTGTGGTTTTCGCTGCCATTCTTCGATCAGAACGAAAGGATACAGGCTTGTTTCACTTAGTTTGGTTTTTACCATATGAGATTGTGTTAACGTGAAAGGAGTCGACCCTGTGTACTTTCAAAACAACTTCTCCGCTGGAAACGTGACAAAATGGCGGCGAGAGGGGCATTGTGGGTCAAAACAATTACCTAATCCTTTTTTAAATTGACAACTTTAAAGCAATAACCTGGACCAAAGTTGGTTGTGAATGCAAATAGTATTATAAAACGGTCCCTCTTGATTATATTGGCATTATTTAGACAACATTTCACAACTTCGTGTGTCCCCGGATGACTGATTCGTTACTTCCGTCAAGCTTGTCAACACGGCGTACCGACGCAGGTAAGTCACGTGTGTTTTTACAGTTGCTTGAGTTTAGATTGGGTCCTGTTACGAGTGTGAATGCCGAAAGATAATGACTTGACACTAATTAATCGTTAACAACTTGAACTCAATGTCATGTCAGGCGAACTAATATTGATTTTGTTTCGAAACATCACTTACCAATACGATGTGATACAAGAGGTACATTTGTTCTCGTTGAAAGAAAGCGATTTTAGAAAATTCCAATGATGTAAGTAACCTGTTGATACAAAATAACCAACTCTGCCGTGATGGACTAAGACTGTAAATTGTATTGTTTTTTTACCTGAAACAAAGGGATTTTCATTGAGGCCTTATGGCTTGTACTATTATCCCTCGAATAGAACATTTTACATCATTACAAAAAAATGGAATAACTGTCATAACATATTTATAACTATGTACCGCGAATCTTTCAACATTAAGGATATGAAGAAGATTTATAAATAAAATAGATACCACTTTACATGATACAGGTCCAGAAGATGAAAGTGTAACAGCCATGGTTGATAATAACAAAGAGGTCAGTTTGTGAAAACTTTATTGTAAAATAATCTGCTAATATAGTTTTGACTTGTGCTATTAAAAAAGTAAATCGAGATGAAATGAACTAAACTGTAATACAATGTGAAAAAAAACGAATTTACTGATTTCTATGTAACATACATATTGTGTCCTAATAAGATTTCGCAGTGCTTTAACTTATTTGTGTGAAGATACATGTATTTCATTTTCAGAATCTTTTTAAGACTTTGTAGTTTTATATGTTCTCCCTCCTCTGTCAATGTTCAACCTATGTGATAACAGAAATATGTTTTATTCTAGTTTTATCAAAACTAGATACTTTCAATGTTGTATTATTATCAATATTGTTTAGCAATAACATTCAATCATTTTGTAACCATGTTAAATGTTTTGTTATAGGATCTGGATGAGGTGTTCTGTCACCATTTTGACAAGTATGTCAGTCATACCAGTGAGACCACGAACAGGAGCTACTGGTCAAGAAGGCATGCAAGCTTGAGCTTAACTTCAGGTATGGACTTTAACTCATTTAGGAGATAATATAACTCATATATTGCTTTCTGTATTTTCTGTTTATCCTAAATAAAGTTTTTATAAGTTATGGATAAACTGGCATATGAATATGTCATCAAATCATCTTTTGTCATCTAAACCAATTCTATATTAAATAAAATGTATCATTATGAGATTATCAGACATGTAACTACTGTACCTTTACAAATGATAAGCAATCAATTTGGCCCCTGATAATTTTGCCATCTGATAAAATGTACATAAAATATATATACATAAAATGAATCAAAGTATACAATAAATACCCCATAAAGCTGAGAACACTGTCATGCTCTTAGATAAATATTATGTTCTTATTCAATAACTAATATCAATAACATGTATTCAATTCACCAACTATAGAAACTTATATATGCTGTATGATATCAATCATCATTAAAGTAATATTAAAGTAATGTTCCATGTACCTATGGCAGTATCATTACTTTTAATTACTACAACATTACTTATTAGTTAAGTGATTGTCATTTACAGATTCAGATTAGACGGATCTACAAGACATACCTACAGCAGATACCAACCTTGGATAGTTACAATCAATATCAGCTTGGCAAAACCTCATACCAAGTCAGAGAGTATAAACCAAGAAGAGGACTGGACATAAGCCATACATATATATAAAGTGTGACTTATTATGTAATGAAATGTTAAATCCCTGATTATAAGGATAGAATAAACAATAATTTAAAGAAGCTCAATTTGTCTTTTATTTTCAAAGTGTTACATCAATAAGTAAAAGAAACCAACCGTGAAGAGTATCCTGATGATTGTTTTTTGTTACATTGGTGCCTTGTTATGTGAATAAAAGTCTGAAATAGGTTCTAGCAGCAAAGCAACCTACTTGAATAAAATCTGAGAGTACCAGAATATCAGGTCATTTAGTTTCCACTTGGTTTCCATGCACGGATATACATAACAGAAGAGATTCCAATATGGAAACCAACTGGATACCAAGTCATTTAGTTTCAACTTGGTTTCCATGCACGGATATACATATCATCAGAGATTACAAAATGGAAACCAACTGGATAACCAGTCTTTCAGTATCCACTTGGTTTCCTAATACGGAAACACATAGATCAGAGAATCCAAAATGGAAACCAACTGGATACCAAGTCACTTAGTTTCAGTGAATGGATACAAGTTGGATACCCAAAATACACACTTTCCTGTTGGTTTCCAGAATTCAGGAAACCAAGTCATTTCTGTAGTGAGCTGTGTTCGGTAAAGCAAGAGTGTTCGCTCCTCCCATAGCCTGATAATAAATTTGTTCATCTTTCGACAGATATTTAAGGGGTTGTAAACAAATTTAAATTTTGAAAGTAGAGAGTAGAACAACATTTGAATAGTTCGTCATCTAATGAATATTGCATCCTGTATAATATGCTAATGCATGGCGGTGTAACCTCCGGGCACCTGATGGAACAAGCGAAACCTTACTGCATGTAGTACACTTATCCGCTGCCCCCAAACATGCTGAGATCTGGCATGATTTGAAAAATTGGCCTCTTGATATGAAGCTAACGATTTAACAAGAGTTTATTTATTGACAATAGATTATATGTACACAAGTAAAACATCATTCATAAGGTCCAATGTGTGTATCATTGCCATTGATCATGGCTTGAAATTCCGAAAATGATTTGTGGGCATTAAGAAGAGAACTTATTTTAAAAGCTCGATTCTACATGAACACATACTTTCTCGCAAACACATTCTCTCCCAACAGAGGTAGCTCTGTCATGCTTTCCAATCTTAGCCTCTATTCTAATACCAGCCTTCCCCGGCTTTCTGGTAGATTCCAAAAGATTGAAAAATACCCTGTCCGCAAAATATCAGCCAATGAAAACAATTCATACATAGAAAGCTAGGCCCTTATAAGTCTATATATACCTGTCCTTGTTATGACGTGATATCAACATTAGTGTCAGAATAGAGATTTTTCAATATTAAAGAGGTGAAGTGAGGTGATATGATGCTTAAAGCCACTTTCAATATCATATCGCGGTTGCTAGTAATAGTGCAGAAAATGCCCGTATGAACTAAAATAATGGTCATATTTATATCTATGTCATGTTTAAATAATTATTGTGAAGAACATGATTACATATAAGGTATGTCTTCGACATAAAGATAATGTGGGTTATCTCCATGCTTAGAGATAACTTAGCTGTTTACATATTCGGTAAAACCCATCTTGTCTATTGGCAATTGATGAAGATTGTCTGCAAGGCCGTGACTTGAACCAAACAGAGATGATTTAATTAGTTCATCTAAGACATCTAAATGTGATATAACGCGAACAAAATGTGTTCACATTGTAACTTTTTATTGTTCAGGTTAATCACTCCAAATTCCATATTAATTATAGAATTGTGTCTCTTTACGGTGTTTCCAATAAGATAAATACTTAAGAGAAAATCGTTGCATATAGTAAACTGTCCATTCAGTTCATTTTTAATGTGTAGATTGCCATGAGGCCAACAGTTCAATATGTGAAAGATAAAATACATACAATCCCTGCGCCACTGGCAAGCTTCTTTTAAAGTCTATGCATTCATATTTTAACCCCTTGTTTCAGAAAATGCAAGGTCGAATAGATTATAATCACCCATTAAAAACAAGTTCAATAATTTGTTCATATATTGTTGTTGTTGCCAGAATATATAAACAAGCTGAGCATACTAGAATGACATGAACTTTATTTTCCAGTTGTGCTTTACAAAATACCAAACTATTATCTGAATGTTTTTATGCCTACGAGCATTCATTCTAAAACCATATATATTACAAAGTATCTTTGTTAGACGTCTTCATATTTTTGTGTAACTGATTTTTATTTATTTATTTTGTTTTTTATTTTCCATATTTCATAATACAGGCAAACAAAAGGTATTGACAATGACACGGTTATACAGATAGAATATCATAAAATAGGCAATGACAAAAATATGCTTATGGTAATATATAAAAGACTATTGTGTTTTCTTTCCAAGTAACAGATGTAGAGTTGACCAGTATTCAAAAAACATTTGCTCAGTGCCCGATAATAGGAACACGTATCTTGAGCTATCGTGATATCTAACAATTTCTTTCTTTAAGTAATCAATCTTTGGACTGAAGTTATTTATGCTACACCTATAGATATACTGTTTGACTAATAAAATTATTGCATTAACAGGATTATTGTTTTTTCCCTTCATTCCCAGAATAATGTTTTTGTTTGTAAATTCTAATTATAACTGCACTGAATTCAATCATGATTCCATATCTTTCCATAATCTTAAGATTGGTTCACATTCCCATAATACACGGTTTATTGTTTCTACATCTTTTTTGCAAAACTGACATGTCGGTGAAGGTACATACCCAATTTTAAACAGAAGTTGTCGGGTTGGTAGGATATGGTGAATAATTCTGTATTGCAACCATTTCAAGTCGGTGCTTTGGGAACATTTATTTGCAATGATGTTATAAATTTTCCAATCATTTTCGTTCAAATTACATTGTAGGACTTTTTCCCATTTTGAGAAGCTTGGCAAGCGACTGTACTTGGAATCCAATAGGGTAGCGTAAAGAGTTTTGCTTGCAATAGCATTTTCAATTTTTGATATATTATAGGGATAAATTGGATCGTGCAGTTTCATTTTGAACTGTTTTACATTTAGTGTTCGAACGTATGTCACAATAGCTCTTTTTACTGATTCATATGTTAAAAAATTTGTTTTGATCGAAAATGTTTTGGAAAATTCATCGTATGTTAGTAGTCTGCCCTCTTTGTGAACCAGGTCATTCAGAAAAAAGTACACCTTTTCTATACCAGTCAGTGTACATAAAAGGAAGTCCATCAATTTTAATATCGTTGTTATTCCATATTGCCTGACATTGTATATCTTCTTGCTTTACAATTTCCTTTTTGTCAACTGATAAATAGTTAACCCATTCTGTCATTACGTCTTTCCAAAACTGATTGGTTAAGTTTCTAATTATAAAATCTTTTATGAATAAACTACCAGCTAATAAGAATGGAATTTTGACTTTTAGTTGATTAGTAAAGATAAATGTCCACTTTAGGTCGTTATTACAAATTCTCTTCATCCATTTTAATTTTTGTGCTGATATAATCTTTCTTATATTCCGAGCCTTTATCCCCCCCATGCTCCGGGTTTAACATCAATACATCTCTTATCAGGTTTCATTCTCCAAATGAAACTAAAACATTTTTTCTGGAGTTTTGCAATCGTACTTTGTTTCGGAGTTGGTAGAGACGAGAAAAGATGATTAAGCTTTGGTAGCGGAAGCGATTTTAAGACAGTATTTCTCCCATAAGGTGTTAACGTACGTGCAGACCAAAAATTCATCTGTCTTTCAATCTTAGATAATTTTTCGTTATAGTTTAACTCGACCATATTGACAAGGTCAATGTCGAAATGAATTCCGAGAAGAGTGAACTCTGTTTGAGACCAGTCGAAATTCCATTCTTTACACATCTTATACCGAGATCGCTTTTTGGAACCTATCCATATTAATTTGGTTTTATCGATATTAACTTTTAGTCCTGAGAAACGGGCAAATTGTTCTAAAGTATGTAATGCTGCATAGAGACTTTTTCTGATCCATCTAATGTGAGAGTTTATCATCTGCAAATTGTGATGACAGATATTCTATATTTCCAAGTTTAATACCTTTAATGTTTTTGTTGTTTCGTATCATTAAACCTAGAATTTATACGCACAATAGAAATATATAGGGCGCTAACGGATCACCTTGGCGGCAGCCCCTACCTATTTCAAAAGCGGACGACGCAAATCCATTAACAGGTACTCTTGATTCAATGTCATTATAGAAAATGTCTATCCATTGCGAAATGCTGGGTCCAAAATTAAAAAACTTTAAGACATTCCTGAGATATTTTCTATCTACTGAGTCAAAAGCTTTTTCAAAGTCAATGAGAAGAAGTAAGCCTGGTATCTGGTTAGTTTCGGTCTGTTCCATTAAATCGTATACAAGTCTAGTTACCTCGCCTATGTATCTTCCAGTAACAAAACCCTTTTGATCTTCATTTATTATACTATAGAAATATAAAGTAAAGTTAATATTTGTATAGCGCCAGTTCCAACATATTGCTCAAGGGCGCTTAGGCAAAGGCTACTGTAAACAAGTGGGTCTTCAGTTGTTTTTTGAATATGGTGAGATTTTCACTGTCCTGAATGTTTTGAGGAAGACTGTTCCATAGCGAAGGTCCAACTTTGGAAAAGGATCGATCGCCATAGTATTTCTTCTTTGTGTTTGGGAACATCAAGTGCTCTTGATGATCTTAACCTGAGTTCACGCTTTGGGGTGTAGATTGTGACTCAGGAGCCAAACCATTCAGTGACTGGAATACACAAACCAAGATTTTGTATTGTATCCGTTGTCTCACTGGTAGCCAATGGAGATCTTGCAATATAGGGGAGATATGGTCTTGACGTCTGGTGTTGGTGATAAGTCTGGCTGCACTGTTGTGAACTCTCTGCAGTCTGTCTACTAGGTAGTATCTTTTTAATTCTGTTTGCAATTGCGGATGCCCCGACTTTGTAGGATGTATTCAAGAGTGAGATCGGGCGCCAATTTTTTAGGAATTTCTTTGGTTTATTAGCTTTGGGAATACATGTTATCAATCCTTGTTTTTGAGAGATTGACAATTTTAGGTTTTTATAATCATAGTTCAGGGATTTTAGTAGAAATTCTCCTAAATCCTTCCAAAAGAACTTAAGAAATTCGGTGGTAAAACCATCTGGTCCTGCGTAACTGATTGACCAATAATTTCAGAATGGTAGTCAGGTTTGATCATAGAATAGAATTTTAGAGAACTTGGTATTGATATTTCTTGAAGAAGTATATCTTTACATCATTGTTGATTATGTGGATGGCGGTGGCGAAGAAGCCTGATCACATAAATAAATGTGTAATCATTTCAGAGAGAAAGCAGCATTACACCCAAACCATAGATGAAGAGCAGTTATACTGTTAGTGTTTGTTCACATAAAAACAAGTGTTATTTATAAAGTGATTAGAAAAATGGAAACAGGGATTCGAATCACTGTGTATGAAAGGCTCTGCTTTTTAAAGCAAATGCTTATGTAGCGTATTGTAAGAATACATGCTGTTAAAATGCATCAATTTATGTTAACCTTTTCTTAAATAGTATCATTTAACCCTTTTACATACATAATATAAATACTAAAATTATGATTAAGCTTACAAAAACCTGTGAGAGATTTCTATACGTGTCAGACAATTATAATTACAGAGTTATAGGGTTATTTATAAATTTAGTGCTGCCTTACTTATTTTAAATTCATATTGAAGATGACATTGTAATTTTCTATTAGGAATGTCGAGTCTGGTCGCATGTTTACATTAACAAATTATATTGACACAAAATTAGCTTTAATTAGCTTTTAATAACCCCATATGAATCGGATCTCTATAATAGATTATTATTAAAAATTAACAACGAGCCTGTCCTGTGATTTATGGTTATCACTCGCTAGTTGTCTATCTATGACAATGCACAACACTGATTTGTGCTGCACAATTTGCAAAATAAGGAAGTAAAAATCTTTTCGACGTTTGAATACAGAGCCTTAACTCATCAACGCCGACAACCGCGTATATGCGTCAAAATAATGAGATCCTCACAGCGAGAGCCGCATATAAGCGTCGATTAATTAGCAGTTTCTCACAGGGAGAGACGCTTATGTGCGTAAATAGAAAGCACCTCTTATTCAGCGAGAGCCGCGTATGTACGTCCGTCGTATAATATAACAATGAACTTATTTTAAAATCAGTTTAGCATCCAATAGTGTAGATAACAGTTTCGTAAATAAGATGCCATCCTCAGGAAAGCAATAAGAAATGAAAATCGATGTTCTTTGTGCAAAAATATGCTACGTTTGGTAAATGAAAACATTCTGCATATGTTGGTCTTGGAAGGGAAAAATAAACACATTAAAAGGAAGGTTTATTAAATCAAATGAAACGATTGTAGTCTTTGTGAAGTTACCAATTTTGAAACATTGTTAGATACATTTTATTTGCTAAACGAAGCGTTATTATAAACATTTATGTACATATATTCATAAATCATTTGATACGAATTTGAGGCTATTTAAAGTTACACTTTGATTTTAACTTTACTTCTTGAATGCATCACTTTGGGATGGCATGTCATGAATTATCAATTTGATAATTGCATGTAATTAATATTTTGAACGCCAGTGTTGTTCTACTTTGAATACTATTATTAATATGACAGTTTGTTCGAATATTACTTTACTGAACTAGCTGAGAGCACCCTATATCAAGCACAGTCAGTAGCTGTCAAGTAACAATAATAGTTTTAGCATGTACATGGTTGTTTTTTTTTACTTCTACAATATCCTTCATAGATCCACGACCCTGTCTGCCATTGAATGGATACATGCACATGTTAAATAATAATTAGAGTTGACAACGTCCCAACAAAATAAATCACTTGCTCAATATTAATAATCATTACATTCGTTAATGTTACGTGCTTTCTCTTAAATCGGGATATCATCTCTATAAATCCTTAATATTATTCAGATAGTTGATGTATCCACTCAACATGATGTGTAGATATGCAGTATTTGTATTTACAAATGAAAATGCATATAATTCAACGTATGTGAAAATATGAGTTACGTTACGTGTTTATGTGATAGCACTGGCAAAGGAGTGAACAATATGCCGCCATCAAATCACTGTTGTGGTAGATTGAGAAAGGCAATCTAACATGAAGATTGACAAATGCTTATAAGTAATATTTGGTTGTGTATATACTGTACATATTATAATATGTAAGTGTGTGTCTGTGTTTATTATTTGCTGTTCTTTAAGTACTGTTGTTTGGGTATAGGTAAAAGAAATTGTCTCTCATAACATTTTGACCAATATAAAAGGCGCAATATCAAATGCAGTTTATTTGTCAATGTTATTTGGTGAGACAATGAAAACAATTTCACTTTCTCTCTTTGAGTATGTTTATGAATTGAAATCGGACAAACCGCAAAATATCAACTCAATGGTAAATATCACTTGTTATATTCCTGTAAAGTATCAATATCCAGCACCTGCATCTATCTTCACGAAACTATAAAACAATAAAGACTTTAAGGCACAAGGCTAGACAGTGTCCGTTCATCTATGGCCCACAAAGGCCCCCGGGAAAAAACCGGTGCTTTGACCTAATTGGTCTCGCTACAGCGAGCAGCGTGAAGCTGTCTCGGCGTTAATGAGTTAACGGCTTGTTCGGGAATAAATGTGAGAAATTTGGAATTCTATATTTGAATTTTGTGTAAATGTAAAGTTCAACCTATTATAGAAAACATTTGTAACAAAGCAAAAAGATGTTTTAAAAAAACTTTGATTTCCATTGGTTTCGATCATTTGATTCAGTCATGTTTATAAAAAAAATACATAGTAGAGACATTATGACAACTAGACACAACTGTAAAGAAATCTTATCTGAACAAAAAAGTAAAGAAACTTAATGGGAATTCAAAGGAGGATTAAGGTCCAAATGTAAAAAGAAATGTCATATCATTACATCATTTAACAGTTAGGACTTCGGTAATGTTATTTCAGAGAGTGAGAGAGAGATAACATGGATCCATTCTGTACAAATTCTTAGTAATCTATTCAATCAAAAGTAATCAGTGTATACCAGTGTAGCAAGAGGGTTTTTTCTACGGAAAGAACCGAAGTGTCTGTTTTGCATATCACACTTCCTGCAGCTGTTTACTTGCACAATCACTCTTTGTTTGCTAATTTACAAGCTTCTGGAATGTTTTCCCCAACATCCACCATAAATATCTTTTCATACTTCTCAATACCATACCGAACGTAAGAATGTATCTTATCTTTTCAAATATTACTATGTCCATGTTTATACGCTCATTTCAGTTTATATATGTGTGTGTAATGACCATTTCACTTTATCCGTGATAGATCCAATCTTAGTGATCCTATCTAACGTCAGCGGGACAATTTGTTTGTTTTATCTTGTACCATGCTAGCTGCACAGCTGTACTCTGCATGTGCATTCGTCTTGTTTCCTCTATCTATGTTCACTGATTGTACTCTCGCTGCAAGCAATATGACACACCAGCAGTATCTCTGAAAACAACAGTCTATAAAACGTCTGAGGTCGACTATGAAGCCTCTTTTATGGCAAAAACAGACCCATTGGCTTTATAGCTCATCTTTATTTGTAGTGTTGTTGTTCAAGACTAAGATTCATACATGTCATTTTACAAGGTGAAATACATCATCACCAGAACCATCAAACCACATCGTATTCCCTCAATTCATTTTACAAAAAAGAGATTGAGTGTTCTATCTATTGAGTGTTCGTTACAGGTTTATTCTGGTTCATAACATGAGTTAAACGTTACAAGTGATAATTAAGTGGACAACTACGCATTAATATAATTTTGTGTCAAAACTCCCGACAAATGTCAATGATTGAGTCAAATGACGTCCGAGGACGTTGTTAATGTACCTATTATTTGTTGAAGTATACCTGAAACAGTATTAAATGTAATCACGATATTTTATAGATATTTCCTAGCTGATGAAGACCAAATTATTATTTTATGATTCTACAAAACATTACTATGGTAATACTTCTTAGATGGTTAACATTACAGAATGTTATTTCATTGCATGGGTGACAAAAAAGGACACATAAGATGATAAAGTTCAAATAATGGGAAACATAAGATTGCGAATCAACGATTTCAATATTGCCTATGGCAAAGTTTTCATATCTGCCTCTCAGCTGTGGCAGATATAGAGAATACTAAACGACGTCCCGTTTAATAACATATTTATGAAACGAGTGTATGGTTTGATATTTAATGAGCGAAAGCGAGTTAGATACATATACCATTCACGAGTTTCATAAAAATGTAATTATACGGGACTGAGTTTAGTATTTTATTTATTACTCGCTGTATTATATCACAGAAAATCATGAAAATCGCCGGGATAGCCATTGTCGCTGCGCCGCTAACATTGTAATAATGACATTTTTTGTTTCATGCAAAATATGAACAACAATCACACCCAGCTCTCACAGCTTCAATAGGATGGGAGTTGGGGAAATCGATTGTCGGTCCAGACCACAACTAACTGCTGACTGTTTACAGTGGCCAATACGCGTTTCACAGGACATTAAAAATATGTTATGTATGTTCCAATAAGTTTAGTGTCCGTAAAGCACATATCATTCTAATAAGATTTAAATCTTGACTTTTGGCAAAAGTATAGTCACCAAATTGAAGATCTCTGTTGTTGATAGTTGCTGATTTTGATTAGTAAAGAGTAAGATCTCTACAAAGAGAGAGAGAGAGAGAGAGAGAGAGAGAGAGAGAGAGAGAGAGAGAGAGAGAGAGAGAGAGAGAGAGAGAGAGAGAGAGAGAGAGAGAGAGAGAGAGAGAGAGAGAGAGAGAGAGAGAGAGAGAGAGAGATTTTACATTCACAAAATAAAGATTAAAACATTGTTTCTGCTGCTTATAGTCCGATATTATCCAAATCACTTTTGTGTTTCATTTTGTGTAGAGAGACCATACGAAATAAATATAAACTCAATTTTGTTACGTATGGCTCTTTTATTCTTTTACAACTATAACCTGGCCTATGTTTCAGACAAAAGAGGCAGTGTATTATTGAGCATTATGTATTCATGCGCGCTAACGTCTTTCAGTGAACATGTTGAGGTCTTCGAAGAACAAGTTCCTATTTTCCTGTGTGTAATAAATAAATCACAAAATTCGTGGGTGTTGAATATGTAAATTATATGTAAAAAATATATATAGTCTCTGTTTATGCTTTGTGATGTATGCTTTCATTTTTCGTTTAAATCTGTTAACTTGATTATCAATTATTTTCTCTTTTTTCCCCAGGTCGAATAAGACAGCTGGTGCCGACAGTCAAAGAATATGGCAAACTATCTTCCTCCCAACTTTCAATGTAAAAACTTGAATGTGGGACCTAACTTAGGAACCCCTGCCATTGAACGAAAGCAAGTAATTGAGGACGTTTTAGATGAAGGTCCCACACTTGCGTTTGTACAAGAATTTACCTGGAAAAAAGGCTTGCAACGTGGAGCGTTCAAGAATTTCAAAATACCAGAAGATTTTTCTTTCCTGGGTAACGTAGACTCTGGTTTTATCTATAATAACAGATACTTGGACTGTCAACGACTTGATCAGAAGTCAAGTGTTAGACGCATTTACGACCATCTTGATAGTAGTTTTGACCTTTCTCGGCTTTGTATTTGCAAGTTCACAAGCAAAGTTTCTCCTCATTTCGGACTGCTGAGTGTGTGCTGGCACGGGAATCATAAAATAACTGTTGAAGAAAAGACAACTCACTTGCGGTCACTGTTTAACTTTCTGTTGAAGGTCAAGGTTGATCAAACAAATTTGCCTCTCATGATCGGAGGGGATTTTAATTTGGATGCAGACATAGTCAGGGGGTTATGCGAGGAAGTATCTCCCGAACTTCTTGTGAAATCACAGTCAAACTCCATAATGATGTGGGTTCTGAGCAATGACTTCTCCAACACGTTCGATGTTACAGTGAAGGGCACGAGAACGTATTCAGCATTTGATCATGATGTGTTGGACCTTAAGCTTCAAATAGTAACACCTGCAGATGCTCTCCCAATTTCGCCCATCACAGAAGTAGTTCCTTCACAGATAAGTCATCAACAGACGTTAATGCAACCAATGATTTCACCAATAAGTTTACCAGAGAGTTTATCATTTGGTCCTCAACAGATCTTATCACAAGGGATTGGCCCTCATCAAACTCTCAACTCTCAATTCAATCGTTCTGTTATGTCTTCAATAAAAATGACAACAAGAGTATGCCAAGATCCCAACAAAGAACAGTCCATAACGCAAGTGATCTGTACATAGTAACCACCGTCAGCCTATGATTCCTGAATAGAACTGACTTGTGTGAATTCAGCACACATTGGTATTTTTTTGGAAACTTCTAATGACCTCTTATTAACAGATTGAATATAAAACCTTGGTTATTACTGGTTAAAATATCTATTCAATTGCTCATCTCGGGTGAAGTGGTGAGGTTTAACGCCGCTTTCAAGAGTATTTTACTCATATCGCGGCCGCTAGTATTATTGCAGGGAGAAAGCCTGCAACACCATTGTGGCTTTGCATTGTGGTTACACCTGCGAGCATCGGGTGGAACTAGCGAACCATGGGTGGTATTGCAATTAAATTCAGCATTTAATTGCACACAAACCTGGTTGCGTGCAGAACAGTTTTCTACTGAAGACAAAGTTGCCGAACCCCTGTCGGGATTCGAACCGCTCACCCCGGTTTTTGTTAACTATCTTGATATATTCATGTTTTGTATCTTGTTAGTTGCGTCAATTAGTAATGAATATTGTGAACTTTGTTGTTGAATTGTTTTCGTATTTAATATAATTAGAACACATAAGCTTAGTGAAGAGTTCTACTTCAGAACCGAGCCAGGAGTGCTTATTCCCTAACCAGTCAACAAAAGAAGATCAAGAAGTGTCTGCAACTCAACTCAGGGATGTATACCTGGAATTGAGGCAGAAGGTTGTACATAAAGACAGACAACCTATTGTTGATAGTCTACTATATATATGTGACCATAAGCCGTCACAAATTAATCACATAAGAAAAAGCTTGTACAAATATGGAAAAGATAAGTGCTTGAACGTCCCTGAGGGTCATCTTATTATAAGGAGACACAAAGAAAGAGTTACTGTTGGACAATGGACAAATATGCACATTAAATGTTTCATTTATTATACTTCATTGAAGGAGGTTTACCTGCACATGTTTTGCAAACGATGGTGTTCAGCCGAGCAAACGTCAGATACCTCTCTGCCACAAACCATGATGTTTAACAGACCGATGACACACAGAACAGACCAACAACGACTAACACGGAGGTGTGAATAATAAACTTAGCCTTCTGCTAAGCCACGTGTTGCAAAAACACCGATGCTACAAAACCCCAAAGATTAATGGACTTACCGAACATTGAAATGCTATGGGACATTTATACGCAAAATTCTCATGATCTAGTTTTATGTGGGACAGACAGCAATGTGTCACAAACCCAGAAACCGAAACCGAAACCGAAGGAGCAGACTAAGGAACCAGCAACGACAGAAACAACACCTACTGAGACATACAACATCAAATCACTGGCAAAAACGTACTCAGCATTGAAAGGAGTATCTAGGGTGAAGACAAATCGAACTGTGTTATATAATGTTAGTGGAGAGAAGCCTTTTGATCAGGTTAAACAGCATGTGTTTGATTACACTCATGAACGACATCTTCGCACTACTTACGTGCGCCTCCTACGTGAAAAACATCACTACGACGGCACAAGAACATATACAGTGCAGGTTAAACTGTCTGCAGATGATTACGACAACTTCGTCAACGATTTCTGTCCACGTAACATTCGCTGCAGGGATAATATTCCATGACATCCTCAACGGGAAAACAGTGACCAATACAACAGTAATGGATACCGAAATGATGAGCAATACTATCTGACAATGGATAACAGTAAAAAGTTTAAATTATCAATGTGTACTTTAATAACATTTATGACTCTCAGTCTTCTCACCTGAAATATACGTGGCTTGTCTTGCACCAAGTCTAGTGCAATAATACCTGGTAATGTAGACATACTGTGTATTCAGGAACACTGGTTGAATCCTACCAATATTGGTGTAGTAAATGAGTTTCACTGGTACAACATTGTAACTTATAAATGTAATACAGGTGTGTCTGCGAGAGGATCCGGGGGTGTAGCCTTATTGTGCCACTCCCAGACCCGATGGAAAGCCAAACCACTACAAACATCAGAGTTTCTTGTTAGTGTTAAACTTATTTGTAAAGGATTTGCTGATATATATGTTATCTGCTGTAGACTTCCCTCTACCAATGTATTGCATTCAACGTTTCTTAATTCTGTAGATGAGCTAATTGATGTTTATTTAATTCTCTCTCAAAGTGGAGATACATATATTGTGGAATATCTAAACTCAGACTTATGTAAAGCTATTTTCTGTTCCCGTGAAAGGCACTTGAAAAGCTATTTAATTATAGAAAACACTCCACGTACATATTGCCCGGATTATACATGGCGAAGTAAGGACAATGTATACACATCCGTTATTGTCTATATTCTCATACAATATCATGCGGTAAGCGACTTACTTCAGTGTTGTGCGCTTGATCAATGTGAATACGCAATTTCTGACCATTTCCCCCTGCCTCATCGATATAATGTACAATCTAAACCTGTAACACCAACATCCAAAATGGCTCAGAGCTGACACCATTGAACTAAACTGAAGAGACGCAGATACCTCTCTTGACTTACGTGCTCCATGTCACGATGTTCAACCTACAGATATAGAGCATTATAATGTGGTTCTTCCTTGTGTGTATACACGATTTATTAACTGAATTAAGATATGGTAACAGTGGTATATTGTGTGTATGGATGTACCATCAGTTTTGCCAGAAGATTATACCACGTTTTGGAATACCATCCCGTCCGGAATGAAGGATTCATTCAATATTGTTTCACAATATGCTTCAAAATGGCGTTTAACATACATGTTGTTGTATTTGTTGTTGTATTTCGGAAAGGGAAACAATCATGTCATGATCCCTGTGTATTGTTTTGATAAACATAAGTTCATCAGTAAAATATGGTGGCATCCTTCTCTCATCAGATCTATCTTGTAAAGAATTTTTACCCGGTTGTCAAAAGGGTTTTAACAATTGTGATTTACATCCGATTACATGTGTAAATACATGGAAAATAATGGTCCTACCTACAAGTTTTTATGGTTGTGAAATAGTGCCTACCCTTTATGGGAAAGACATTGATTTAGTAGAGAACACCCAGCGATATTTTCCTTGCTGTATTCAAGATTTTAGCAGACGTATGTCCACAAAATCTGCATCTGCTAATCTCGGTCTTTGGACAATGGTCGCGAATATTGATAAGTGTAGATTATTATTCCTTGCAATACTATGTAACAATGGTTTTAACTCATCAACGAAAACGTTTTCTGTGCATTCGTATCGCTCTATGTTCAATTTTGCACCAACTCACGCAGTATTTGCAATACCCTATTATGTACAGCACGAAGGCATGATCTACTCAAATATATAGAAAATTATGTACAATCCTATATCATTCCCTTAAAGACAGTGTGGCGGAAAATAGTTATTAAGTCTATCTTCCTCTTTGAAGAAACTCAGTGGAAACTCAGACTTCCCTGAAGAGAAGATATATCAAGATACGCTTTAATTCATCAAAGATCATATGCTCTACAATCTAACAGATCAATACCCAGAGTAAAAAGCGTACTGTAAAAATTGGCTCTAAAGCCAAATTCTCAAAAGAATGTGAACATTGTAATTAGCACTGCTTTGACCATGATGTACATATCATTTTGAATAGTTTTAGCACCAAAGTATACATTCTACTTGACATTCCAGGCCTTACTACAGCAGAAAGGTAAACTATTGTCATTGAATTTTCAAAATATATATATGACATGAAAAACTATCTGAAAAATATGTCTGAACTGTCCTTGATGTCAATACTGTATTGTGCACTGTATTGAATTGAATGCCTTGTAAATATTCTCTGTACATGTATGTACTAATTGATGCATGATGCATTATGTTTGTAATCTTCAAGGATATAAAGAAATTCATTCATTCACTCATTCATGCTTTATCCTTCATCAGGTTGGTCATAGGAAATAACGAAATTGGATACATTTATATCATTGGGAAAACATGTTTCACCAACAGCGAGGAAATAAATCAAATGTGAATGTTTACTTATGGGAATTTGTAAAACAAACATGAAGAATTCACACTTGAGTGATCAAATACAACTTTGAAGGAGACTCCATGAAATGGGTATTTTATTGTAATCCACAGCGGTTCCTATGTATGTTATTTTATTAAAACTTTTATACAAAACTATTAGGCAGTGAGGAATGTAATTTGTAATATACTTACTTGTAACTCCAAATAAGAACCACCAACCAATACTTAAAAGCTATTGAAAATATGCAAAGCTGTACAGATTGAGTACCAACTCCATCTGTGAGAATAATAAACAAAAATGAATTAAACTCCTGATTCTGCCTCAACACATTCCATTCAAGTTTGTTCTAGCATGATTTCTATTTCTTATGAAAACCTTCCACCACTGGACTTATCGTTGTGTGGTGGTTAGCGTGCTTCAGCTGGAGCTTAACTGCTCCTGGTAGGGGCACCCAGCCTGGACAGGTCGACGGGTAGAAGGCAGACCAAATTTGAGTCGTTCTAAAACCTGCTTTTATCTCTCACTATGCCTTTCTTTCCGTCTGTACCTTCATAATTGCGATCCCTTTCTTCCTTAGCTGTCCACTCTCTTTTGGATGCTTGTCATCCGAATGTTTAATAACTGAAATATTGTTGGAAGCGCGTTAAACCCCAACTCACTCATTCTAACAAGCTTGATGAGCTGCAACAGCTATTGGCTCTTTTATTGAAACAGTCGAACTGTCCATCCCGAGAGGAACATTTTCATTCGTGTCTTGATTTAAAACGTTGTTATTAATACATTTACATTTATGAGTATATAAATGTATAGCAGATAAGAATATCTAATTAATGTGTTGTATTTTTCTATGTCAATATGTCTTGGTTATTTACATACTTGACTGACAAAATTTTTCCATGATGAGCCTGGACAGGACCCCGGGCAAATCGGTAACGTCCCGTTGTATGAGCGTGAGGGACCCCCTATGTGCCCTGTAAGAACCCTTGCTCTGTCTCTCCTCTTTCACTCATACGGTTACTAATAATCAGTACAATACTTTGGACTGCGATAGCATTTCAATCTATTTGTGACTATATTTGCTAGATTATCACCCTATGATACTTAAGTAATTAATAAGTTATTGCCTAATTAAAACATCGACAAGGCAGCGGAGAGGACCTATTTCGGATGGGGAGAGGACATAATACGATATTGAGAAGAACTTACAAGATTTCATGAAACTGTTTCTGCATTCAGTCATATGTGAATACCTATGCATACATATAAAATTAATATCAAATGTAGACACATGTATCCATTTCACTTTTGTTTATTTTATTGTCCTAGATGGGAATTAAATTGCAATATTTATGCATTGATTGGCCGGAATTGTTCTATCCCTCAAGCTTTTTGTGTCTTAACGCGGAATCATATCACTGCCATGTTTCCATTACTTGTATCTGACGGATTTGAATTCCATCTTGTCTGTTGGCTTCATGTCATCACCATTTTGCGTTTCAATATACATATCTAAAGATATCAAAAGATAGCCGATAACTACTTCCCTGACATTGCTAATTATATTGAATAACAATATCGGTTATTCCAATTGCCCGATTAGCCGAGTAGAGGAGCTCACGTTGCATTAGGAATGGCCTTCGCTACACACTTCATCTCAAGTGCCTCGCCTTCCTTAAAGAACACATCGTTGGTTTGCTGAACGTAAATACTCGGAGGTTGTGATACTGCCAACAGAGAAAGAATTTCTTAAAATGATTGTCAAACATTCCGGAAAGAAAGGATTCGACATATTCTCTTTTCATAACTCATATTCGTCTTATCAACAATGAAATATATCATGGAATTTATAGCCATATTGTATTTTAATTCAAATATTCAGACAATAACAGTGATACGGTTTATATTAATGTGATATATGTTATGGGCGCTTGGTAGTATGGGGGCGGGATAGCGCAGTGGTTAGCGCGTTCAAGAGGTCAGTGGTTCACATCCCGCTCGGCAACTTTGTCTACAGTAGAGGACTGTTCTACACGCAATCAGGTTTGGGTGCAATGCTGCACTGATATTCAACCAATGGTTAGCTATTTCCAGCCGATGCTCGTAGGTTGCGGGCTTTCTCCCTGCGATAATACTAGCAGCCGCGATATAAGTGAAATAATCTTGAAATCTGCTTTAAATACCTCACCTCACCTCACCTCCAGTAGTATGTGCCATGGCAATAACAGTAATAATGATCTAATGTGTGGGTGTAATTCACATCAATAACTAAACACGTTCATATTATCAAAAACATTAAGTATGGTTAGATCAGGAAGAAAAGTGCGAGATGAAGGAATTGTACTTTTGATGCTGATATGACCATTACATTATTCTCGTACTATCATCTTAATATATAACATGTTCAAATACATTGACATTGACATGAACCTCAGTTATCATATCACGTTGACAGTGCAAAACAATGAGAAGTCAAAAGAGCACGAGGTATGTAAGGTGTATTGGATGCAAATATATTGTGACAAATGAAAGCATCACTGATCAAATGCTCATGATATATCACTACTTAAAGATTAACAAGTATTTGTAAGCAGAGAAATTCACTAGCAAGTTAGAGATCTCTAATTACCTATACAAACATCATTTCATCTAGCACAAGTAATTTCAGACAACACAGTCACCGATCCATCCTGTCTCAGGGTAAGACGTATAGCTGACGCTCCACTCTTCATACCCTGGGAGTAAACCCCAACGAAAACTTCGCACCGTAACCCATGATTCAGCCAATCAAATACTTTTATCGCGATGATGTGCGATTAAATTTCAGCCAACCAAAGAGAGCCTCTCGAACAGGAGTTGGCTTGCGCTCTTACGAGAGTGAGTGAGTGAGTTGGGGTTTAACGTGTTTTTAACAATATTTCAGTTATAAAACACATGTTCGCTCTTACGCCAAATGTAATAGAAAGGTTATTATTAAAAATCATACATTCAGTTTTAAGAGATCGGTTTGATTTTCATCCACTCAACTCATTACCTTATCGTGGTCCAGAGACCCATAGAGCTATGCCAGCCAGAGCTTACATGCTCATGGCAGGGGCACCAAAGCTTGAAAGGTCGTCGGGTATGTGTCAGACCAAAACTTAATTCGTTATATATTTCTCACAATGCCTTCAGTCTTTTCTCTCATCCATTCGATTCTCTTTTGGATGCGTTGCATCCACGTGTATAATAACTGAAATATTGGTCAAAACACGTTAAACCCAAACTCACTCACTCACTCGGTTTGAATATTTGAAGGGATGGCCGACTCGCCTTTCAAGCGCAGTCATTGGTTGATTATTTTTAGAAAGTTTGTAGGGATCATGGGTTACGGTGCGAAGTTTTTGTTGGGGTTTACTCCCAGGGTAGGAAGAGTGGAGCGTCAGCTATACGTCTTACCCTGAGACAGGATGTCACCGATCATGTTCAATCATCTGAATTCAGTGTATAATCCGGTCAGTTTTTAGGAAGAATATTACGATAATCAACTTATCTACTCTCATCAGATCCAATCATAATACTTCAACTGGAGATATGAGGTAATCATGATGATAGGTGTGACCTTCCTTTCCGATTGGCGAGACCGGTGTCATGAAATAAAACCACCCCCGGTATAAAATATCCCCCGGCGATTTTATACCGATACAAAACCGTGGGGAAATTTAGCGGGTTTGGCAATTGTTGAATATATGGAGTTGGCGGTAAATTCCGGTGCGGCAGGTTTTTTTTCATATTTAAAGGAGTAAGTTTACAATACGAAACGTTGTTAAGTAGAAAATCTTATCTTTCTTGTTTACTTTGAAGACTATTACCACATGATGAAGACTTAATGGAACTTATATAGAAATAGAACATATTCTATACTGGGTTGGATGAACAAACTTAGAGGAGGCGATTCTGTACATGGTTTGATGTAAATGCCTAGAGGGGGCGAATCTATACTGGGTTTAATGCTTAGAAGGGGCAATTCTATATATGGTTGTATGCACATATGTAGATACATTTTAGATGGCGAATCTGTACAGGGTTTGATGTAAATACTTGGAGGGCGCGATTCTATACTTGGTTTGATGTAAATACTTGGCGGGGGCGACTCTATACTGGATTTGATGTCAATTCTTTGAGGGGTGATTCTATACTGGGTTTGATGCACATACTTAGATACATTTTAGATGGCGAATCTGTTAGGTTTGATGTAAACACTTAGAGGGGGTGAATCTATACTGGGATTGATGTCAATTCTTAGAGGGGTGATGCAATCCTGGGTGTGATGTAAATAATTAGAGGTGGCGAATCTATACCTGGTTTTGTGTTAATTCTTAAAGAGGGCGAATCTAAACTGGGCTGGATGTAAATTCTTAGAGGGAGAGAATCTATACTGTGTTTGATGTAAATTCTTAGAGGGGGCGATTATATACGGGCTTGGATTCACAAACTTTAATACATTGTAAATGGCAAATCTGTGCTGGGTTTAATGTAAATGCTTAGAGAAACAATAATGATTTCATCTAAACTGCATATAGAACGATATGCTATAATTGGCAATCGGAACTAAGAACCCTGAAAAAGTAACAGTTCAAGAAAACGGATAATAAACAAGTCAAACAAAGTAGGGTGATATATCAAGCAAATCCAACCCAGAATAGATTCATCACCTTCTAAGCGGATTTAAGTTTGTCCTTAAACCCATTATGTTTTAACTTCCTCTTTTTTTTAACTAATACCGAAATATTGTTCCCCAATCTTGAGCAAGATGTAAAAACGAAACAGTACAATTTAAATAAATCCTTTAAAAGTATTTTCTAATAGAAAATATCATTTCAAGCAATCTTAAATGTCATGGTTTCAAAACAACTATTCATCCTGGTAAATATCTTCAACCAATTCTGAAACCATACAGAAGCCACTTGATGGGGAAGATTTTACTCTAGCGGGGGAGAGAAATAATTCCGTCGGGGGCCGATTTTATACCGGAATAAAATCTCCGGGGGACGGTTTGTACCGGTAAAAAATCACTGGGACATTTCATACGGGGCGAATTTATACCGGACACCGGCTCAAACCAGAATTAAACTAAGCTTTAATGCGTTGCGGGTACGCAAAACGTGCACGTAAACATCTGACTATTTTGAAAAATTTCAGGAAGAGTTACCTCCCAGGAGCATTAGCGTTTTTTCCATATACTTTCGTGAGGTGAGCACAGGTGACATGGGTTTAAAGGGCTATACAGTATGTTGTATGAGTCAAATGTGTCAAAATTAAAATGTGGTGTAAGTCAATAGAGAAGTGTTGGTTGTTTATAAAAACAGGAATCTTTAGTGCTTATCGGTCCACAAAAGTAAAAATAAGCAGGTTAAAGATTATAAACATAAGATCGAAAACCAGAAATGGCGAGCGCAAATGGCTAATATGTCAAGAAAAATAGGGGTTAATAGGGTTAAGTTTGTCATATTATAGGCCCGGTACTGGATGTCTGTTTTTGCCCAGTACTGGATGTCTGTTTTTGCCCAGTACTGGATGTCTGATTTTGCCAAGTAATGGATGCATGAATTTGCCCAGTACTGGATGCTTTAATTTGCTCAGTACTGGATGCTTTAATTCGCCAAGCACTGGCTGTCTAAATTTGGACAGTACTGGTTGACTGAATTTGCCAAATACTGGATGTCTGATTATGCCGGGTACTGGGTGTCTTAATTTGCCGAGTAGTGGATGTCTGAATTTGCTCAGTACTGGATGCCTGATTTTGCATAGTACTGGATGCCTGATTTAGCGTGTACTGGATGCCAGTATTTGCCCAGTACTGGATGCCTGATTTTGCCCAGTCCTGGATGCCTGAATTTGCCTAGTACTTGATGCCTGGTAGTGGATGTCTGATTTTGCTCAGATGCCTTAATCAGCCAAATTTGCTGATCACAATGATAATATCAGACGTTCAATTTAAAGTTCACAATATTTTGATGATGATTCAAATATGAAAAAATATTGATTGTTTAGAAACCATTCAAAAGTTTTATTTGTAAACTATATATAACATTCAAGCTCCTTGTGGGTAGGAAAATACACTTTAAGATTAGTCACCCCCGCTTTGAAAACATAAGAGAGATAAACTGGGAATTATTTTTTTAAGTTTGTGCAACCAAACGCTGCACCAATATACCGCTTATTCATATCCTGACTATTCGCCATATTCGCTGACTATCTAACCAGTTTAACTTCGACGATGAGGAGAAGCGAGCAATGGACCTATCTTTGTCATACGGGTTTGGTCGCCATCTTGGAACGTCCCCTCCTTACCGTGTACACGACAGTGATAACACCATAAACAATCTGAGGGCAGATTAAAACAGTCACCTTAGTCTGCTTGGTCATTGTTCAGATATTGTCAAAGACAGAGAATTCCGAAGAGCAAATATGAGGCATTCTAGGCGGCTAGGGCTTTATATTTACCGTTTCTCTGCTTAAAACAATTCTAATTCTTAAACATTAAAGATTTTTTTTTATCATCCGAAACTTGAGTTAAAAGTGGATAGCGCCTGTGGAAGATCAAGTGATACCTACATATCAAAACATAACAAACAAACCGTCATAATGCATTTACATCAACGGTAAATAGCAATGCTTTCGCCACACAAAGAACACTGATAGCAAGCGTTGACGTCACAATATTGAAGTCGTAACAATGAACAAGATAATTAGGTAAAAAAATATAGTATATAGTATAAAGTAAAAATAAACCTCAACAGGGCTCGGTTATTGTTTCCTTTTATCAACTCATATTGAGATATTGGGCGAGATTCTCTATTTACTGGTATCTAACTTTAATGATTGCAATTTTACCTCCCTAATACAAAATTATGGAGAAAGAATATAACTATCAATATTTTGGCATTTACATAATAAAGGAAAATATTGTCAAAACTTAACTCAAATATGAGTAAGCTGACCCTAATTTTATTTCTTCAGAGTTAGACCGTGTTTTAGAGATGTTAAGCTGTCGGTACAGTTTATATCAAGATTCGAACCCTCGTCCTCAGAGTCTCAATCGCTCAGTCTGATTGAAATCGACTGTGTTCCGATGAATAAAGTTTTAAATATTAACTCGAGCGGGATTCGAGCGTAATCTTTCAGAGGTTGTCCTCTCCACAACGGTCTGAAAGCACCCCCCTTTCTCGCACGTTCTGACGCAATCTCAACTAGGCAATAACAATGACAGCAGCAAAAGCGTTCGGTATCAGTATCAAGGGGCAAGTAAGTCCCGTTTACCATTCGTTAACCTTTATCGCCTCTATCATAATTTTAAACGGGATGATGTGATTGGTCCGCTTATGACTAGGTTTTGTCTGCGCTAACCTGGTGTTAGAACGTTCAAGCAAGGACATTGCTTTTAGACCGTTCTGGAAAGAAAATAATCTGGTGATGACATTTGAATCCAGGCATAGTCAATATCTAAAAACTTTTATTCCTCGAACACGGTCGATTTTAATCAGACTGCTCAATCTCTAACCAGGTCTGAAAGACGAGGATTCGTATCCTTCTAAAGACTGCATAAACTCTTTTGCCTCTTATTTGATAATAATGAATCAAACTTGAATTGATAAACCCCTTGTTTATACGAAAACGAAACGGTGAGAGTTTTATTTGTTTACGAAGAGGAAATAGACGTCTTACTATAGTACCCGTTGTGTCCTACGTTTGATTAAATCTTATTACATGGTTCACACATATTGTGATTATAAACATGTTTTTGAAAAGTAAAATAAGAAATACTTCCGTTTACGATTTCGGATTTAGAATGTTCCTGAAAAATTTGAATACATGAATGGGACAAATAATTTGCTTTGTTGATAATGTTTCAATATGTTCAAATATAATATAAAACATTCGTTTTAGAAAAATACTGATGAACTTTGTTGATCACTTAGAATATCATTTTCAATATTAAACACGTAGGAAGTATTAACAACTAACTACTTATTACTGCGACCTTCACACAGAGAGTCACGTGACCGCCCGTCTAACGAGCGAGACCAGCGAGGCTGATGAAACAGTCGTTAAAAGGAACACAGGGTGCGCCGAGAACAACTATTTTCCTCTAGTATGTTTGTATCTGACGTCTTCTACGGTTATGATATGAAACAACAGACTGCAATTTAGAAAGGAATTATCTTAAGAAAGATTAACAAAACGTTCGTGTAGAACAATATGTTTTACTATTAAATGTTTTCCTGAATTGCGAACATCAAATGTCGACTACCCTGTACAGTACATAAACATCGTTGAGGGTCCATACGAGTATCAATAAACGACAGTGTACATGACTTACCATTTGCACGCATTGATGTACAGGTCTGAAACCTGATCTACAATAACTTGAAACTATTTTATGTTGAATTCTGATTGAAGGAAACGTTTAAATCACGTTTACATACTGGAGTAGGGCCTACCATAACAACTGTTCCTAACCTCTTTCATCCTGGTTGAGTGGATGAGGGTCTGTATGAGTCCCAAACTTATTGTTAATGACGATTTATTCATTTTTGTTTTCGATTGAGATATAGTGGGTTAAATTTGAAATAATATCCTAGACTTTGCCTCAGCTACAAATTAGTGTAATTCAATATTTGAATAACGGCATAGTTGCTGTGCGTTAGATCGTCCTTGTACACTCGTGAAAAGGCCTTAATATGTTTTATTATCAAGAAAGTTATCGTCAGAATGTTACATTACATTGACTAACAGAGAATATAATTATAAACAAAGTTTGTATTATTCGACAACTGAAAGATTACAGTACATCAACATTCACAATTATTTCATACAAATGGGTTGTATTTGTCTTGGAACAGTAACCCACTTTTTGAATAGAGAAACTGCTTATTTGATAGAACATCTTTTGGAAAATATTTTTTCGGAAAAGTTTGTATTTTACAACTTATCAGAGTTTTAGATCATTAAAAATATTGGACAAAAGGGACTAACGATAACCTGAAGGTAAAGTCCAAAACTGCTCCCCTTTACATGCATATCATTAGCTGTGAGTTCTACGAACTGTGTGTATGCATATTTACGTAAGAAATGTCTGTAACCACGATATCCTACCCAACTGTGGGTGCTGGTCATACACATGGTCCATTTTTGATGGGGAGAATTGAAAATTGTGAATACTTACAAGTACTTAGGTTTATATTTCACCCCTCAGTTATCCTGGAAGTATGCAATCAACAAAAGAGCTATGGAAGGTAAACGAGCCTTGAATTGTATACTCAATACGCTAAACATGAATTGCTTTACAAAAAGTCAAACATTTTTCAAAATCTTTGATTGTAAAATATTACCGATCCTAACGTATGGCTGTGAAATCTGGGGATATAAAAATCACGATGAACTAGAGAGAATTCAAATAACAGCTTGCAAGAGATATCTTAAACTAGCAATTAAAGCACCAAATTATGCTGTTCTTGGTGAATGTGGCCGTTTCCCAATACTTGTTAATACTATGGTCAGAGTTGTAAAATTTTGGCTCAAGATAAGCAGAATTCCTGACCATAGATATACCAAGAAATCCTACAAAATGTCTCTCCTGTATGACACAAATGGTAAAGTCAACTGGGTAACTAGAGTTAGGAAAATTTTGTGCTTAAACGGATTTATGTATGTTTGGGCAAATCAGGGGATACAAAACGTAAATGTATTCATTAATGAATTCAGACAAAGGATAAAAGATGTGTTTATATCAGATTGGTATACAACGATAGGGAAGATATCCAAACTTAAAATTTACAAAACTTTTAAACTCAGATTTGAAACCGAAGATTACATAAATTCACTTCAAATAAATAAATTAAGAAGTGCTTTGGCAAATTTCCGTTGTGGAGTCCTCCCACTTGAAATAGAAACTGGTAGGATGAATGGCGTAGAACGTTTAAATAGAATATGCAGATTGTGTAGATCAGGAGAGATCGGAGATGAGTATCATTTTCTACTCCATTGTGAATCACTTTCACATATAAGAAAGCAATACATTAATGTTGCAATAAGGTCAAAACACCACTTCATTGAATTAATGTCAAACAAAAATGAAGAATGCATTAGAAAAATTGCAATGTATATTTACCATGCTATGGATTTTCGGGAATCATTTATAACATAAACATCTTATATGTCTTGATGTACATGTATACGCATGTGCATTATGTTTGTTAATATTTATGTATCCTATGTTGTTATAGGCCGATGGCCTAAATATCAACCGAAATAAACAACCTAACCTAACATGGTCCATTTTTGATAGTCGTCAACTCTTTGTAAAGTAAATGGCTTAACGATTTGATTAAACTTGAAATTTCAAAACTCAATTTTTATCCGTATGAACTAATCCTGAATATGTATAGGTATATCACACTAATGGAAGAAACTGTAAACTCTATCCTTTATAGCTGAGGACTCGTGAATGTATCAAACACTGATAAAGCCCTGTTTCTCCACCACAGAGAGTGCAAGTAATTGAAAGCTAATGCACTAGAATAAATCGCCATCATCCTTCTTACAATAATAGTAATGATAATAATTCTTCTCAGTGTTGATTTTTTCCACTTAATCTGAGCATACAATTGATTTTGTTTTGTTTTGTTCATTCGATGAATTATTTTTAAAGAAGTTCTGATTATCGATTACAAGATCCTAATTGTTGTAATGATTTAAATGTTCTCAGCTTTATTGTCGCATTTTTCCCTGTCACCAAATTAAATAACCAGAAATCAAATTCTCAAATTTCGTAAAATATTACTTTAAAACAAGCAGGCGTTGCCTGACAGTTATGCAAGTGTATTTATATAACTGAACTTAGAGAGCAAGTAATTGAAAGATAATGCAATAAAATAATTCGCCATCATCCTTGTTACAATGATAGTAATGATATGTGAATTTTGAAGGCATTTACATTATTGACTTACGTGCTAGTATTCACTTGTGGGACCTGTCATTAACCCTATCCCTGGGTAATGATAAGACTACAATGCTTTGAGAATGTGCTGATTATCTTCTCTGTTTTTCTTCTCATCTTTTTAGAAAAACGACTTCTCAAACAATTAAATACCATGTCTAATTTCCTCAAACTTTTGTTTTTACACATTTCTGTAATAATACAAAGTTTTTTTTGGCTTAATTCCAATTTATTGAATTTAATTTGATCCGTTGTTATTTCTTTAAAAGCTGCCCGCTAGATACATTTACCAACTTGCTCATCCATAAATCTATCTTCATATACAACCCACATAGATAACAACTTATACAAGAATAAGTTGAACTAGATGATAGGCAGATATGTGTATACTGGCGACACGAGATCACGTGACTATCAACATCACGTGAAAGATATCTAGGGGGATGGATAGCAGTTTTATGTTGATGAAGGTAAGATTCGAAATTTAATTGACGTTTATTTTAATTTTTTTACTCAAATATCATCAACAACAGAGTTAGTATGTTTAAGGTAAAGGTTTAAGATAAGTAAAAACTTGATTTTATTTCTCTTTGTTGTTTTCAAATTAAATGTATTAAGGATATACCCTAACAATAACCGTAACCTGCTGTAATAATGGACATTTAAAATGCTTAAAAATCTAGACGAAAAATTGGCCACCATATTATCTATATTGCTTTATTTGGCATAGTTCGAGAGACAAAACGCAACAATAGATTTGATTGTGCATTAAATGTATTATTGCCATTAAATTGGCTATGGCAGATCATGTAAGGATATGCACACTCGCTTTAGCTAAAGACGCTTACTTAACATCGGAAGATCAACACTTGATATATTTAGGCATATACATTTACTGTGATTGTAAACAACCCAAGTCTTTAATTTAATCACAAGAAAAACCGACTGTTCACTTTGAAAAGAATAAAACTAATTATGCTTGCGACCACTTTGATACCATATATGTGTGTATAACTCAGTTAAGGAATGCGGAAGTGGTCAATTTCTACTTTCGGTTTGATATTACCATTGAAAACAACACTGGTTATGTTATTAAATCAAGTTTTGTTTTGACTTTTTTTGGCTCGTTATTGCATTATCAGAACCAGACCCTTTCAATACATAATTATGAATAAACCTGATTGACACCATGTACAGTCGTATATCCGCTTGTTGAGGGTCCACATGAGCATCTTCTGCAATAATTCATTTTGAACTACATACTTGCATTATAACCAACGCATTGCAGTTCGGCAGATGTTATTTGTTACAAAGTTAGAAATCAATAGTTGAGAGTTTAGTCACGAAGCAGGTAGTTGAGGGTCTATACGGGTGTTTGTGTGCCTATCTAGATAAAATTAAATATTTTAACGATGTGGAATAATTCGTACCTGCATTTTAAGCAAATTAAGCAATGATAAAAAAATGAATTATTTTTTCTGAAAGTGGTATTTGTCTGTTTAAAGTGACACTGCTGTGTTATTTGAAGTCGAACGTCATGTATAAGGGTCTACAGGACTGTGTTACATGCAATGTGTTTAGGGTTTTAGCTAGTTAAAATGTACATTAGAATCACATAATGTTTTGAACAAATCTAACATTTCTTGTATAAAAGGTTCATCATTTCTATGTATCGTGTTACATGTATTTTTGAGTAGTTCAGATTATATTTTGAAGATAAATTATACAGTTGTTATAACATTGGGTATCTCAAAAATATTGAGAATCGTAATAATGAAAAATTAGCTCGCAACGAAAGGTTATCCACGATATTGTAAATAGATTGAGAATCTCACCCAAGTGTCTTCTTGGTGATATCAAAATATATCAACACGAATTGATAAAAGTTACAAATATTCGAGGCTTACCGAGGATACTTTACTTTAATCAACAAGTGTTGATATATTTGATATCAGAAGACACGAGGGTGAGATTCTATTTATCATCCAAAATCATTTTTCATTACATTGGATTGACAAATGAACATTACTGAACACCCTGCTGCCCTAAGACTCCAAGCGCGGTGATGTCATAGCATTGTGACGTCGTAGTGTTTATGACCTTATAGCATTAACTGTGATGTCGTATACTTGACGTCAGAGGGCCATTGTTCAAAATCCACTCCCAAAAAGATGTCTCCTGGGAGAAATCGTACTCAGTTTTGGATGATAAAGGATACGAAAAGACCTTCCATTTAATACTATTTTTATCAAACGAATTAATGATTCAAGAATGAAACGATCGAAAGCGAGTTTGATACCAAATCAATAACGAGTTTAATAAAAAAAAGTATTAAATGGAAGGAAGTTCAGTATACTGTTTATTACTTGACCTCAGTAATCAAGCATGATTGCCGAAAGTGTACTGAATGAAACATTTCTGCGACTTGGCCGCCATTGTGACAGCGGTGCCAGCATTGTGACGTCACAACCACACAATATTATGACGTCATACTTGCAGCGGTATTACACTTGTTTAATATAGTCGTATAAATATGACACTCCAGTATCTTACACGGGCGAGTAATGATAGATTATATTAGATTATCGATTAAAGTTTTATAATTGTTGGATATGCTTTTTTTTCCAATAGACAGGTACAGAGTATTTTCATGTTATTAAAGCACTATTCCAGATGAATGGTTATATATGATACATTCAATTGAATTATTAGTATATGTTTTCACAACCACAACTGTGATTAAGTCTTCTTAATATGTGCGTCCATCAATATTTCAAATTAAAATAAAAAGGATATTGAAATAAGTAAAATTTATCAAAGTCAAAATGTACCTAAATACTCCATTTATTTAAGGTCACATTTTTTTCATATTGATATATTTGATTAATCTGGCATGTGTATCATCAGGATATTACTAATGTAAACATATGAGTAATAATGATAAGTCTTAGTATTTAGTATTTCTTTCTTATTAAATGTGACATTCGATCAAATGTTTTTCGAATTATTTGAAGGTATTATAGAAGTTTAAAGTCACACTATCAGAATGTCCTAAGTATATTGACTTTATAATCATTGTACATCATTGCAGAGGCAGACATAAACTGGTATCAGATCAAAGATGGCCACATCAGTTCAGCTAAAGGACAACTTCCTGACTTGCAGCATCTGTATGGAGGTGTTTGTGCAGCCAGTAACACTTGAGTGTCAACACACCTTCTGCAAGAACTGCCTGGGCAAGTATCTCTACACAAATAAAGAAGCAGTGACTAACAAAATCATCCCCTGTCACACGTGTAGACAAGAGACCCCAGTACCTCACCCTGATAGACCTGTTGAAGAGTGGGCGGGGCAGCTGAAGACTGGACTGCTTCTAACTGGACTCATGGACTCAATTGGTCAAGGTACCTTTAACAACATTCTTAACTTTCTATTTCGATTAGAAAACTGATGACGCATATAACTGTACCAGTGTGCCGAGTGTATAAAACCGCTGCGCTTTCTGATATTTACATTGATATACAACTGCTTGGTTTCATGTGACATATACCCTGTTATAATGCACAAATTATGCAAGCTTTACATCGTTATTTTCAGTGTCCAACCACTGCTCCGTATGCACAGATGAAGGTGAGACAACTCCAGCCAGACACTGGTGTGGGAAATGTGAAGCCTTATATTGTAATGACTGTCTGAAACTACACAGTAAAATGCCTATCTCCAAGACTCATGAAGTTGTACCAGCTACAGAGAGAAAATATCGACAGAAGAAACTGATTTGCAAGGAACATAACAAGAAGATGAAGCTTTATTGTAATGACTGTGACAAACCTCTGTGTACTGTCTGCTGCAGTATTTCTCACAGATTATGTAAAGAGGTCATCACAATCAAGGTTCAGTTGGAAGAGGTCAAATCAAGACTTCAGGTACGTCAACAAAGTCTTGCTGAGAAAATTAATTTGACAAATGATGAACTTGAAAATATTGATATGCAGACAAACATCTTTTTGAATAAAAGGTCCATGCTTGAATCAGATATAAGGAAAACCATAAAGGATGCTATTAATGCACTGAAACAGAAGGAAGATCAGCTGATTAAGAAGGTGAAGGATCAAACAGAACAAGACAAGGAGCAGTTGAGGTCGATGACGAAGACAAAACAAATGGATCTAGAGCTGTACCAGCAGCAGTCTCAGACTATCCAGCAGGTCCTGGAGTTGGGGGATGATACGCAGCTGTTTGAGATGTATCTGTCGTCTCGATCAGGGGTTTACGTCACAGGGACGCAGAGGAAGGACAGAACAGATGTAGCTGACATCAGCTTTAAACACGACCTTGCTCAACTGAAGGAACAGATTGAAATGATGGATGTGATGATTAACAAGGTAGATTTGAACATTCAGCAGATTGATAACATAGACCTGACAGCAGCACATGTATTACATGAAGTTATCAACGCTAAACTTGATGTGAGAGACAGTTGCTATGTTACAGATTGTTTGGTCATGGAAATAACAGGAATAAAAGTCACACTTTTTGCTGATTGTGGCTCTCAACGTCTGAAATCATTTTACACTAAAGGAGGACAGTCATGTTCAAGTGTACTCAAAGTGTCTGGTTATCCCGGGTGTTTAACAGTTATCAGTGAAGGTAAGGTAGCTGTGTCTCTTCCTGGGTCTCAACGTATCATCACAGTTGCTGTGACTCCTGACCTGGAACTCCTGTCTACAATACAGACAAATAAGAAGTACAGCGGTCTGTCTACTCTGGATCAGTCAACTCTGGTGGCAGGTTCTTATAATACAATATTACCCATATGGTAAGATGGACACAGGGTAATATTTTTCCTGTAAGTCACACGGGAGTTACACATTTTCTTGGAATTTGATTGGTTGTTGTGAACCAATGAAAAAGTACGTAGTGCCGGGACTATTTCATTCATCTTTCAAACTTGTCCCGACTGGTTATTTGTTTACCCTTAGACTGAATTTTAACAATGTTTATTTATTCCAAGTAGTTGCCAGTCGTCATTTCTCAGATGTGCCGCCACAAACAACGTGAAATAAGCCTGCCACCTTGCACAAAATCATAGAAATTAACAATTATTGAATGAGTTCTTCATCACGTTAAGCTAACAGTCGCGAAGAAGCGCCTGGTTCTGTTCTATCGTAATGACGTCATAGACACAAGCGGCTATGACGTCACAGTCTCATAAGTTACGTCACAAGTTTAGCCGTCTTGTAGTACTACTATAGGGCGTCGCTGACCTCTTCAAATTAACGCAAAACTGTTCAATGTAATTATTTTGAATGACGGTTATGAAAACAATAACAAAAACGTTAAAAAATAACTACTTTTAGCTATTATTGTGAAACTTTTTCATAAATTACAATTTAGCCGTGCTAAGGTAAGTGTAAAGCAAAACCAAAGCACACGCGTATGAATTCGGAAATTCGCAACCCTAATCCTTTATAGAGGAACGATTATTTCTATCATATTCGAGTTTTAATATTCTAAAAATCATATAGGTAATATAAACAATAACCAACTCGTGACGGGAATGACAGATTATCTTTCCCTCGTTATATTAATTGTGTAATTCTCTCGCCAAGGCTCGAGAATTACGAAATTAATATAACTCGGGAAAGATAATCTGTCATTCCCCGTCACTCGTTAGTTATTGTCTATTTCTCTGTGGATCTGATTGATATGAAGGGAACCATCTTGAAGACCTTCACAATAATTCCTACTATAGTAAAGAGCTTCATTAATCCTCACTACATACATGTAACCAGACAAGGCACTATCCTGGTGTCAGACTGTGGTCTGAAGTCTGTCATCTGTCTGACACGGTCTGGTGACATTGTATTCACATACAGACCTACTGGAGACAGAGCATTGATAAATCCACGTGGAATCACATCCACCAGTACAGGAGACTTTCTTGTAGCTGACCATAACACACACAAAGTGATTCATCTAAGCAGCAGTGGAGAGTTTGTCAGAGACATTCTGACTAAAGAGGATGGTTTAGAGTATCCAACTGGTCTGTGTCTTGATGGAGATAAACTGTGCGTTAAGTTGTTGTCAAAAGGTTTACACATATACAGATTTGGTTAGAGGTGAATGTTGTATTTTAATTCAATGTACGGAGAAAGATTTTATCTTTGAATCTAACAGTGTGTTACATGAATGTCAAAAATATTACCTAACATAGTTTTATCTAACTAAACCTTTTAGAAATAATATATGTCTTCCATTTGAAATATTTTAAAGTCTAAAAATTGCAAATTAATTTACTTCGAATACATCATGTTGAATATCTATTATATGTCAGAATTTCACAAGTATATTCATTTTAGTCATATTTTTCTTACAAATTCCACATTGACATGCTCAAAAGAAGAATGCTATGTTTATCTTATTTCGTTTACTGTACTTTACATATAATTTCAAACAACTTTGCATGCTTTCAGTTTTGTTACAACAATATACAGCTCCCGTGTAGCACGTGAAAAGCGTGCAGTTCATGCAGAGTCATCTCCGCTGTCGTGTTTGTTGAATTTGTGCTGAACTTTCAATAAATCAATAGTAAGAGTAAGATTTTCCGCCAGTATCTGTTGGCATTTTGTAAGAAGATAATTAGAAGATTTGTATGTAGGGAAACCTTTAAAGGTCTTAAAGAGGCTAAATATCTTACTTTCATTTAAATGATGTTTGTTTTGATAAGTTCCTTCGTTGATTGACCTAAATAATGACCTTATAACTACAAGTAAAAGAGATTTAAAAAATGGCAAATCTCTACTTGATTTTTTTAATAACCCACTTCCGAAGTGCAAACACGATCACGTGCAGAGTCTGTTTTCCGTGTGAAATGAACAGGCTTAGCACGTGCAGCACGTTCTTCATGCCTCTTGTCCTCAAACGCTTGTTGACTTTACAGTATTGCAGATTTCTCTTCAAAAGATAGATGTAATGATTCTTTTAAATGGTGACCGTACACTTGTTAGTTAAATCGTCAAATAAATTAGATTATCGGTAAGTTTAGTATGTTTACGATAACGCCGTTGACTACAAAAGTATTTTAGTTGATACTTTGCCTTTGCTGACCTTTCACATAGTGTTTGTTGCACGCTTCCTATCACAAACTACTTTCCTTAAACTTTCTCCAAATAAAATTATTGCTTTTGAAATACTTTTACGTCTAATTGAAGTTAAGATAAAGTTATTAGAGATTTCTCAGTTACAATGCTGGGAGAAAAGACATTATAATAAAGGTGGAACTTTACTAAATTTTGGAGTCGCATTGTTACAAACCCATGTTTGTCATGAAATAAAATGTGTATTTTGGTAAAAGCCAGATATGTTGGTATATATATACAATACAAAAAAAGAAACGCATAGGCCAATTTTATAAAGAAATTCTAACATAAAAAAACTCATGAACAAGTACTCCGAGCATTATGAATGTTCACATGTGTACAGGAGAAGGGGATGTCTTACAATAACACTACATGGAAATTTGAAATTGGATCAATTATTATTACGAACTGTTGTTGAGAAATATCGTGACATTGTAATGTGGAACTGTTCCAGGTAATTTCCTACCTTAACACAGAATTAAGTAGACATTATAATTATGACTAACACAATTCTAAAATCGATTGTAGAATGGTCAAACAATAATTGTCTTTCATCCAGTTTTTTGCAATTCAACTTATTTAAAAAATATATGGATAAGACGGAACCGTTCGACAATTTTAAAACTTTGTCTGAAAATAATGTTCCCTCAGTACGACAGGAAACTCGTGAAATGTGTGCAACACGTGAAGTGTGCAATATTGTATTTCAGCTGTCTGATGTTTGACATCATTATATGATTTCTAATTATGAATAAAATAAGGTTCCGATCTGTTGGTATTGTAATTAAAAACAAAGCATCAAAATAAAGATTTTGAGGTCCGAATTAGTTTTAAAGGTGCTTCGTGAGTTGGTTTGCCGTGGCAGAGTAAAGGGTAAAAACAAAGAAATTAACTCTTGACACCATAAGTAAAAGAGATCGAAAACAGGGTAAACCTCTAATTGACTGTTTGAACAACCTGCTTCGAAGGGTGAAGCCAGTTTATACGTGCAAATTGTGTTTTCCGTGTGAAATGAGCACGCTTTGCACGTGCAACACATGCCTCAAACTTCTTGTCCTCTAATGCCTGTTTATATTACAGTTTTGTAAGTTTCTCCAACAAAGATATCTGTAATTTGCAACGACTGGAAACGTGCTAGTTAAATCGTCAAATATAGGATGATTTATTTTAGAAAACATATCATGTCTGTTTTCTCATTAAGACGCGGTTGCTTACATAAAAGGTAATTCATTTTCAGATTTTGTTGAATTTTATGCATTTGTCACACTATATTTTTTCACAAACTACATGCATAGAAGTGTTTCAACAATTCAGCAAGTTCCTTCAAGAGCAAGTTTTTCCTGACAGTGGAATATTCGCATAAGAACCCCCAAATACATCTCACAGCAACAACTGGATGTTTTATTCGCACTAGTGCACACCAATATTTCGTAAACTCAACGAATGCACAGGTACTGCATATCTCTCGATATTACCCACGATCCTCACTCAAATAATCTACCTCGTAAGTTATTTAACAGGTAGTAAAGTTGATTTTTAAAGACCGGAAGTATTTAATGCAACGTAACTTTAATTCCGCATTAACTACGATATCTGAAATATTAGAATTATGCTTATAACCAAAATAAAGCGAGAACGGCAGCCGCTTTGGCCAATCTAATAGCAATGCTAATGACTGTTGTGTTATTAAATCGGTTTATTTACAACATTTCTTTCATAAAACAAAAGTCATTCTTTGTTCTGTGCAGAGTTTAGGAAAATTCAACAGCTGCACATAATGCTAGTTTAGCCGCGTTCAACTGTTTTTTGTTTATCCATTTTGTGCACAGCTACCCATAGATTTTTTATATGTCCATGCTGACAGAAATTTGATGTTTATTGTTAATGTCATGATATATGTAAAGTTCTCGTGCAATTTGATATTTATTTTGATGATTTGTCATCTAATGTTAAAGCATAGGCCGAATATAGAACAGCAGATTTCAAATAATTTGGACTGAGAATTGTTACTGGACATCCCTTACACTAAGTCTGACCGAAATATATATTCCATATTTAAGTTTTGTTTAGCAACTGAACTATGAAGTGCACATTTAGTTTGGACTATTTTTAATTGTAAGGTACCAAGACAAAAACAATTGACAGATTGTCAAGGTAATATTTATTAAACACGCAAATGATATCAAACTTAAGTAAGTTCAACTTTTAATTAATATAATTATTTGTATATGTGTCATCCCAACTGCGGATCCGCCCCATCTTAAGATGGGACGCGTCCCAACTTGGGACGTCCCATCTTGAGATGGGACGGGGGATATTAAAACATGTTAATAATATTCTTATTTTATAATGAATTGTGTCAGTAAAACAGATTTTTAGATGATTTGTTATATTCTTTTCACACCTACGAAGAAAATTTGATATGATGTTCATTTACTTCACTTTCTCACTCGGTTTCATCTGTAATCGAGTACGAACGATTCAACACTACTCAAACATTTATTTAAAGTCACATTTGATTACTGATTGAATCACATTTGTTAAGCGACATAACAAAATCAGAACAATATATATATATTTATTTTTGGATAATAGTTTTCAGCATTTTTCAAACGACCAATACACGCGTAGATCGAACAGCTGTAAACAGAGAGAAACCAAACGGCTCCACATTTCACAGATACATCTATGTATCTTAGTTTCTTTAAAAAAAGGTGGTATAAACTTTTAACAATCAAAGATATGAAGTTATTCTAATACAGATCCAAGTTTTACAATACTAGTGATAAATTGCTTTTTACATATATTTAAAAAACGTACCTGATACAGAGAAACGAATAATCCATGCCAAAAAAACCTTCTATAAGCAGAAATTAAGGTACTCTCCATCGTTACAATCCAGCACTGAATAGACTGAATGTGTTAATGTGAAAGCTTGGCGTGACAGAGGACCAATGATTGGGCACCAATTTGCCCACCGTAGGTAGTGTCAGGCTAAAACAACATATGGAGACACCATAAACCTATGTTGTTTTAACACATTATTATCATGTTTATCTACTTGGCGACTTGGATTGTATCAAATGTTAAAAAAATTAAAAGTTCCTATTATCAAAGTCTGGTTCCCCAACATTTTAGATATTTTCAACTAGTATGAACTTAGAGTTCATTGAATATTCCCTAGTAACTCATTTCAATATACTAAAATCTATCTTAACGGCGACAAATCTTTGTCACAGAGTGTTAACGAATTCCTAATAATATATGTTTATCCTTTCATAAATGATGCCAACCGATTTTTAAAGCTCTTTCCTAAAAGTTGTACAAAATGACATATAGGTAGTTGCTGCCTGTTGCTAATCCTTTTCCTTTATCCTTTTTATCCCTTTTCTATGTATATATTCTGAATTGTGTGTAACACATGTTTTATGGAAATAATAGACTGTTTAAATTATAGTATTTTACTTACTGACCATTATATGATTACACATATTGCATATTTTCATACAATGAATTTTACGATAAGAAATGACAGTTTCTATATCAAATTTGTAAAACCAATTACAATATGAATTATTAAGTCCTCTGAAGATATTACATTAGTACATGTATGTCAGCAAAAAATAACTCGATAATTGTTAGTATATCAATAAAGTTTCATTGATGTGTACTTACAAACCTAATGCCTTTTTTCGGGGGGACATGTTAAGTAGCATATTTAAAGATAATAAAACGATTAGTTAAGTAAACTTTCAGCTGTAAAACAACAATATTACACTGAAATGTAATTCTTCCCTCTCACCTACTCATCTTATTTGACTCAGTTGACCAGTTGATTAACTTATTAGCAGTAACAACACACAACAATTCTCTCAATTCAACGCATCTAACAAGCATAGATAGACGCTTGTACATATAAAAAACGACCTTTTCTCAACTCTGTACCCTGGTTTGTGGCAAAAAATCTTGTGAAGGTGTACAAAGTTTATTAATGAACTCAAAGTAAACAAACTCCGTTTATAATCTCCTTGTAGTAATGATAAGAAATGAGTTTATGAAATGGAAATATTGTATTTATAAATCAGCATGAAAAAATTGCCTTTGCAATATTGAATATCTTAACCGAATTGTGTTGCAACGGTAGATCGTATTTGTTTGACTTTGTGTTGTATGTTTGATGGTTTCAACATATAATTTCTATTGGCGCGGCATTAATATAAGTTTCCAGATTGCTATTTTCTTTTTTTGAAATGAATAAAATATGTTCAAACCATAATTTCTCTTGTATATCTTGGAAACTAAGTTCTAATTTTAAAAAAATCTATTAAAGAGTCTGCTATTTCCCCATAAATAAGCAATGGACGATGTTAGATTTCATATTGGTAAATATAATCGTTCTGTTTATGAAAAAATATTTTGAATATATTCAGTGTGGCATAACAACATTCATCGAATAACAATACAATAAACATAAACTTTTGTTGTTGTTTTAGGTTAGGGTTTGATCACGTCTGCTTCCACCTATCAGTGATATTGCCGATAGGGGCCAATGCCTTGATAGATATGTCTGATAATCATTGACTAAAACAACAAACGCTCGACGTGTACCTTTGTAGTGTTACAAGCATGCTCATGTACAATTGGTACCCATTCTTGTCAATAATTGGAAGGTGACACACAGGTATTAGTGTCAAAACCGAACCGGATGTTTACCAAAATCCCTTCTTCCGGACACCCCCCCCCCCCCCCCCCCCCCCTAAACCCCTCAACCCCCTCCACCCATCTCTGAACTACCAAGCATGTATGTTTGCCATTTGCACCACGACACTGAACAGATCAGGTTCGATCTGAAATATGAGGAGGCATAACAGGATTTATTTACTGGACATCTTATAAGAATTGACGGAACACGACTTATAGGTTAGTGTTTGAGAATTAGGTCTAAGAAACTTAAAGTTTTAGATACTACTATCAAACATAATGAGTATATTGAAATCTTGCTTAACGGAACGGTTTATGTTTAAGAAATTAGCATTCACTAAGAGTGAGTGTATAATTTAATATAATTTCTTTCTTTTCTATTTGCTTAACATGCTGTCACAATTGAAAATATTGAAGAATATAATGAAATAAAATAAAATTTTGTATAAGAATTACTTTTGAAATCGTATTGTGCTATGATGAAAGACTAGTATGCGATGAGAGATAGATATAGCCAATAAGTCATGAAAATCAACATAAAAACAAAATATCGTTCGAGGTCCATAAACCGCTTATCTAAAGGATACATGTTATCATGTTATTACTAAATTCAACATTAGAATAAGAATATTATGAACATGTTAAAGAATCCGCCCGATGGGACGTCCCAACTTGGAATTCCAAGTTGGGACGCGTCCCATCTTAAGATGGGACGCGATCCCAAGTTGGGATGATACATATATATCATGCATTTGTTAACCAATATGTAAAACGTTAAATCTACTAAATCACATACTGTTAGAATTCCTCATGATGTAAATGCATATTTTCATTGATACATACTTCATATTTCATAAAACAAGTTATCATTTGGGTATCATTGTATCACATTTTCAAACAGTTGTTTTTCAATGTTATGCACAACCGACAGTACTGTTTTAGCTCATCTGGCCTTCAAGGTCCGATGGGCGCATGACATGGTGTCCAGCGTCCGTCCTTCAGAAGAATTCCCTTTGGAAAATCTTGCAATGAAACATACATATTTGTGTTAAGTCGCCATCATGGAACGTCTACCATCAGTTTTTCTGAATAAACACCTGGGTTACGCCAACGTGGCACTTAGATTTATAACTGTCTGGCATATATTCAAGGATTACCTTCACTTTGGGTTTCATTGTAATATTATATTTCAAAAGCTCTCTGAAGTTGTCATATCACGATTGCTAGTATTAAGAGGTCTGGGGTTCGAATCCCGCCATTGGTTTGGCAACTTTGTCTTCAGTAGAGAAATGTTCTACGTGCAGAATTCCAGCACAGTACCATTAATGACATGCTAGTTACAGACCATGCTCGCAGGTTTAACCTCAAGACACAATGGTGGTGCGGGCTTTCTCCCTGCAATAATACTAGCAGCTATGCTAGAAGTGAAATACTCTTTTAATGCGTCGTCAAACCCCAAATCAACTCTTCACTTTAAGGCACATAACCTTTTTCTGCCACTTTCCAGGAAAACAGAGCAACACACAGTGGGTGCCCAATGCGATGCTTTGTACTGTGGACTGTTATTCAGGAAGGGAAGGGAGAGTCAGGTTTCTAAATAGCTTAGTCATTGGTCATGGTGCATGATCAAACATGTACCTAGCTTTGCTTATATACGTCTCGCATAGAAAATAGAGGACATGTTAAACAAATATCCACGTCCATGATAAATACTTATTCATAACATTTATTATCAAGTTAAATGAAATATCTTTGAAGTGTGTCATGGCTTTATTCATGATACGTTTTCCTTTATTATCATTATCATTATAATTACTAATTAGTTTGTTTTACTCTATTCATCATTTGTGTTGTTATTTTTTCGTGTATGTATAATTTCAATGTATATGATTATATCTTTATAGCTATTATGTGGATCAACTTCTAGAGGGTTCTACGTTGTGTTTGAGTTATTGCCTGATACAAACTAACAATCAGTCAAAGCGAACAGACAGGGTGAACATAGGAATTCCGACTACTAAACCTAATATGTCACTGGGCAATCTAGAACCTCGTGTTATGTATATTATTCGTACATTTAAATCAAAGTTTGCAGAGAGTGCGACTTAGCGCATAAGACATGAGTTTTTCTGTGTACAGTGATGAGGAGCTGCATCAGATTACTGTATACAGCTGTTCACCGCTCCCTTTCAATAGCTTGCATTCACAGTTTGGCTGTAAAGTGTCACTCCAATTGAGGACCGAGATGTTGTATACCCATTCATGTAGTGAAAATCTTTAAAACAAACCCTTTGAATAGTTTCTAGTTTCTATAGAGGTTAAGAATGAAATAAGAACATACCGATATAATTAGTATGCAGCCTGCTGTTTCTGTAAGTAATTCTCTGTATTGTACATTTAGTTGTTTGTATTCTAAAAAGAAGTTGTAAAAATAACCAATGTCAGACACCGCTACATACAAAGAGTAAACAACATCTTCAATATGCCTAATGTTGCACAGTTTCCCCTCTTAAACCACCCCTTGACTTTATACCTTATCGTAGTGTGGTGTTTTGGTGCTTTATAGAATCCGAAAGCTCTAGAAGTGAAAGTACCCTCTGAAAGGGTCACCCATGCTGGAAGGGTGACGGATAGAAGCCACATCAAATTTGAGTCGTTGTGAAACCTGCCATTTTCCCCTCACTATGCCTTTCTTTACATTAACCTCTTTCGTTTTCCTTCGCTGAATGTTAGTTTTACAAATTCAAACTGAACATGACAGCTGTAATCGTTGTCTGTTTTACAATACATGTTTGTGTAGGTTTATAATCTATTCAACAGCTTTCACGTTTCAAATGCTCAGCCCAACCAAAATTCTCTCATTTTCTCCTGATTATTTTGACCATCATTCGTCTGTCTCACCAATATAGTATAATGTATTTATTCAACACATCTCAAGTCTCAACTCCAGTAACTAAAAATGTTCATTATAATACATATTTTCATGTTAAGGCAGGCTTGATTCAAAGTCTCAAAATTCTGCTATTTTGACAGTTTTTTTTACAGTGGGTCTAACTCACACCCTACACTCATCAGTTTGTTTATAGATATACCTCTGTGTCTTTTTATCTATCAATTGGATAGATTTGGAAAAATCTTTTCAAATCACAGGTTTAAATAGCGTATCGTGAAATATGCGTGCTGATAAAACACATTGTATTTATGTATCTATGTGAACGTCTTTCCAACCAGTATAATTAAACCAAGTACAAACGTTATTACAATACAATACAAGGCCTGTAAGTGGTAGATATGATTACATAGTTATAGCAAACTAATTTATTCCATTTGTATCCTTATTCATTTAACTATTCTAAAGCATATAATTTCATTTATGCAAAGATCTCGGACACCAAATTATTGGACTTTGATACACATTGTATGACCATGATTAATTTTCTTGACATTCAAAACCTTGGCAAAAGTAAAGCTGGAAGATTATTTTTTATCTGTATTACAATTTTTAATGAAAGTCATTAAACATTTTATTTTAAAACATATGGAAATGGGGAAATGTTTTACACTACGATACATTGTTATGATGTAATGTTATTGCTTGTAGAATTCTTTTTAAAAGTTTTAATCCTGATGCTTCATCACCTTTTCTAACATACGTATGCAAAGGAATTGGAATAAAAGTGTTAATTGTAGAAAGCAAATTAATATTTCAAATATTAACTTACATAAATAGTATCAGATCTATCTCTTTATTTCAAAGGAATTTCACTTTTCAGAAATTTCATAATTTGTGAAAATTTTACCAGATCAATCGGTAACTGATAGGCAATTATTCACAGAAACACAGAAATGTCAACTTTACGTCAATAACTCAATACTTGAATTCTAAGACTTGACATTATATTATCATAAAAAGTGATTATGCTCTTATTATACTCAGAACAAAAAGATAAGCGCCACCAGAATTTAAACTACATTTTAACAAATACACGTTACTCACATGTATTCCTGATTATAGAGATGTATAAATTGATATCCAGTGGTAATAAGTGTCTTTCGATTTGACAAAATTGAATACTATAAGTGGATTTCTTTTCATTTTACTGACTCTGTAGAACAAATTCCAAATAGTGTGTTTTCAGCAATTATTGTTCAATAAAAACAACTATTGCCATTATATCGGTCGATAAGACAGTATGCGACTGTTTTAAAAAGTAATATTGCTCCTTAAGAATAGTGTAAACCAGGAATAAGTCAGCGAGTGTATGACCCTTTTGCATTAAAGAATTGAATGACCCTCCTCGACATGGTACGTATCAGTCTCTGTATGACTTGTTGAGGAATCTGCTTCCACTCCTGATGCATCCAACTCGCCACATTATATGTATACAGTGACCAAGAACATATCATAGATGTTCTATCAGGTTCAAGTCGGGACTACAAGCAGGTATTACCGAAACGGGTATTAGCTTGTCACCAAATACGAACTTGGCCATCCGCAACATGCAATAGCATCAGCCAATGGATCCGGCATCATGGTGCCCAATTCTAACCCACCCTTGGTCTACGCCACCTTAGCCGTTTATTAATGTGCCGTTGTGTTTATTTCACATGTTTGAGAAGTCTACATGTCATATAACCCGCCGCTCGAAGACGATTCCTAACAGTTGATATTGAAACCCTCCTGTGGGTAATCCAGTTATCCCTCAGTACTGGGGCACTAGTGAAGGGGAGGTGTCTAACGTTCCGAATCAGTGTTCTGTCTTCACGTACAGAGGTTACTGTCGGGCGCCCAGTTCTCACACGGTTGTTCACGTCATTGGTTTGGACGTGTTGTTTTACCCAACGTAAATACCCCAACTGTCAAGCAATAGCTCTGCAAAGCATTCCACTATTCCGCATACCAATTATTCACCATATCTCTCCTATTGATAATCTATGCCTTGCCATAATTGAATCTTAAACCAATATGCAATCATTCGTTCGACATAACAGACAATATTGTTGTCACCTAAAAGTTGTTTTCTTCAACTACACGCGCTCATCCTACATGTGGCGAGTTATTTTGGAGTTTCACAAGCATTTATGAATATCTGCATCAATGTATGGGGAGTTGTTTATGCTATAAAACATTAAAAACGAAGCATTACCGAAGAGGCACTATTTTGTATCGATTTATCAGGAACGTCAATACACTGTTTATTTTCATCTAAATGTATCAATGTGCACATTTGAGTCAACATTTATCCTTTAAAAAGATTAGATTTTTTTTAAAAAGCATTGAACAAAATATTGATGTCCAGGTAAAGGTAATGTTATATAAGAATGTGTTATGAAATGGTTGCGACATATAACCTGTTCCACATCATAAACCGGTTTTGCCTCTCATATCAAACCGGTTGATCCTGTTTATGCCGGGTGTCAATAAAGTGATGTGTACGTACACTTGCTCTTGAAAATCAGTGGCGCGTGTGACCTGAGGAATTAAGCTGCCGTGTCAAACTAACTCAAAACGAGCATTCATTATAACTTTTTTTATTTAAGTTTTATATAACAAGTCTCGTGTAAACAGTTACCTACTGAATTGGCAGCGAAATCGTTTAAATAGTTTCTAAAGAATGTTTTTTCAATGATTGTCTTAGTTGTTTTATCAATAGATTTATTTTGTTCATTTTGTATGTATATTAATTGCCTGTGTGTTGTTTTGCTATAAAATGTAATATACGTGTTTGCAATCTGGATCTCCTACAAAATTCATACATGTTAGGATTGCTGTTTTTATTTTTTGTTATATGAACTGATCTGAATTAACAGTGTAAAACAATGTATTATCATGCTCATTAAACCCCCTTTAAATTTGTTTTGCATGCATAACCTTATTCCAAAGCTTTCTCCACTTATCTCAATTTCAGCATTACATCTCGAGAGTATCTTTTCAGTATAATTTTTATTAACAGCCACTGATTGTTCATTAGCGTCTTTTGAAAGGACAGTAGAAGATTATTTGATTAAAAAAGATATCTCGGGAAATAAACTTAAATAAATGTTTCCAACTGCAAGACAATTCTTTCAAAATAAAAGAATCAGTTAAAATGAAAGTAGCGTGAGAGGTTAACCTGTGTGATTTTCCGTACTTCAAATTATTAAGGTGTTAACATAAATATGTCCGCCAGTGTTTTTTGCTTCATAGTTCATCGTTTCCTCCATCACTATGGGTAAACAGTTGAGTAATGAGATTTGTTGACCCTCTGAACGTAATGCATTTGGTATAAACTAATCTTTATTAGGGAACGTTTGTAGAAATAAAATCTAGAACAACTCGATACTCCCCCTTTAACTGGTTTTGTATTCAAATGTTGGATTCAATATCGCTCTCAAGTTCACGGTGAGCTGCTGTTTCTTTAGTTAAAGATGAAGAGACAATGACATTCTATTCAATAGAAATACAGCCCTTGCAAAGAGTAACATAGATGGTTATCTGAAAAGATGATATTTAGATCTCACTTTAGCTGATTGCTATCTAATGGATATTTAATATCATATAGCTTGGAGTTAACAACTAAACATTACGCAGATATATGCATAAAAAAGGGTGTGGCAGCTGGAAGATTGAAGACATATGAATTCTTTAATTGTAACAATCTATTTTATGACCAAAATGTGTAACCATAATCTTAAACACAAAAATGTAACTCTATCCAGTAAGGGACTCTCAATATCTATGCATATACACAACGCCTTCCCAAATTCAAAACGAGGCTTAGGCCGCTCCTTACTTCCTCGTTCACAAAATGGCTGCTTTTCGCTCATCCACATCGCCGTTCATATCAGACTTTTTTTTATTGGCTATTCCAGAGTATTCCAGGGTATCGTTAACATTTGAAAGTTTTTAAACAATACAAATCACCTGACTTGATGATAACTCGTTCGATTGGATTGTTTGTTTTCTTAATCTTTTATCTCAATGTCTTGGGTGATTAATATCGAAATTATATTTGTGAAAAATTTAAGTATTTGGTATAACCTTCATATTTGATTGCCAATTAATGTAATTTCATAAAATGTTGTTTTGATACTCTGAGATTGTTTCTCAACACCAAAGAGATATACTTAAAACATTTTCATCAAAGTCGAAAGGAGGAAGTCTTATCTACTGAATATAGTTTTTTTGTTATCAGAAATGGATAATCAGTTGAAGAAGACCTTTCAATTGAATCTTAAGTCTCATTCGGTAAATATATATATTTCATTCGAAAATATAACTGAATATATTTAATAAAATCAGTAGACACAATCGTTCTTTATCTACCTTTTCCCTTTATTTTGCAAAGAGATTTTTACTACTTTTACCATATTTCGCAGTTTTTTTAGTAATACAAAAGTCCATTTTTATATGAACAAATTATAATTGTATATTTAAAAGATGATATTTATTTTTTAAGGTGACATCAACTTTTAACTTTTCATAATTTAAGACTAACACCAGAGGAACGACTTTTTATACTGAATAACATATGTTATAACGTTTAATTAATGCCCTTTTTCAACTTAATACAAACATATTGGCGTGGACACTAGGTCATACAAATACCAATGATTATATACGAAAAGGAGTCATTTGAGTTTGGGTCTGCTCCTAAATGAATGTTCGTCATTTTCATTAACAAGCCTTATACAGTTTTAGAAAATTTGCAAGAGAGGGTGTGACAATGTGACAGGGGTTTCTGAAACAGTATGAGAGTTAAATGCTGTTAAGGGTTGAATGCACTGGACTATTTTTGTAGGCACACTGGCATGAAGGTAAACTAATGTGAGCCAAATATAATGGTTTCAATATGTCTAAAGCATTATGAAACAATCGTTCTTTGAAGGTAAAGAGATTAAAGTTGCATCCTACTACAGATAACTTAAAATGTTGCTGACTTAGGCTGAACACTGACTTCCAAATCCCAAGGTAATAAAACCTTTACCTCTATATGTTCTCATTTGGTATTTCTTTGCCTAATGATATCTTTAAACTGTTTGATTCTACTTTTCTGCCTATTTTTGTGAATCTTAAATCATAAATCTTAAGTCTAGGGAATATCTTATAGTAAAGTTATTGAATGACCCAAGATCAAATTTCTTAAAAATTGGTAGAAATGTGAGAGCGTGTTTGGGTTTTTTGTAGAATAAGGTAGCCTTAAAACAGTTTAATTACATATCTAAAGCGGTCAAATATTTGGGCAGGTTAATTCAACTAGATTCACAATGATTTCGATTTTAGAGTTATAATTAGTTAAAATTTCTAGGTGATTCGAGCAAGTCCACCACGACTACATAGGTAAAATATGTAGGAATGAATAAATGTTTTGTTAATTGTTGAATACATGTAAACAGTTATTATGAATGTATGGCGAGATGAAATAAATTGCCTCTTTGTGATGGAACCACTTGATATAAATATTTTTCACGTTTGATTAAGACAACAGCTCTGTATTTATTTTCTAAAAAATGAAGCTATGAACAGTTTATCTAAAAACACAGATTCCAAGCTTAGAGTATCTCCTATTTGCTTTGTCACGCCAATTCGACACAACAAAAGCTACAGCCCATATTTTACAGGGGTATCTTGGGATATTCGGTGTTCAATAACGTACATTATATCAATACTTATAAATATTTCAGAATAAGCGGTTGTACAGGAATTATTCAGACAGTTTTAAATTTGAATATATCATTAATTGATGGACTTGATATCTCAATTATTTTTGGGGGATGAGATATGTATTATATACGTATGTATATAACCTGTAAGAGATCAGTAAAATATAGGATAAGAGTATTTGGATGTAAGGAAGCGCACTGCATATATTTAAAGAACATGTTTCCAAAAGTCTTCCCTTTACTAGGACATCATTAACTGTAAATTCTACGAAGTGTATGTATGTACTTAAGAAATGAGCAACCTCGATATCCAAAAGACTGCACTATCACAGCATTACAAACGGGTAAGGCACCAGACCTAAGTGGCATTGCTGGCACCTTCCATTTTTCTAGATATCCTTGTATCATTATTCAATTCTATTTGATCGTCCAGGAAATACCATGAGGAAAGGACATACGGAGTCATTTTGCCTATACATAAGATTATTTGATTCTATTTTATCGTCCAGGAAATACCTTGAGGAAAGGACATACGGAGTCATTTTGTCTATACATAAGATTATTTAATTCTATTTGATCGTCCAGGAAATACCTTGAGGAAAGAACATACGGAGTCATTTTGCCTATACATAAGATTATTTGATTTTATTTGATCGTCCGGGAAATACCTTGAGGAAAGAACATACGGAGTCATTTTGCCTATACATAAGATTATTTGATTTTATTTGATCGTCCGGGAAATACCTTGAGGAAAGAACATACAGAGTCATTTTGCCTATACATAAGATTATTTGATTCTATTTTATCGTCCAGGAAATACCTTGAGGAAAGGACATACGGAGTCATTTTGTCTATACATAAGATTATTTAATTCTATTTGATCGTCCAGGAAATACCTTGAGGAAAGAACATACGGAGTCATTTTGCCTATACATAAGATTATTTGATTTTATTTGATCGTCCGGGAAATACCTTGAGGAAAGAACATACGGAGTCATTTTGCCTATACATAAGATTATTTGATTTTATTTTATCGTCCGGGAAATACCTTGAGGAAAGGACATACGGAGTCATTTTGCCTATACATAAGATTATTTGATTTTATTTTATCGTCCGGGAAATACCTTGAGGAAAGGACATACGGAGTCATTTTGCCTATACATAAGATTATTTGATTTTATTTGATCGTCTGGGAAATACCTCGAGGAAAGGACATACGGAGTCATTTTGCCTATACATAAGATTATATGATTTTATTTGATCGTCAGGGAAATACCTTGAGGAAAGAACATACGGAGTCATTTTGCCTATACATAAGATTATTTGATTTTATTTGATCGTCAGGGAAATACCTTGAGGAAAGAACATACAGAGTCATTTTGCCTATACATAAGATTATTTGATTTTATTTTATCGTCCAGGAAATACCTTGAGGAAGGAACATACAGAGTCATTTTGCCTATACATAAGATTATTTGATTTTATTTGATCGTCCGGGAAATACCTTGAGGAAAGGACATACGGAGTCATTTTGCCTACACATAAGATTATTTGATTTTATTTGATCGTCCGGGAAATACCTTGAGGAAAGGACATACGGAGTCATTTTGCCTATACATAAGATTATTTGATTTTATTTTATCGTCCGGGAAATACCTTGAGGAAAGGACATACGGAGTCATTTTGCCTATACATAAGATTATTTGATTTTATTTTATCGTCCGGGAAATACCTTGAGGAAAGGACATACAGAGTCATTTTGCCTATACATAAGATTATTTGATTTTATTTGATCGTCCGGGAAATACCTTGAGGAAAGGACATACGGAGTCATTTTGCCTATACCTAAGATTATTCAAGTCTATTTGATCGTCTGGGAAATACCTTGAGGAAAGGACATACGGAGTCATTTTGCCTATATATAAGAAGGGAAGTATTAATGATCCTGCAAACAATAGATCTATCACGTTATTAGAGATTAGCAGTATTATATTTGCAAAAGAGCTTAGTTATAGATTGAACAGACTGGCTAAGGAATAAATGTTTTTCATCCAAACAAGACTTTCAAACTATTGATAATATTTTTATCATTGATACTATTATTGCTAGGTAGCTATCCCGTTAAAGGGTAGACTATCTTGTGTTAACATTGATTGAAAATCAGATTTTGGTTCTGTTTCACAGCAGTTTTTGTATAAGCTCCGAGTTCAAAATGTAAATGGTAAAATATATCACCTTCTTAATAATATTTATAACAATGTCAATGCTTGTGTTTCTCTTTGAGTAGTGCAACACATTTCAACTAATACACTTTAACGTTTCAAACATTTTATCATCGTCAAGTTATGCTTCAAAGTCAAATTTCCCTATAGCCAACATTTCTAAAAGTAAAGTTTCAAAATAGTAAATCTGTCTTTAATCGTTAAAATATATAGTATAATGTTAACATTGCGCCAAATAAAAAATTGTTACAATTACCATTTAAACAAAGTCTTATCTGTTCAAAGTCAACTTATAATAAAACGAAATAAAAGTCAAATTCAAACACACCATTCAGGTAAACTTTATCAAAGTAAAAATATTTTTGTATATAAAAAGTCAACATTACAACAATTGTGAAAATCTTCGGCTGGAATGAGCGACCCATTGCGTGGTACTGCGCTGATATTCAGTGTAGCATTGCACATAAACCTTACTGCATAAATTGGTTGGTTGAGTGCATGAGTTGGCGTATTCTGAACTATATTACTAACTTACTAATCACGTAGCAGAGAGGAGAGATCAGGGAGAAAGATAACGAAAGGATGATGGTAAAGATAGTAAGATTGAGAGAAGGACAGCAGGTTTTATAACGACTAAAATTGCATCTGGTTCTATCAGTCGACCTGTCCTGCTTGGGTGCCTCTACCAGGTGCATGTAAGTTTCGGCTGGCATAGCTCTCAGGTCTCTGAAGCCTGCAATCCACCACACAATGATAAGGTATTGATTCAAGTTGTGTAACCGTTAATCTCAGTAAATAAAATACAATAGAACTAATCGATGTTGCCATGATAATATCGATGTTGCCATGAAAAATATCGAATGTTGAACTTAGTTTTGAACGTTTGTTTAGTCCGTTGCTATGAACAATTTCAATGACAATGGTTTGCGTATTTGAGCATGATAGGCTGCGTCGTTCAAATTCCATTATCTTTATGTGTAAGAAACTTACAGTGTAATCACATTTGCTGTATACTTCAAGTTGGAAGTGAACGTCAATTGCACAGGTATGTTGCTTTCTAAATTTTTAGTTATTTTCAAACGCATTAAAATAAATGTAAGATAAGTTTTTTTATTGAAATACACAGCTTTATCATCTCCCTTAATATCTCGGGCATTCAGCTTGACGTGAATATCCCAGTGAACTGTTGCTAAGGATTTTGCCTAAATGCTCTCCATGCCTTGGATCATTTTCACAACAGCTTCGGCAGGTCGGAATGTTTCCACAGTGCACTCGGGTTTATGTAGTTTCCTGAGATCGACCGTCCGCTGTCCATCAGTAAACTAAGACTAGCATATATAAAGATGTTTAGAAAAACGAAATGTCAGTGAATGTGTATATTCTATTTCAATGAGATTGCAGTTACTTGCTTTAAGCGTGTTTTAAGTGAGTTGGTTTGGATTCAACGTATTTACAAACAAAACGTGTGTGTATCATCAGCAAAAATTACATTTGAATATTCTTTAATGGTTTAAATAATCTGGCCCTCTTTTTCAACCACTGTAAAATAGCTAGATATCGCCCACAGCACGTTAAACCCAACTCATTCACATGATGGCACGTATACGTTACAAATAAGTTAAACCATGTATATATTGTAATACTCCGGATAGTATTGTAAGAAAAAGGGTCTTGTCTGGCGTTTTGTAGTTCCATGTTGCAGTCGTGAGGTGAGGTGACTTGGTGTTAAAACGTATTTCACTTATATCACGGCTGCTATTATTATTGCCCACAATATCTTACGAGTTATGCATTGTGATGAAACCTTCGAGCTACGGCTGGAACTAGTAAACCATGGGTGTTTCTGTGCTGAAATTCAGTGTAACACTGCACCCAAACCTTATTCCTGTAAGATAAATCTCTACTTAAGCCCGGTGGCCGAGCCTCTTGCGAATTGCGAACCCAAAACCTCTCGATCCGAAACTGAACTCGCTAATCACTGCGCCTACCCACCCCAAATATCATACCCCCGATTGAATCAATATCCTATCCAGTATATTAGAATATTAACTGGTTTGGTAGAAGTAATATACACTACAGTTTGAACTGCTAGGAAATCATAAGCTGAATCTTCCATCGCCAGTTATACAGACCTTTTGCTGCACAGTTTCTCCCTTTGATTGGCAAAACAACGGGTACATTAGGAAAACGTATGTTTTCTTTAATTTCAGTTCATGTGTTAATCGCATTGATTTTCAATCAATTAAAATAAGTCCAAGATTAAGTTGAAGTTAAAAGAAACAAGGTGACAGGGAATGCATAATGAAGACATTCACCACGATTATTTATGCGCTCAGATGATGATATACATTGGTCAACCAATCCAGTGCCTGAATATATCGCATGCACAACATCTAATGATCTTACCAAAACACTGACTTGACACAAAGACAAGCAGTTATATGCCATTATAAAGTTAACGACAATGAGAGATATATACTCCGCTTATGATCAAAATGTTTTAAGTTTTTAAAGGCATGTGCAGCTGACTATATTAGAAACAGATATTTCGAGATGAAACCTTACTTCTCTTGCTGGACATCAATGGCGCAGATGAACATCAAACGTTTATTTGAGCTTGTCTGCACAGGAACACAATCGTTGTGTGAAAGTTGCAACCTTCGATTACGATTATTTGAAAGGACTATCAAGATCAGTCCCAGTAGGCTAGAGAGTTGTCACGGACAAGTTAGAGAAATGCAGCAAGTCGGAAATGAGTCTGTATCTTGTTTAAGGAAATTGTACAGTAAACCTTACATCCCATCATTCCTGCACTTGTTTCACAAAACACTGATATATCATCATGTATCACACTTCAACAATTATCTAGGAAAAGAACAAACTGCCTCCTACTTGAAGTTAGTGCTTTCCCTTTCTTATTAAATTTTATATTCTCACATTAAAATATCTATGTAATTTAACTCAGTAAATTTGCTCACAATGTTTTATTTTCTATCAATTAAATTTGTTATATGAATCTTTACATAAGTTGAAAATTGAATACCTGTGAGAGCTACTTGAGAGCAATCATCACTGTGATTAATTTCTGAATTCCAATTGTTCATGTTCGAATTACATGACAAATCACTTAAGGACTCAATACCTGGTGTAGTGGTTTGCGTTCTTCAAAGACCCCAAGAGCCATGCAAGCTCCTGGTAGGGACACCCATGCTGGACAGGTCGACGGGTAGAAGCCAGACTAAATTGAGTATTTCTAAAACCTGTTGTCTATCTCTCGCTGTGCCTTTCTTTCCGTCTTGTCCCTCACCCTGTCGATCCCTTTCTCCCTTGTCTGTCTTTAGACTTTAGAACACATTGGTATGCATGATCAGGAATAGTCGTCATCACACATTAAGTGTTAGTCTTTGTTCGCATTAAGAAACTAGTTATTCCAAAACCATTCCTTCCATATTTGGACAAGCAATACTTATTCTATATTAAGTATGTATTGTGCATTGAGAACGATTCTTTGCAGATGGAAAATGTTCCCGGTGCAAGTATTAAATAAAGAGAATCGATATTCTTAGCTTTGTGTCTTCCATAAATCTTGCACAAACTTATGTGAACTGTGTCATTTTCAGTGGAAGGACAGAAAATCAGTTTCATTCCTGGCTTGGAAAGCCAATTTTGCACAAACAGAAAGATTGTTTTCTTAAGTCTTTTTAGATATTTTTCGAAATGCCATGTTTTGTTTGTTCACTAACCCCAGTTTCTTATCATTTTATAGTTATGCTGAGAAATGAAAGTTGCGTAAAAATCCATGCTGAACTCATTTTATTTTAGTAACTTACTTTAACCAAAAGTCACTGGTTACCATGATATCGTAAGGGGAATCGGCGGGTCTGAAAGAAAAAAGGGCTGTAAAGGATGAGAGGACAAACAGAAAAAAGGCATACGGAGAGAAAGCAGGAGGTTCTAGAATGAGGCAAATTTGGTGCCCCAATGGATAGTTTATAAGCCCCGGCTGGTATAGCTCCCGAGGTCTTTGAAGCACACAAACCATAACACCATGAGAAAATATCGACTCAAGTGATGGTAGAACTAGTTGTAAGATGCCAATACGATTAGGCTGAGAGCAAGTCATCTATTGGTCTTAAAATGGTGTCAATGGTATCTCTATTTAAGTTACTAACGTGTATGTCTCAAATCACCTTGATATTGTAAAATGCCTTCGTTGTATCCTCGATACTGATTGGTCAATTCGAAAAAATTACCCTATGTTGAATGGCAATGAATACCCGCAAATTAGCAAAGGCGAATCACCGCGAATTGATACAACATGTTCACTAGGGCCGGCCCGACTCAAGTTTTAATTTTCCAGTTTCTTAGAAAATTCGTGCCGTACTCCGATTTGACAGTTGTCTTTGTTCTGTTTTCTAATGTGTCTACCGGTAGATATCACAAATACACTTTAATATGATTCATTTTTGAAGAACGAAAATATTGGCTTACTTACTCCAAGTTTCCCGCAAAGTTTCATGCGGCCGCCTTCTTTCGAATGCCGTTCCCATGGTATGACGTCACAAAGGCCAACCGTTTTTGCGTCGCTGTCACAATGGTCGTGGGCTAGTTCAAGACTTTTGTACTCGGAGTTTTACAATATTTTTTCTACGAGCTTTATAATTGTTGATTTCGGTCTCGAATTAAACACGTATGTTGTAAGGTCTCGCTGTTACGAATGCCACTATTTGCTAATATCACAACAATGTTTGTAATGTAAATAATGCCGGGAATCCGCAGTAGGTTGACCTCATCTCACCTCTTACAGAAATAGAACAGTCGCAAAGGCCTTTCAACACAAAAATAAGTACGCAAAAAACAGAGATCGCTCTAAAACTTCTAATAACTAACGCTCATGTTACAATATCGAAAAATAGTTGCGTTTGTAAAATTTCCGAGATTTAATGTTATTCAACGCCCGCAAATTTAAGCATTTAAAACCTCGGCTAAACTTAATTTGCGGGTGCAACAAGCACCTTGCTCATTTAACATGGCAAACGGATAAATCATAATAGATAGTATATTTTGTGTGGTTTTTCAAAAATTCCCCGAAGTGCTAACCATCTAGGACAATGAACCATCAGTAACATAAGTAGGCATTGATACCAATATTGATTGACTGAATTCAAATTTAGAATGTTTTGATCGTTGCTATGCACCATTATGTGGCATGAGTCGTTTCTCGATCAATGCAATTGACTACGGCACTGCAAATCAATATGCTGCCACTATTATTAGATAATCTATATTTTTCCTTAAACGGTGTATGATTCTTGACTGATTTTCCATATAAAAAAGTTGAGATTGGACGTTCATAAAATAATTTAGTATCAACATATTAAAAAATGGTGAATAAGAAAAGATTGACAGCAGCACTATAATAATTTTGGATGTTAAGGCTTGATTTAATATATGCTTTTTATATATAAAGTAACTACTTGTTTATTATGTATAACACTATTACTAACAATCATCTACATGCTGCATCTGTGTACTTCTCAATTGAAACACCGTTCTTAATATAATAAATTCATTAACAAAAATCACAAAGATATGTTGAAGAGTTAAACAAAATTTTTCATTTTCTTCATTTTCATTTTCTTTTCCTCATGTGCAATGGCGTCGCGAGCAGTGCTAGGTTTGATGGACTGCACGCTCTGACGGCTTTCTTTAAAATCCCACCAAAGATTTTCAATAGGATTCAGATCGGAGGACTGTGATGGCCACTCCAAAACGCTCCACTGTCTTTTCTAAAACCAAGCCTTGGTGTATTAAGAAGTATGTTTGGGATCGTTGTTCTGTCGAAAGGTCCATTAGCGTCCAAGTAAAAGTTTATTCACTGATGGCAAGACATTTCAAATAGAACTACCTGGTATTTGATTGAATCCATAATACCTGATTTAAGATGTAGTTTTTCAGTACCAGAGGCAGCAAAACAGCCCCAAAACATGACTGAGCCACCCCATGTTTCACTGTAGAGATAGTGTTTTTTCGGAAAAAGCTTGGTTTTTCTTCCACCAGACATATCGCTAATCAGTTGGCCAAAAAAGGTCGAGTTCAGTTTTGTCACTCCACAGGTCGGTATTCCAAAACTCTTAGGGTCTATCAAGCTTCCTTTTAGCTTTCTTTAGTTTTTATGCCAAGTGACTGGATTAGAATTATAAAAGATTGAGGTCGGAAAAATCCCTTGTATGTCACAAACATGGAAAGAGAAGATACGAAGGTGGTGACTATTTACAATTTACAAACAGAAAGATAAGTGACAGAAGCAAAGAAGAATGAGATGGGAATTACTCAAACGACCTTCCTTGGAACGTGTTCAGGAATATAAGGCCCTAAAGCCATTCAAAAAGACAAATATGATGATCTCATGAAGATCCTGCCTTATGTTTCTCCTGACACGAGGCAATTTTACAAATCTCTGTTCAACAAAACCGAGCCAGAGTCAGATTCAGATAGAGAATGAATTTTCCTGACAGATCTATACATTGGTTTAACTTACCTTTTGATGAACACACTTTAGAAGTAGTTTTCCATAACAGACATATTCAGAAAAGATAGATCATCAATGTTGTAATTCAGTTTTAGAAGTTTTCCCTGTGAGAATAGTATGCATGGTAATGATTGTCACTATCTTCTTATTTAGAGATAAGTGCTTTTTTTAACACATTAATTTCATTTTGTGTCTCCAGATTGAGAATTAAGTCAGTCTAAAAACATTTTAAAAATAAGGTTTTTCACATTCTTACCTGGGTTTCTGGTTTTCTATAATTTTGTTACATTCACATTTTGCAAAAGGTTTGAGAAGTGCTAAAGTTTTTATAACAAAATCACTGTGCAAGCATAAAGACATGATCAAGTTGATTTTTCAAGACAGTATGAGAATCATTAATCAACGCTGTTTTTGTAAGTTGTTAAGCTCTTGTGTTAACTCTCACTAGAATGTGAGTACTATTGTGAGTACTATAAGAGGTTAACACAGTGTTGTTTTTTTAAGCTTCATTAAGTAAAAATCAAACCTATTTGTTCATCTAATTTGAAAGTATATGAGAAAACCCAAGGTGGGTTGATTACTGGATATGAGTTTTTTATGTAAATAAACATTGTTCATTCAATGTATGTTTTCAATGTTTTATTTTATCAGAGCAAAAACATGAAAAGTTACAAAAGTTAAAAAAATTATTATAAAATCACAATTTCAAGTGCGATTTAAATTGTATAAACTATAAGTCCACATTTTATTTTTAATTGAAAAGTTGTACCACTTGGAGTTAGACAGGGGGGGTTAGAGCTGATGTTTTTCAAAATTATGAGTTTTTCTCAAACGTTCTAAATCGCAACATATCATCTTCTTGTCCTAAACCCTTCAATTGCATTAAGATAAACTTTATCAAATCCAAAAAAAATTTAAAAATACAAAAGTCAACAAAATAGCATCGGCCAAATAGAGCGCCTTGTGCGTGATAGTGCGCTAAATTCAGTGTATCATTGCACCCTAACTTGACTGCATAAATTGATTGGTTGAGTGAGTTGGCGTTCAACGTGTTTTGAACTATAGTAAAGTTATTACCACGTTGATGATAATGATTCAAAAGAGTGGAGAGATCAGGGGGAATGATGATGGAAAAGACGGTAAGAAAGGTAAGAGGAAGACAACAGGTTTTAGAACGACTAAAATTGCGTATGGTTTCTATCAGTTCACCTGTTCAACGCGGGTGCCCCTACCAGGAGAGAATGTAAACTCAGGTCGGCATAGCTCTGATGTCTCTGAAGCCTGCAATCCACCACACACTGCTGAGGTATTGATTCGAGTTGTGTTACCGTTAATCTCAGTAAGTAAAATGAAATAGAACTAATCGAAGTTGCCATGATAATATCCAATGTTGAACTTAGTTATGAACGTTTGATATGTCCGTTGCTATGAACAATTTCAATAACAAACTGGTTTGTGTATTTGAGCATCATAGACTGCGTCGTTGTAGCTCAGTTACCTTTGTTTGTCATAAAACTGATAGTAAAGTCACATTTGCTGTTTACATCAAGTTGGAAGTGAACGTCCATTGCACAGGTATGTTGCTTAATACCGCTGTAGTGATTTTCAAACGAACTAAACTCATCTGTAAGTAACGTATTTTCTTGATGTACACCGCTTTATCATCGCACTTAAAATCTTAGGCATGATGCTTCAAATGAATGTCCCTGTGAACTGTTGCTAAGAATGTTTAACCCAAACGACGAAGTATCTTGCCTTTTAACTTAGTTTAGTCACGTACTAACTCAGTTATGTCGCTCACAATGGTTTATTATCCCATCTACTTAAACATGGTATATGCATGTGTCCTTCACTTGATTAGAAATGTGAATACTTATACAGTGACAATATAACGCAATCATCGCTATGAACTAACTTATCACCCTAGGAGGAATATTACCATTACTCATGTTTAGATTATTACCATTACTCATGTTTAGATTATTACCATTACTCATGTTTAGATTATCTCACAAGTTACTTATTCTTATGATATGAATTTCTAAGAACCGAAATGATATAAAGCATTCATCGCCATGAACTTACTTCCAATCTCCCAAGGAGTGGATATTCAACTTATTCATGTTTAAATTTTTCATAAATTATATCATTATATATTAAGTGTTTGTCTTTGTTCGCATTAAGAAACTTGTTATTCCAAAACCATTCCCTCCATATTTGGACAACCAATACTTGATCTATATTAGGTTTGTATCGGACAACTCTTTGTAGGTGGAAAATGTTCCCGGTGCAAGTATAATAAAGAGAATCGATATTCTTAGCGTTGTGTCTTCCATTAATCTTGCACAAAGTAATTTGTACTGTGTCATTTGCAGTGGAAGGACAATAAATTAGTTTTTGGACAAACGGAAAGATTGTTTGCGTAAGTCTGTTTATATATTTTTCGAAATGCCATGCTTGTTTGTTAACCAACCCCAGTTTCTTATTATTTTATAGCTATCCTGAGAAATGACAGTTACGTAAAAATCAATGCTGTCAACCGAACTCATTATACTTCAGTAATTTCCTTAAACCAAAAGTCACTGGTTACTGCGGTATGAACCTCCAAAATCGTAAGGGGAATCGACAGATCAGAGAGAAAAAGGGCTTCAAAGGATGAGAGAACAGACATAAAAACAGCACAGAGAGAGAAAGACAGGAAGGGGGGTTTAAGAACTAGGCAAATTTGGTCCGTTCACCTGACTAGCTTTTGTGCCCCTAACAATAGTTTATAAGCTCCGGCTGGTATAGCTCCCAGGGTTTTTGAGGCACACAAACCACCACAGGTATTGAGTCAAGAGATGGTGCAAGATGTTGTAAGATGACAGTACGATTAAGCTGCGAGCCAGTCATCTAGTTGTCTAAAAATAGTGTTAATAGTATCTTTGTTTAAATCAATAACCGTATATGTCACGAATCACCTTAGCAATGTATTCATGTAATTTGCACATTGAAGCTCATCGTCGAATTATGTTTTCAGAGATAAATTCAAACAACAAAAGGCCTAGCTCATTTAACGTGCCAAACGGATAAATCATAATAGATAGTATCCTTTGTGTTAGTTCGAAACTTCTCCCCAAAGTGCTAACCGTCTAGGACAATGAACCATCAATAAAAGAAGTACGCAAAGACACAAATATTGATTGATTGAATTCAAATTTAGAATGTTGTGGTCGTTGCTATGCACTATTATGTGGCATGAGTCGTTTCTCAATCAATTCAAAGCATTATACTCCGGCACTGCAAATCAATATTCTGCTACTGTTATTCAATAATGTGCAGTTTTCCGTATATATCGTGTGGTTCCTGACATATATTCTATATAAGAAAAGTTGGGATGGGACGTTCATAAAATCATTTAAGTTGAGTTGAGTTGAGTGACAGCAATAATATATTAATTTTGGATGTTTAATCTCACAGGCTTGATTTAATCTACACTTTTTTTTATCTAAAGTAACAACTTATTTATTATGTATAACACTATTACTAACAATCATCTACATGTTGCATCTGTGTACTTCTCCATTGAAACAATTTTCTTAGTTGCTTTGAAGATGGTTTATTGCAATGGACAACTTATCCAATTTCTTTGATCTCTGTACATATTTTTATTTCGATCAATGAATTGGCTCTATATATTTGACATGAAATTTATTTTAATTCACCTTATTCATGGCAAAGAGCTGACACTGAAACGACATGTTTAAGGGAATAAGAAAGGTATTCTTATGAACGGGATATTATAAATGTTTAAATGCATTTGTATCACATTTCGCAGAAAAAATTATTTTCTTTCATTTCACTTTCATGACATCTTCGTACTTAAGTGGATTATTCGTTTGTATTTAACTAACATATAATGTTATCTCACACTGTGTGGCAATGTCTCTGTCTTTGAATTTAATCAATGAAGTAATAACATTCCTGGTGCAAGCGTTGGAATCATCCTATACAATCCACTTTTCAAATGAGTGTCATCCTCGCAAGAAATGTAAGCGCCAAATCTCCTTCTCTTAAATTATTGGTTGAATGTATATTCTACAGGTTCATTGGTTTATAATGATTGGACGTCGTTACAAGGCACAAATAGCAGTTGTATGCCAAGAGTTACGCAATTATGACAGAATGTTTAAAATAAAACCTGCTTTACGGTCCAAGGAGTGAAAATCCTGGTTTAATAAGAGACCATTAAATTAAGAATTTAACTTTAATGCGATTGTATAACATAATGGGCATCTGTTTGTCACAAGATTGAAAATTCTTAACGCAGTCTGATTGTTGTGAAAACATTGGGCAGACGTTGTAATTGGTGGAAACATGCTATGGGATATTGCATGTAGCATTGTATTAAAACAATGTCTTTCACTTGGAACATCACAAAAAATTAAGAATATATTTACTTTCAATTAATCGAAGTTTGGAGTTGTTTGGATAAATTATAATATATTCAAAGAGTTGTTAAATGAGCGAGATTTGCTGTTCTTTTTTCAATAAGGAGGTTATAAGGGCGACAACTATTACGTCAGGTGGCAGGACTCTCGCTTGAGTGACCACGGGCCCTTTCAGTTCTGTTCACTGGTGCTAATTAGCTGGTGTTTCGAAAAAGTTGTTTATTAGCCGATTTCGAAAATTTTAATTGGATTCACTTCAAAATTCAAAAACCTTTTACTGAATCATGAAAGTTACCGTTGGTAATATTAGTCGATCTTTAAAGACCCGTTTATTTCTTTTTCTGCAGTCTTTTCTGCATGAAGTAATTTCAATTAAAACGTGTTGATCGTCATATTTTGTTGTGTACTGTCTTTATCTCAAGATTTTTTGTTAGAGTTCTGGATTGAATTGTTATTTACATTTGTCGCCATAAAATCTGATGATATGTTAATATGTGGCAATACATCTGTCACTTTAGGATTCCATGGTGTATTAATACGAAACTAAATCATGTAAAGTGTCCTGGTGAATGTAACATTGAATTGTTATACAATTATAGATTTTTAATTCTAATAAACATTGTCATTCTAAATGTGCGATCAAGGAAAGGCAACGTCAGCTCGAGAGTCAAATCGTCTCATGAAAAGAAACTACTTGGACACTGAGTTGGTAATCACAATGATATTACCCAATTCAACAAAGACACTCCCGATGATAAAAATATAATGAAGAAAGATGTTCGATTCCTCAGCCATTTACATTATTTTGGACTACCTGAATAATATATAATTATTATTATACTAATTTTGCTATAACAAAACTTAACATATAACATCATGAAGAAGTGTTTAACAAGTAGTCGGCAAGGTATAAGTTGGCCTTGTTTATATTGTTTTCAGCTGTAATCGAATAATGAAGAAAGCTTCTTTGCCTATCCCAATTTGATAGCATGAATGTTAATGTGTCCATCTTCCGTACATCGGAAACCCATGCAGCATTGTTGGAATAAACAAATTCACATTTTGAAAAGCAGAGTTGTTTGAGTTGAGATTAAACAATATAAAAAGCGAATCAACCAGTAGTCTTACTCATTATTATCATATAACGCTAATTGGCGGTAATTTTCTCTTTATGAAATATAAGTTTTCACTGTTCAGTTTATTCAAAGTTAAATGAATATTTTGAAATATATTTGTTGCAAATAATATACAAACTTGTTAACCATTGAACCCCTATAGAACCCGTTTTATCAAAAGGACAGGCGTGAGCTTGAATAACCTTCATTTAACAGAATTTTCGTGTTTGTTGACTTTTTAAAAGAGATTAAGAAAGACTACCTTCCAAGTTAGGAAATACCAAACGGTCCATAATTGGTATGTTGTTGTTAGGAGCGACGAATAGTTCACTTAAACACATTGAAAAGGTCCATTGACACATATGCCAGCGATTGAATACTTGGGCTTGAGCATTACTGAAGTTTGAATAGGATATATAATATACATTATATGTTATTGTCATGTGTTACTTTCCCCCCGAGTTGACTTCACAAAGTTGATAGCATTCGATGTTTGACTGTTTGATTGAGTTGTACGTTCAGGTGGGCTTATTGCAATAGAACGAAGATAAGATTTATTTGTTGCATGCATATATATCTTGGAAAGCTTATTCGGTGAAGAAGGTAAGATCATTGGACATTTATCTTTAAATATTGAATTAATATTTTTTGGTAAAAATTAAGATATAATTGTTGTCTTAAACGACATTACACAGATAAAACCTAACCTTCAATTCAATTAGCTGTCAGACCACTGTATATATTTGCAAATGTTAAAGCCCGAATAGTCTCCAGGGAATTGGTGGAAGTAGACAGAAAAGAACGGAATACAGAAACAGTTGTTAAGACAACATTGATAATTCATTTTTGAAAGATATACACAACCAATATGAAATGCCTTGGAAAAAATATAACTTCCTTAACCAGTAAAACTGATGATGGCCAATCACACTCTGGCACATAATATGATTTGTCTCTCTTAACTTGTCCCACTTGTGGCGTTGTTAACACTATTCACTCAAGGGGACGCGTAATTTATTTGCCAATATTAACACAAGTTACAAATAAGTTCACAGTGGAACATAAAGATAGAGAGACAAATGGATAACACGTCGACATAATTTTCTTGATGTGATTAAACCAACAATAATTCCCCAGATCTTAAGCCTTTTCAGACGATTGAACACTGACCCTTGAATTGGTATAAATGATGGAATGACACAAATATTTTCAAGTTTCTTTAGTTTTCATGGTCAAACCAGAAAACGTTTAGACATCTCTGGTAATCATGAAAATAATATCATTTCTTTTTTACAACATTCTCATCTCCTTTGGTTTAACTTGATAACAACAAAGAATTTAACAAAGACCCAAACAACGGACATGGTGAAAGAAAAAAATCCATTTCCGCAGCCAATAATGTTATTGGGGCCTACCTCAATAATATGTAATTACTATCATACTCATCTAACATCTACAAATAATTTAATCTTATTAACATAGTTGTCAGCTGTGTTCGGTAAAGCAAGAGTGTTCGCTCCTTCCATAGCATGATAATAAATGTGTTCATCTTTTGTACAGAGGAACTTCATGCAGCATTATTTGTATAAGGGGTTGTAAACTAATCTTAATTTTGAAAGTAGAGAGTAGAACAACATTTGAATAGTTCGTCATCTAATGAATGAATATTGCATCCTGTATAGTCGAATGTAATACCTTCTAATAAGCCTTTGCATGGCAGTGTAACCTCCGGGCACCGAATGGAACAAAGGAAAACTTACTGCATGTAGTACAATTATCAACTGCCCCCATACATGCTGAGATCTGGCATGATTTGAAAAATTGGCCTCTTGATATGAAGCTAACGATTTAACAAGAGTTTATTTATTGACAATAGATTATATGTACACAAGTAAAACAACATTCATAAGGTCCAATGTGTTTATCATTGCCATTGATAATGGCTTGAAATTCCGAAAATGATTTGTGGGCATTAGAAGAGAACTTATTTTAAAAGCTCGATTCTACATGAACACATACTCTCTCGCAAACACATTCTCTCCCAACAGAGGTTTCCAATCTTAGCCTCTATTCTAATACCAGCCGTCTCCGGCTTTCTGGTAGATTCCAAAATATTGCAAGATACGCTGTCTGCAAAATATCAGCCAATGAAAACGATTCATACTTATCTTTATATACCTATCCTTGTTATGACGTGATATCAACATTAGTGTCAGAATTGAGATTTTACAATATTAAAGAGGTGAAATGAGGTGATATGATGTTTAAAGCCACTTTCAATATTTTATCGCGGTTGTTCCCTGTATAGTGCAGGGAAAATGCCCACAACACGACTGTGTCTACTGAAACCTGCGAAGATCGACTGAAACTAGCGAACCATGGGTGGTAGTGCGCTGAAATTCGATGTAGCAGTGCAACAAGACCTTCCTACAGTTCTCTAATGCAGAGAAAGATGCCGAGCCCCTGGCACGAATCGAACCACGGACCTCTTTATCCAAAGCAGAACTCGCTTATCACTGCGCTATCCCGTCCCCATAACAATATTGATGGAGGGTCAACAAGTAGCCATAGACGCAAAATGGCAGCAATGTTTTTTTTTATTCAATATGAGTTATCATTGTTTCATTGTTCAGTTAATCAAAAGAGATGAATGATATATTATAATTTGTTTGCCATTGAACCCTTAGAGAACCATTATTAACAAAGGGATCCGTGTGAGGTAAAATAATGGTCATATTTATATTAATGTCATGTTTAAATAATTGTTGTGAAGAGAAGAATTACATATAATGTATGTCTTGGACATAAATATCATTTGGGTAATCTCAATGCTTTGAGATAACATAGCTGTTTACTTATTCGGTAAAACCCATCTTGTCTCTTGGCAATTGATGAAATTGCCTGCAGGTCCATGACATTAACACAAACTATTTTGAACCATGCGTTTGCAGAGATGATTTAATTAGTTCATCTAAGACAAATGTGATGTAACGCGAACAAAATGTGTTCAGATTTTAACTTTTTATGGTATAGGTTAATCACTCCAAATTCCGTATTAAATACAGAATTGTATCTCTTTACGGTGTTTCCAAAAAGAAGATAAATACTTAAAGGTAAATTGTTGCATATTGTAAACTGTCATTATTGGTCCCCATGAGGCCAACAGTTCAATATGTGAAAGATAAAATACATACAATCCATGGCAAGTTTTTTTTAAAGTCTATGCATTCATATTTTAACCCCTTGTTTCAGAAAATGCAAGGTCGAATAAACTTTAATCACCCATTAAAAACAAGTTAAATAATTTGTTCAGATATTGTTGTTGTTGATGACAATAGGCCAGAATATATAAACATGCTGAGCATACTAGAATGACATGAACTTAATTTTCCAGTTGTGATTTACAAAATGCCAAACTATTATCTGAATGTTTTTATGCCTAAGAGCATTCATTCTGAAACCATATATTTTACAACATATCTTTGTCAGACGTCTTCATATTTTTGCGTAACTGATTATCCAATAATTTCAGACCAATAGTCAGGTTTGATTATAGAATAGAATTTTAGAGAACTTGGTATTCATATTTCTTGAGGAAGTATATCTTTACAAATAGGACTTTAGGAAAATTTCGGTAATGTTATTTCAGAGAGTGAGAGAGAGATAACATGGATCCATTCTGTACAAATTCTTGGTAATCTATTCAATCAAAAATAATCAGTGTATACCAGTGTAGCAAGAGTGTTTTTTTCTCTGGAAAAAACCGAAGTGTCTGTTTTGCATTTCACACTTCCTGCAGCTGTTTCATTCTTTGTTTGCTAACTTACAAGCTCCTGGAATGTTTTCCCCAACATCCACCATAAATATATTTTCTTACTTCTCAATACCATACAGAACTATGTATCTTATTTTTTTAAATATTACTATGTCCATGTTTATACGCTCATTTCAGTTAATATGTGTGTGTGTAATGACCATTTTACTCTAATATCCGTGATAAATCCAATCTTAGTGATCCTATCTTACGTCAGCGGGACAATTTTTTTTTTTTTTATCTTGTACCATGCTAGCTGCACAGCTGTACTTTGCATGTGCATTCGTCTTGTTTCCTCTAGCTATGTTGACTGATTGTACTCTCGCAATATGACACACCAGCAGTATCTTTGAAAACAACAGTCTATAAAACGTCTGAGGTCGACTATGAAGCCTCTTTTATGGCAAAAACAGACCCATTGGCTTTATAGCTCATCTTTATTTGTAGTGTTGTTGTTCAAGACTAAGATTCATACATGTCATTTCACAAGGTGAAATACATCATCACAAAACACAAATTTCGGAAAACTCACAATTGAAAAAGACCAGAACCATCAAACCACATCGTATTCCCTCAATTCATTTTACAAAAAAGAGATGTGTTTTATTTATTGAGTGATCGTTACAGGTTTATTCTGGTTCATTGCATGAGTTAAACGTTACAAGTGATAATGTAGTGGACAACGACCCATTAATATACTTTTGTGTCAAAACTCCCGACATCGGTCAATGATTGAAGTCCGAGGACGTTGTTAATGTACCTATTATTTGTTGAAGTAAACTTGAAACAGTATTAAATGTAATCACGATATTTTATAGATATTTCCTAGCTGATGAAGACCAAATTATGATTCTACAAAACATTACTATGGTAATACTTCTTAGATTATGGTTAACATTACAGAATGTTATTTCATTGCATGGGTGACAAAAAAGGACACATAAGATGATAAAGTTCAAATAATGGGAAACTATAGATTGTGAATCAACGATTTCAATATTGCCTATGGCAAATTTTTCATATCTGCCTCTCAGCTGTGGCATATTTCGAGAATACTAAACGACGTCCCGTTTCATAACATATTTATGAAACGAGTGTATGGTTTGATATTTAACGAGCGAAAGCGAGTTAGATACATATACCATTCACGAGTTTCATAAAAATGTAATTATACGGGACTGAGTTTAGTATTTTATTTATTACTCGCTGTATTATATCACAGAAAATCATGTAAATCGCCGGGATAGCCATTGTCGCTGCGCCGCTAACATTGTAATAATGACATTTTTTGTTTCATGCAAAATATGAACAACAATCACGCCCAGCTCTCACAGCTTCAATAGGATGGGAGTTGGGGAAATTGATTGTCGGTCCAGACCACAACTAACTGCTGACTGTTTACAGTGGCCTATACGCGTTTCACAGGACATTAAAAATATGTTATGTATGTTCAAATAAGTTTAGTGTCCGTAAAGCACATATCATTCTAATAAGATTTAAATCTTGACTTTTGGCAAAAGTATAGTCACCAAATTGAAGATCTCTGTTGTTGATAGTTGCTGATTTTGATTAGTAAAGAGTAAGATCTCTACAAAGAGAGAGAGAGAGAGAGAGAGAGAGAGAGAGAGAGAGAGAGAGAGAGAGAGAGAGAGAGAGAGAGAGAGAGAGAGAGAGAGAGAGAGAGAGAGTTATTTTACATTCACAAAATAAAGATTAAAACATTGTTTCTGCTGCTTATAGTCCGATATTATCCAAATCACTTTTGTGTTTCATTTTGTGTAGAGAGACCATACGAAAAAATATAAACTCAATTCTGTTACGTATGGCTCTTTTATTCTTTTACAACTATAACCTGGCCTATGTTTCAGACAAAAGAGGCAGTGTATTATTGAGCATTATGTATTCATGCGCGCTAACGTCTTTCAGTGAACATTTTGAGGTCTTCGAAGAACAAGTTCCTATTTTCCTGTGTGTAATAAATAAATCACAAAATTCGTGGGTGTTGAATATGTAAATTATTCCAAATCAATATCTTAAGACATTTCGATTTTTAAAACGTTTAAAAATATCTCGTTGGAATCTATTCCATATTCAACACCCACTCGTTTTGTAGTCTCTGTTTATGCTTTGTGATGTACGCTTTTATTTTTCGTATAAATCTGTTAACTTGATTTTCAATTATTTTCTCTTTTTTCCCCAGGTCGAATAAGACAGCTGGTGCCGACAGTCTAAGAATATGGCAAACTATCTTCTTCCCAACTTTCAATGTAAAAACTTGAATGTGGGACCTAACTTAGGAACCCCTGCCATTGAACGAAAGCAAGTAATTGAGGACGTTTTAGATGAAGGTCCCACACTTGCGTTTGTACAAGAATTTACCTGGAAAAAAGGCTTGCAACGTGGAGCGTTCAAGAATTTCAAAATACCAGAAGATTTTTCTTTCCTGGGTAACGTAGACTCTGGTTTTATCTATAATAACAGATACTTGGACTGTCAACGACTTGATCTGAACTCAAATGTTAGACGCATTTACGACCATCTTGATAGTAGTTTTGACCTTTCTCGGCTTTGTATTTGCAAGTTCACAAGCAAAGTTTCTCCTTATTTCGGACTACTGTGTGTGTGCTGGCACGGGCATCATAAAATAACTGTTGAAAAAAAGACAACTCACTTGCGGTCACTGTTTTACTTTCTGTTGAAGGTCAAGGTTGATCAAGAAAAGTTGCCTCTCATGATCGGAGGGGATTTTAATTTGGATGCAGACATAGTCAGGGGGTTATGCAAGGAAGTATCTTCCAAACTTGTTGTGATACCACAGTCAAACTCCATAATGATGTGGGTTCTGAGCAATGACTTCCACAACACGTTCGATGTTACAGAGAAGGGCGAGAGAACGTATTCAGCATTAGATCATGATGTGTTGGAGATTGAGCTTCAAATAGTAACACCTGCAGATGCTCTACGAATTGTTCCTCCATCTCAAGGTCATCAACCGATGATTTCACCAAATGGTCTTCAACAAACGTTTGTGCGACCGATGAGTTCATCACAGGGGATTGGCCCTCAACAAACTCTCAACTCTAAATTTAATCCTTCTGTTAGGTCTTCAATAAAAATGTCAACCAACATAGAACTGTCCAGAACGCAAGTGATCTGCACATAGTTACCACAGTCAGCCGAGGGTTCCTGAATAGAACTGACTTGTGTGAATTCAGCACACATTGGTATTTATTTGGAAACTTCTAATGACCTTTTATCAACAGATTGAATATAAAACCTTGGTTATTACTGGTTAAAATATCTATTCAATTGCTCACCTCGGGTGAAGTGGTGAGGTTTAACGCCGCTTTCAAGAGTATTTCACTCATATCGCGGCCGCTAGTATTATTGCAGGGAGAAAGCCTGCAACACCATTGTGGCTTTGCATTGTGGTTACACCTGCGAGCATCGGGTGGAACTAGCGAACCATGGGTGGTATTGCAATGAAATTCAGTATTTAATTGCGCACAAATCTGGTTGCGTGCAGAACATTTTCTACTGCAGACAAAGTTGCCGAACCCCTGTCGGGATTCGAACCGCTCACCCCGGTTTTTGTTAACTATCTTGATATATTCATGTTTTGTATCTTGTTAGTTGCGTCAATTAGTAATGAATATTGTGAACTTTGTTGTTGAATTGTTTTCGTATTTAATATAATTAGAAACTTTCATTAAGACCGAATATGATTTATACAATCCTTCATTCACATAATGATTCAAGATGGCGACCAAGGCAGTCACGCTGAATTTTAGGAAATGTGAAATATCTCTGAATATACAAGGGATTGTACAGTGGAAATACCTCAAAAAGGTGTTATATATGCATACTTCCTAAAGCAATTTTGAGCTTTGAAAATGTGATATTTGTGAAAATACACAAAATATCTACAGCGTTGTATGCACAAGAGCTGGTTTCTATACTCAGAAGCCAAGCCTACACATAAGCTTAGTGAAGAGTTCTACTTCAGAACCGAGCCAGGAGTGCTTATTCCCTACCCAGTCAACAAAAGAAGACAAAGAAGTGTATGCAACTCAACTCAGGGATGTATACCTGGAATAGAAGCAGAAGGTTGTACATAAAGACAGACAACCTATTGTTGATAGTCTACTATATTTATGTGACCATAAGCCGTCACAATATAATCACATAAGAAAAAGCTTGTACAACTATGGAACAGATAAGTGCTTGAACGTCCCTGAGGGTCATCTTATCATAAGGAGACACAAAGAAAGATTTACTGTTGGACAATGGACAAATATGCACATTAAATGTTTCATTTATTTTACTTCATTGAAGGAGGTTTACCTGCACATGTTTTGCAAACGATGGTGTTTAGCCGAGCAAACGTCAGATACCTCTCTGCCACAAACCATGATGTTTAACAGACCGATGACACACAGAACAGAACAACAACGACTAACACGGAGGTGAGAATAATAAACTTAGCCTTCTGCTTAGCCACGTGTTGCAAAAACACTGATGCTACAAAACCCCAAAGATTAATGGACTTACCGAACATTGAAACGCTATGGGACATTTATACGCAAAATTCTCATGATCTAGTTTTATGTGGGACAGACAGCAATGTGTCACAAACCCAGAAACCGAAACCGAAAGAGCAGACTAAGGAACCAGCAACGACAGAAACAACACCTACTGAGACATACAACATCAAATCACTGGCAAAAACGTACTCAGCATTCAAAGGAGTATCTAGGATGAAGACAAATCGAACTGTGTTATATAATGTTAGTGCAGAGAAGCCTTTTGATCAGGTTAAACAGCATGTGTTTGATTACACTCATGAACGACATCTTCGCACTACTTACGTGCGCCTCCTACGTGAAAAACATCACTACGACGGCACAAGAACATATACAGTGCAGGTTAAACTGTCTGCAGATGATTACGACAACATCGTCAACGATTTCTGTCCACGTAACATTCGCTGCAGGGATAATATTCCATGACATCCTCAACGGGAAAACAGTGACCAATACAACAGTAATGGATACCGAAATGATGAGCAATACTATCTGACAATGGATAACAGTAAAAAGTTTAAATTATCAATGTGTACTTTAATAACATTTATGACTCTCAGTCTTCTCACCTGAAATATACGTGGCTTGTCTTGCACCAAGTCTAGTGCAATAATACCTGGTAATGTAGACATACTGTGTATTCAGGAACACTGGTTGAATCCTACCAATATTGGTGTAGTAAATGAGTTTCAATGGTACAACATTGTAACTTATAAATGTAATACAGGTGTGTCTGCGAGAGGATCCAGGGGTGTAGCCTTATTGTGCCACTCCCAGACCCGATGGAAAGCCAAACCACTACAAACATCAGAGTTCTTTGTTAGTGTTAAACTTATTTGTAAAGGATTTGCTGATATATATGTTATCTGCTGTAGACTTCCCTCTACCAATGTATTGCATACAACGTTTCTTAATGCTGTAGATGAGCTAATTGATGTTTATTTAATTATCTCTCAAAGTGGAGATACATATATTGTGGAATATCTAAACTCAGACTTATGTAAAGCTATTTTCTGTTCCTGTGAAAGGCACTTGAAAAGCTATTTAATTATAGAAAACACTCCACGTACATATTGCCCGGATTATACATGGCGAAGTAAGGACAATGTATACACATCCGTTATTGTCTATATTCTCATACAATATCATGCGGTAAGCGACTTACTTCAGTGTTGTGCGCTTGATCAATGTGAATACGCAATTTCTGACCATTTCCCCCTGCCTCATCGATATAATGTACATTCTAAACCTGTAACACCAACATTAAAAATTTGTGTTCCAAAATGGCTCAAAGCTGAAACCATTGAACTTAACTGAAGAGACGAAGATACTTCTCTCTGACTTACGTGCTCCATGTGACGATGTTCAACCTACAGATATAGAGCATTATAATGTGGTTCTTCCTTGTGTGTATACACGATTTATTAACTGAATTAAGATATGGTAACAGTGGTATTTTGTGAGTATTGATGTACCATCAGTTTTGCTAGAAGATTATACCACGTTTTGGAATACCATCCCGTCCGGAATGAAGGATTCATTCAATATTGTTTCACAATATGCTTCAAAATGGCGTTTAACATACATGTTGTTGTATTTGTTGTTGTATTTCGGAAAGGGAAACAATCATGTCATGATCCCTGTGTATTGTTTTGATAAATATAAGTTCATCAGTAAAATATGGTGGCATCCTTCTCTCATCAGATCTATCTTGTAAAGAATTTTTACCCGGTTGTCAAAAGGGTTTTAACAATTGTGATTTACATCCGATTACATGTGTAAATACATGGAAAACAATGGTCCTACCTACAAGCTTTTATGGTTGTGAAATAGTGCCTACCCTTTATGGGAAAGACATTGATTTAGTAGAGAACACCCAGCGATATTTTCCTTGCTGTATTCAAGGTTTTAACAGACGTATGTCCACAAAATCTGCATGGGCTAATCTCGGTCTTTGGACAATGGTCGCGAATATTGATAAGTGTAGATTATTATTCCTTGCAATACTATGTAACAATGGTTTTAACTCATCAACGAAAACGTTTTCTGTGCATTCTTATCGCTCTATGTTCATTTTTGCACCAACTCACGCAGTATTTGCAATACCCTATTATGTACAGCACGAAGGCATGGTCTACTCAAATATATAGAAAATTATGTACAATCTTATATATATATCTTTCCCTTAAAGACAGTGTGGCGGAAAATAGTTATTAAGTCTATCTTCCTCTTTGAAGAAACTCAGTGGAAACTCAGACTTCCCTGAAGAGAAGATATATCAAGATACGCTTTAATTCATCAAAGATCATATACTCTACAATCTAACAGATCAATACCCAGAGTAAAAAGCCCATATCCAACGTACTGTAAAAATTGGCTGTAAAGCCAAATTCTCAAAAGAATGTGAACATTGTAATTAGCACTGCTTTGACCATGATGTACATATCATTTTGAATAGTTTTAGCACCTAAGATATACATTCTACTTGACATTCCAGGCCTTACTACAGCAGAAAGGCAAAGTATTGTCATTGAATTTTCAAAATATATATATGACATGAAAAACTATCTGAAAAATTATGTCTGAACTGTCCTTGATGTCAATAATGCATTGTGCACTGTATTGAATTGAATGCCTTGTAAATATTCTCTGTATGTGACTTATTGATGCATTATGTTTGTAATCTTCAACTGTCATAGGAGGAAATAAAGAAATTCATTCATTCACTCATTCATGCTTTACTCTTCATCAGGTTAGTCATGGGAAATAACGAAATTGGATACATTTTTATATTATAAAATGTTTCACCGACAGCGAGGATATAAATTAAATGGGAATGGGTTTTTTTTGTAAAACAAACATGAGGAATTTACACTTGGGTGATCAAATAAAACTTTGAAGGAGACTACATGAAATGGGTATTTTATTGTAATCCACAGCGGTTCCTATGTATGTTGTTTTATTAAAACTTTATACAAAACTATAAGGCAGTGAGGAATGTAATTTGTAATATACTTACTAGTAACTCCAAATAAGAACCACCAACCAATACTTAAAAGCTACTTAAAATATGCATACCAACTCCATCTGTGAGAATAATAAACAAAAATGAATTAAACTCCTGATTCTGCCTCAACACATTCCATTCAAGTTTGTTCTAGCATGATTTCTATTTCTTATGAAAACCTTCCACCACTGGACTTATCGTTGTGTGGTGGTTAGCGTGCTTCAGCTGGAGCTAAACTGCTCCTGGTAGGGGCACCCAGCCTGGACAGGTCGACGGGTAGAAGGCAGACCAAATTTGAGTCGTTCTAAAACCTGCTTTTATCTCTCACTATGCCTTTCTTTCCGTCTGTACCTTCATAATTGCGATCCCTTTCTTCCTTAGCTGTCCACTCTCTTTTGGATGCTTGTCATCCGAATGTTTAATAACTGAAATATTGTTGGAAGCGCGTTAAACCCCAACTCACTCATTCTAACAAGCTTGATGAGCTGCAACAGCTATTGGCTCTTTTATTGAAACAGTCGAACTGTCCATCCCGAGAGGAACATTTTCATTCGTGTCTTGATTTAAAACGTTGTTATTAATACATTTACATTTATGAGCATATAAATGTACAGCAGATAAGAATATCTAATTAATGTGTTGTATTTTTCTATGTCAATATGTTTTGGTTATTTACATACTTGACTGACAAAATGTTTCCACGATGAGCCTGGACAGGACCCTGGGCAAATCGATAACGTCCCGTTGTATGAGCGTGAGGGACCCTCTGTGTGCCCTGTAAGAACCCCTGCTCTGTCTCTCTCCTCTTTCACTCATACGGTTACTAATAATCATAACTGTACTTTGGACAGCGATAGCATTTCAATCTATCTGTGACTATATTTGCTAGATTATCACCCTATGATACTTAAGTAATTAATAAGTTATTGCCTAATTAAAACATCGACAAGGCAGCGGAGAGGACCTATTTCGGATGGAGAGAGGACATAATACGATATTGAGAAGAACTTACAAAATTTCATGAAACTGTTTCTGCATTCAGTCATATGTGAATACCTATGCATACATATAAAATTAATATCAAATGTAGACACATGTATCCATTTCACTTTTGTTTATTTTATTGTCCTAGATGGGAATTAAATTGCAATATTTATGCATTGATTGGCCGGAATTGTTCTATCCCTCAAGCTTTTTGTGTCTTAACGCGGAATCATATCACTGCCATGTTTCCATTACTTGTATCTGACGGATTTGAATTCCATCTTGTCTGTTGGCTTCATGTCATCACCATTTTGCGTTTCAATATACATATCTAAAGATATCAAAAGATAGCCGATAACTACTTCCCTGACATTGCTAATTATATTGAATAACAATATCGGTTATTCCAATTGCCCGATTAGCCGAGTAGAGGAGCTCACGTTGCATTAGGAATGGCCTTCGCTACACACTTCATCTCAAGTGCCTCGCCTTCCTTAAAGAACACATCGTTGGTTTGCTGAACGTAAATACTCGGAGGTTGTGATACTGCCAACAGAGAAAGAATTTTTTAAAATGATTGTCAGACATTCCGGAAAGAAAGGATTCGACATATTCTCTTTTCATAACTCATATTCGTCTTATCAGCAATGAAATATATCATGGAATTTATAGCCATATTTTATTTTGATTCAAATATACAGACAATAACAGTGATACGGTTTATATTAATGTGATATATGTTATGGGCGCTTGGTAGTATGGGGGCGGGATAGCGCAGTGGTTAGCGCGTTCAAGAGGTCAGTGGTTCACATCCCGCTCGGCAACTTTGTCTACAGTAGAGGACTGTTCTACACGCAATCAGGTTTGGGTGCAATGCTGCACTGATATTCAACCAATGGTTAGCTATTTCCAGCCGATGCTCGTAGGTTGCGGGCTTTCTTCCTGCGATAATACTAGCAACCGCGATATAAGTGAAATAATCTTGAAATCTGCTTTAAATACCACCTCACCTCACCTCACCTCACCTCACCTCACCTCCAGTAGTATGTGTCATTGCAATAACAGTGATAATGCTCCTATTTGTGGGTGTAATTCACATCAATCACTAAACACGTTCATATTATCAAAAACATTAGGTATGGTTAGATAAGGAAGAAAAGTGCGAGATGAAGATATTGTACTTTTGATGCTGATATGACCATTACATTATTCTCTTACTATCATCTTAATATATAACATGTTCAAATACATTGACATTGACATGAACCTCAGTTATCATATCACGTTGACAGTGCAAAACAATGAGAAGTCAAAAGAGCACGAGGTATGTAAGGTGTATTGGATGCAAATATATTGTGACAAATGAAAGCATCACTGATCAAATGCTCATGATATATCACTACTTACAGATTAACAAGTATTTGTAAGCAGAGAAATTCACTAGCAAGTTAGAGATCTCTAATTACCTATACAAACATCATTTCATCTAACACAAGTAATTTCAGACAACACAGTCACCGATCATGTTCACTCATCTGAATTCAGTGTATAATCCGGTCAAATTTTAGGAAGAATATTACGATAATCAACTTATCTACTCTCATCAGATCAAACCATAATACTTCAACTGGAGATGTAATCATGATGATAGGTGTGACCCTCCTTTCCGATTGGCGAGACCGGTGTCATGAAATAAAACCACCCCCGGTATAAAATATCCCCCAGCGATTTTATAATGATACAAAACCGTGGGGAAATTTAACGGGTTTGGCAATTGTTGAATATATGGAGTTGGCGGTAAATTCCGGTGCGGCAGGTTTTTTGCATATTTAAAGGAGTAAGTTTATAATACGAAACGTTGTTAAGTAGAAAATCTTATCTTTCTTGTTTACTTTAAAGACTATTACCACATGATGAAGTCTTAATGGAACTTATATAGAAATAGAACATATTCTATACTGGGTTGGATGAACATACTGAGAGGGGGCGATTATATACTGGGTTGGATGAACAAACTTAGAGGAGGCGATTCTGTACTTGGTTTGATGTAAATGCCTAGAGGGAGCGAATCTATACTGGGTTTAATGTAAATGCTTAGAATGGACAATTCTATATATGGTTGTATGCACATATGTAGATACATTTTAGATGGCGAATCTGTAAAGGGTTTGATGTAAATACTTGGAGGGGGCGATTCTATACTTGGTTTGATGTAAATACTTGGCGGGGGCGACTCTATACTGGATTTGATGTACATTCTTGGAGGGGTGTTTCTATACTGGTTTTGATGCACATACTTAGATACATTTTAGATGGCGAATCTGTTAGGTTTGATGTAAACACTTAGAGGGGGTGAATCTATACTGGGATTGATGTAAATTCTTAGAGGGGTGATGCAATCCTGGGTGTGATGTAAATAATTAGAGGTGGCGAATCTATACCTGGTTTTGTGTTAATTCTTAAAGAGGGCGAATCTAAACTGGGCTGGATGTAAATTCTTAGAGGGAGAGAATCTATACTGTGTTTGATGTAAATTCTTAGAGGGGGCGATTATATACGGGCTTGGATTCACAAACTTTAATACATTGTAAATGGCAAATCTGTACTTGGTTTAATGTAAATGCTTAGAGAAGCAATAATGATTTCATCTAAACTGCATATAGAACGATATGCTATAATTGGCAATCGGAACTAAGAACCCTGAAAAAGTAACAGTTCAAGAAAACAGATAATAAACAAGTCAAACAAAGTAGGGTGATATATCAAGCAAATCCAACCCATAATAGATTCATCACCTTCTAAGCGGATTTAAGTTTGTCCTTAAACCCATTATGTTTTAACTTCCTCTTTTTTTTAACTAATACCGAAATATTGTTCCCCAATCTTGAGCAAGATGTAAAAACGAAACAGTACAATTTAAATAAATCCTTTAAAAGTCTTTTCTAATAGAAAATATCATTTCAAGCGATCTTTAATGTCATGGTTTCAAAACAACTATTCATCCTGGTAAATATCTTCAATCAATTCTGAAACCATACAGAAGCCACTTGATGGGGAAGATTTTACTCTACCGGGGGAGAGAAATAATTCCGTCGGGGGCCGATTTTATACCGGAATAAAATCTCCGGGGGACGGTTTGTACCAGTAAAAAATCACTGGGACATTTCATACGGGGCGAATTTATACCGGACACCGGCTCAAACCAGAATTAAGCTAAGCTTTAATGCGTTGCGGGTACGCAAAACGTGCACGTAAACATCTGACTCTTTTGAAAAATTTCAGGAAGAGTTACCTCCCAGGAGCATTATCGTTTTTTCCATATACTTTCGTGAGGTGAGCACAGGTGATAAAGGGCCATACAGTATGTTGTATGAGTCAAATGTGTCAAAATTAAAATGTGGTGTAAGTCAATAGAGAAGTGTTGGTTGTTTATAAAAACAGGAATCTTTAGTGCTTATCGGTCCACAAAAGTAAAAATAAGCAGGTTAAAGATTATAAACATAAGATCGAAAACCAGAAATGGCGAGCGCAAATGGCTGATATGTCAAGAAGAATAGCGGTTAATAGGGTTAAGTTTGTCATATTATAGGCCCGGTACTGGATGTCTGTTTTTGCCCAGTACTGGATGTCTGTTTTTGCCAAGTAATGGATGCATGAATTTGCCCAGTACTGGATGCTTTAATTTGCTCAGTACTGGATGCTTTAATTTGCCAAGCACTGGCTGTCTAAATTTGGACAGTACTGGTTGACTGAATTTGCCAAATACTTGATGTCTGATTATGCCGGGTACTGGGTGTCTTAATTTGCCGAGTAGTGGATGTCTGAATTTGCTCAGTACTGGATGCCTGATTTTGCATAGTACTGGATGCCTGATTTAGCGTGTACTGGATGCCAGTATTTGCCCAGTACTGGATGCCTGATTTTGCCTAGTACTTGATGCCTGGTAGTGGATGTCTGATTTTGCCCAGATGCCTTAATCAGCCAAATTTGCTGATCACAATGATAATATCAGACGTTCAATTTAAAGTTCACCATATTTTGATTATGATTCAAATATGAAAAAATATTGATTGTTTAGAAACCATTCAAAAGTTTTATTTGTAAACTATATATAACATTCAAGCTCCTTGTGGGTAGGAAAATACACTTTAAGATTAGTCACCCCCGCTTTGAAAACATAAGAGAGATAAACTGGGAAATACTTTTTTAAGTTTGTGCAACCAAACGCTGCACCAATATACCGCTTATTCATATCCTGACTATTCGCCATATTCGCCGACTATCTAACCAGTTTAACTTCGACGTTGAGGAGAAGCGAGCAATGGACCTATCTTTGTCATACTGGTTTGGTCGCCATCTTGGAACGTACCCTCCTTACCGTGTACACGATAGTGATAACACCATAAACAATCTGAGGGCAGATTAAAACAGTCACCTTAGTCTGCTTGGTCATTGTTCAGATATTGTCAAAGACAGAGAATTCCGAAGAGCAAATATGAGGCATTCTAGGCGGCTAGGGCTTTATATTTACCGTTTCTCTGCTTAAAACAATTCTAATTCTTAAACATTAAAGATTTTTTTTTATCATCCGAAACTTGATTTAAAGGTAGATAGCGCCTGTGGAAGATCAAGTGATACCTACATATCAAAACATAACAAACAAACCGTGATAATGCATTTACATCAACGGTAAATAGCAATGCTTTCGCCACACTAAGAACACTGATAACAAGCGTTGACGTCACAATATTGAAGTCGTAACAATGAACAAGATAATTAGGTAAAAAATAAAGTATAAAGTAAAAATAAACCTCAACAGGGCTCGGTTATTGTTTCCTTTTATCAACTCATATTGAGATATTGGGCGAGATTCTCTATTTACTGGTATCTAACTTTAATGATTGAAATTTTACCTCCCTAATACAAAATTATGGAGAAAGAATATAACTATCAATATTTTGGCATTTACATAATAAAGGAAAATATTGTCAAAACTTAACTCAAATATGAGTAAGCTGACCCTAATTTTATTTCTTCAGAGTCAGACCGTGTTTTAGAGATGTTAAGCTGTCGGTACAGTTTATATCAAGATTCGAACCCTCGTCCTCAGAGTCTCAATCGCTCAGTCTGATTGAAATCGACCGTGTTCCGATGAATAAAGTTTTTAAATATTAACTCGAGCGGGATTCGAGCGTAATCTTTCAGAGGCTGTCCTCTCCACAACGGTCTGAAAGCACCCCCCTTTCTCGCACGTTCTGACGCAATCTCAACTAGGCAATAACAATGACAGCAGCAAAAGCGTTCGGTATCAGTATCAAGGGGCAAGTAAGTCCCGTTTACCATTCGTTAACCTTTATCGCCTCTATCATAATTTTAAACGGGATGATGTGATTGGTCCGCTAATGACTAGGTTTTGTCTGCGCTAACCTGGTGTTAGAACGTACAAGCAAGGACATTGCTTTTAGATCGTTGTGGAAAGAAAAGACTCTGGTGATGACATTTGAATCCAGGCATAGTCAATATCTAAAAACTTTTATTCCTCGAACACGGTCGATTTTAATCAGACTGCTCAATCTCTCTAACCGGGTCTGAAAGACGAGGATTCGTATCCTTCTAAAGACTGCATAAATTATATTGCCTCTTATTTGATAATAATGAATCAAACTTGAATTGATAAACCCCTTTGTTTATATGAAAACGAAACGGTGATAGTGTTATTTGTTTATAAAGAGGAGATAGACGTCTTACTATAGTACCCCGTGTGTCCTACGTTTGATTAAATCTTATTACATGGTTCACACATATTGTGATTATAAACATGTTTTTGAAAAGTAAAATAAGATATACTTCCGTTTACGATTTCGGATTTAGAATGTTCCTGAAAAATTTGAACACATGAATGGGACAAACAATTTGCTTTGTTGATAATGTTTCAATATGTTCAAATATAATATAAAAACATTTAGAAAAATACTGATGAACTTGGTTGATCACTTAGAATATCATTTTCAATATTAAACTCGTAGGAAGTATTAACAACTAACTACTTATTACTGCGACCTTCACACAGAGAGTCACGTGACCGCCCGTCTAACGAGCGAGACCAGCGAGGCTGATGAAACAGTCGTTAAAAGGAACACAGGGTGCGCCGAGAACAACTATTTTCCTCTAGTCTGTTTGTATCTGACGTCTTCTACGGTTATGATATGAAACAACAGACTGCAATTTAGAAAGGAATTATCTTAAGAAAGATTAACAAAACGTTCGTGTAGAATAATATGTTTTACTGAGTGTGTCTCTCTTAACTATGAAATGTTTTCCTGAATTGCGAACATCAAATGTCGACTACCCTGTACAGTACATAAACATCGTTGAGGGTCTATACGAGTGTCAATAAACGACAGTGTACATGACTTACCATTTGCACGCATTGATGTACAGGTCTGAAACCTGATCTACAATAACTTGAAACTATTTTATGTTGAATTCTGATTGAAGGAAACGTTTAAATCACGTTTACATACTGGAGTAGGGCCTACCATAACAACTGTTCCTAACCTCTTTCATCCTGGTTGAGTGGATGAGGGTCTGTATGAGTCCCAAACTTATTGTTAATGACGATTTATTCGTTTTTGTTTTCGATTGAGATATAGTGGGTTAAATTTGAAATAATATCCTAGACTTTGCCTCAGCTACAAATTAGTGTAATTCAATATTGTAATAATGGCATAGTTGCTGTGCGTTAGATCGTCCTTGTACACTCGTGAAAAGGCCTTAATATGTTTTATTATCAAGAAAGTTATCGTCACAATGTTACATTACATTGACTAACAGAGAATATAATTATAAACAAAGTTTGTATTATTCGACAACTGAAAGATTACAGTACATCAACATTTACAATTATTTCATACAAATGGGTTGTATTTGTCTTGGAACAGTAACCCACTTTTTGAATAGATAAACTGCTTATTTGATAGAACATCTTTTGGAAAATATTTTTCGGAAAAGTTAGTATTTTACAACTTATCAGAGTTTTAGATCATTAAAAATATTGGACAAAAGGGAATAAACGATAACCTGAAGGTAAGGTCCAAAACTGCTCCCCTTAACTAGCATATCATTAGCTGTGAGTTCTACTAAGTGTGTGTATGCATATTTACGTAAGAAATGTCTGTAACCACGATATCCTACCCAACTGTGGGTGCTGGTCATACACATGGTCCATTTTTGATGGGGAAGAATTGAAAATTGTGAATACTTACAAGTACTTAGGTTTATATTTGACCCCTCAGTTATCATGGAAGTATGCAATCAACAAAAGAGCTATGGAAGGTAAACGAGCTTTGAATTGTATACTCAATACGCTAAACATGAATTGCTTTACAAAAAGTCAAACATTTTTCAAAATCTTTGATTGTAAAATATTACCGATCCTAACGTATGGCTGTGAAATCTGGGGATATAAAAATTCCGATGAACTAGAGAGAATTCAAATAACAGCTTGCAAGAGATATCTTAAACTAGCAATTAAAGCACCAAATTATGCTGTTCTTGGTGAATGTAGCCGTTTCCCAATATTTGTTAATACTATGGTCAGAGTTGTAAAATTTTAGCTCAAGATAAGCAGAATGCCTGACCATAGATATACCAAGAAATCCTACAAAATGTCTCTCCTGTATGACACAAATGGTAAAGTCAACTGGGTAACTAGAGTTAGGAAAATTTTGTGCTTAAACGGATTTATGTATGTTTGGGCAAATCAGGGGGTACAAAACGTAAATTTATTCATTAATGAATTCAGACAAAGGATAAAAGATGTGTTTATATCAGATTGGTATACAACGATAGGGCAGATATCCAAACTTCAAATTTACAAAACTTTTAAACTCAGATTTGAAACCGAAGATTACATAAATTCACTTCAAATAAATAAATTAAGAAGTGCTTTGGCAAATTTCCGTTGTGGAGTCCTCCCACTTGAAATAGAAACTGGTAGGATGAATGGCGTAGAACGTTTAAATAGAATATGCAGATTGTGTAGATCAGGAGAGATCGAAGATGAGTATCATTTTCTACTCCATTGTGAATCACTTTCACATATAAGAAAGCAATACATTAATGTTGCAATAAGGTCAAAACACCACTTCATTGAATTAATGTCAAATAAAAATGAAGAATGCATTAGAAAAATTGCAATGTATATTTACCATGCTATGGAATTTCGGGAATCATTTATAACATAAACACCTTATATGTCTTGATGTATACGCATGTGCATTATGTTTGTTAATATTTATGTATCCTATGTTGTTATGGCCTAAATATCAACCGAAATAAACAACCTAACCTAACATGGTCCATTTTTGATAGTCGTCAACTCTTTGTAAAGTAAATGGCTTAACGATTTGATTAAACTTGAAATTTCAAAACTCAATTTTTATCCGTATGAACTAATCCTGAATATGTATAGCTATATCACACTAATGGAAGAAACTGTAAACTCTATCCTTTATAGTGGAGGACTCGTGAATGTATCAAACACTGATAAAGCCCTGTTTCTCCACCACAGAGAATGCAAGTAATTGAAAGCTAATGCAATAGAATAAATCGCCATTATCCTTGTTACAATGATAGTAATGATAATAATTCTTCTCAGTGTTGATTTTTTCCACTTAATCTGAGCATACAATTGATTTTGTTTTGTTTTGTTCATTCGATGAATTATTTTTAAAGAAGTTCTGATTATCGATTACAAGATCCTGATTGTTGCAATGATTTAAATGTTCTCAGCTTTATTGTCGCATTTTTCCCTGTCACCAAATTAAATAACCAGAAATTAAATTCTCAAATTTCGTAAAATATTACTTTAAAACAAGCAGGCGTTGCCTGACAGTTATGCAAATGTATTTATATAACTGTCCTTAGAGAGCAAGTAATTGAAAGATAATGCAATAAAATAATTCGCCATCATCCTTGTTACAATGATAGTAATGATATGTGAATTTTTAAGGCATTTACATTATTGACTTACGTGCTAGTATTCACTTGTGGGACCTGTCATTAACCCTATCCCTGGGTAATGATAAGACTACAATGCTTTGAGAATGTGCTGATTATCTTCTCTGTTTTTCTTCTCATCTTTTTAGAAAAACGACTTCTCAAACAATTAAATACCATGTCTAATTTCCTCAAACTTTTGTTTTTACACATTTCTGTAATAATACAAAGTTTTTTTGGCTTAATTCCAATTTATTGAATTTAATTTGATCCGTTGTTATTTCTTTAAAAGCTGCCCGCTAGATACATTTACCAACTTGCTCATCCATAAATCTATCTTCATATACAACCCACATAGATAACAACTTATACAAGAATAAGTTGAACTAGATGATAGGCAGATATGTGTATACTGGCGACACGAGATCACGTGACTATCAACATCACGTGAAAGATATCTAGGGGGCGGATAGCAGTTTTATGTTGATGAAGGTAAGATTCGAAATTTAATTCACGTTTATTTTAAATGTTTTACTAAAATATCATCAACAACAGAGTTAGGATGTTTAAGGAAAAGGTTTAAGATCAGTAAAAACTTGCTTTATATTTCTCTTTGTTGTTTTCAAATTAAACAAATTAAGGATATATCGTAACAAAAACCGTAACCTGCTGTAAAAAAGGTAATTTAAAATGCTTAAAAATCTATACGAAAAATTGGTAACCATATTATCTATATTGGTTCATTTGGCATAGTTCGAGAGACAAAACGCAGTAATAGACTTGTTTGTGCATTAAATGTATTTTGGCCATCAAATTGGCTATGGCAGATCATGTAAGGATATGCACACTCACTTTAGCTGAAGACGCTTACTTAACCTCGGAAGATCAACGCTTGATATATTTAGGTATATATACATTTACTGTGATTGTAAACAACCCCAGTCTTTAATTTAATCACAAGAAAAACCGACTGTTCACTTTGAAAAGAATAAACTAATTATGCTTGCGACCACTTTGATACCAAATAATAGAGACAACTTTAAAAATATTGTCAGTGTAAAATGATGCACGTGAAAAGCGTGCAGGTCGTGTCTATTTCACGATGTGAGTGAATCAGTGATAGAGTGTCGTTACATGTTTCTGTTACAGGGGGTTTAGTAGCATTTGTGTTATATCGTCTGTATGTTTATAATGAAACAAATTAATATACCTGCGTACATTGGAAACTTATTATTTAGTAATAAAATCTGATTTTGAGGGTTTTACATACTTTTATGAATCATCTTTTGTAATAAGATGCACTCTGAAACGACTCAAATAAAGGAAACTTTTAGACATAAGTGATGACTAATATCGTGTTGTTTAAGATGTTTATAGAACTTTCAATGATATCATGGCGTAGTTTAACACAAGGACCAAGACCATTAAGACACATAAGTGTGATACTTATTTCCTTTTGATCTTTTCGCAATGATAAATCATGTATCAATAAAACTCAACCTATAAATATTACGTCATGAATTTATCACCAACACTAATTTCCGACGTTCTGATTCGGCAATCGTGAAGTAAAGGGGCAGTTATAGGGCGGAGCTAGCAACATCTGGCCGACGACCTTGAGCCATTTAAACATTGTTGCACATTAAGGAATGTACCTAGAGATCAAAGGAAAGGAAGTCCCTCGGTGACGACAGACATCAAAATAGAAACATAACCTGACACTTCACTTTTTCTAAAAAAATTTAAACAACAAATATCGAGCTAATCGTGAAACGCAACAAACAGGTTGTAAGTCATCACTGATAATAAGAATTTACTTGCTTCCCGGAAAACTACCAATTGATTTGTGAAAGAAATCTGAGTATACAAGTAATTCCCACTCTTCGTCCATCTATAGATTTACCCTTTGATAAATAAAAGGGAAAAAGACCACTGATGACAAAACGGCAAACAAAATTTCACTTAATATAAACAATCATACTGGTTATAAAATTAAGATATCTTTATTAAATACGCAGCGAATGGCTGACTGCTCAGGCGCGTTAAATAACATCTCACTCGCTCTATGAACAACAAAACGGTAAATGACAGGTCATTAATATATAAATTTAGTAATACTAAGATACATGCCTGGTTAGGTAAGGGAAAACGAAAGCCTGTTGAAAATCGATCAGGTTATCCATCGCAATTTTTTATCAGTTCAAATTTGGCGCCAGGAAGGACATTACAGGTCAGCATCCTTCCGACTGATTCAATAGTCGATAATTCCTTTGAGAAATGATGTCAGGTGAAAGGTCATATAGAGCAAAGGGTTACCCATTGGATAAAACAGATACATGATTGACACAAGTGGGTGTATACGAAATATCAGCGAACTATCATCTCGTAGCTCGCTGATATTTCGTATAAACGGGGCTCCGGCCCCTCGTGAGTTGATAGCTCGCTAATATTTCGTATACGCCCCTTGTGTCATCATGTATATATTACTTACAGATTAATCATAGAGTCACTTTTGACTAATTCTTCCGTGATGAATATTAAACTGTATTCTGTAACTTAATTGACCATGAAATACAAATATCAGTATACTAGTAAACAAAATTGCTTCAACAAAATTAAGACAAGTATCACAAATAACAGTTACAACTAAATAAAACAGATTATTGTATTTGAAATGTTGGTAATATTAATAACATGACATCATTTTAAAGATATGGCGTAAAAAGACATCAGAAAAAAGTATATAACGTCACAAAATATTCAAGCATTATAAGTATACGTAAGACCGTTGCACTAAAGAAGAATTGATATAAAACTGTAGCCTCTATATGAAGAGATTTCAATTTTCATTACAGAGCGGATATACACAGCGGAGACTCACCTATAAAATCACGTGACTAGTCGCTAGCTTGAGAATCCAGCGAGGCGTGTCGTCAATGTCGGTGTATAATGAAAACATTTCCTGGTCAACGATAACCAGTAATCAAGGTAGGATATCTTGTTTTTTGATTATCCTCTTAACGTTCGCTGTGGTAGATTTACTTATCAATGATTATTGTCATCGCATTTACAGATATGTTTGTATCACTCAGTTCAAGAAATGCAGAAGTGGTCAGTTTCAACTTTCAGCAAAAGAGTAGCATTATTATTTCAGCAAGGTACAGATAACTTAATGGTGGAGACAGGCTCGAATTGACGAAGAAAAGATCCAGTCCCATGCTCACAAGACAGACCCACTGTTCACTTAAGAAAATTCAATTCAGAAAAATAATTCTGGGTTCACTCAATTCGACAAAACAAATAATAGCAAAAACGTAAAAAATTTAATATTTGACTGTACAATAGATGTCGTAAGGTTATTGTAATCAAACATAAATGTTCAGGAATAAATGTTTTGAAAAGTGAACTTAACTTGATTAACAACTTCCTGAAGCTGATGCCCGTAAAAAGCATGCAGTCCGTGCAGGTCGTGTCTTTTCACGAGCGCAAAAACCTCCTTACATGTGCTTTGTTTTCGGCTGCGTTATATCAACTGGATTTTCGAAATGATAGAAGTTGATATCATATTTCATTTATTATAAGTTTTTTTTTAAATTTTGAAATAATATCAGAAAATAGTCTCATGTCTTCAAAGTGAGAACTTTTCATCGAGATGTTTAAGATGGACTGAAGTTAAACCATGCATTAAAAGCATATAAACACAGAAATGCATGTTTTGTTCTTAATGGAATATTTGGATGGAAGCGTAAGCAAATTATTGTTCAAATGTATGATCATTACAATTAAATTAATTATATCAAGATTTACAACTTGCCTGTGTAGAAACTGCAGGTTTATGTTAATACAGAATTCCAAACACTATCAAGTGCAATCCCGTACTCGTTTTTTGTACAAAATCTTTAACTCGTTTTATAAAAGTATATTAAATGATCGTTTAAATGCCGTTTGCGTATCCTCTAATTTAACTAACAATAACAACAGCCGGATTTGTGGAATCGTCTCAGGTTCTTCAGGGTTTCCATAAAACAATGTAAACGTCGATTGTGTTGCAATCAATTTGTTTGGCTTGAAACATTCAAGAGATGAAACATGGTAACAGACATGCTCACGTAGGAAGTATTTTCGTTCTAAAATTGGCTATTAAAGGTCATATGAGCACTTGAGCCTTCACTTTAGAAAGACAAAGAGAAATAAACGTAGACAGCTAGAAAGAAAGGAACATACATATACATTATACCAATTATATGATTCATTTGAATTAGTCCCTATATTTCAACAATATGATTCATATGGTTAAAATGGTTTAGCTTGGTAGGTTAACCATTAGTTTGCCTTTGATACGCATTTCTGTTTGGACTCCCATTTAAACACTAGCAGAAAGTTCGTATCTTATTCATTTTTTTTTGGGGGGGGGGGGGGGGGGGGGGGCGGGGGATAGCGAAGTGGTTAGCGCATTCGGCTTCGAATCTGGAGGTCCGTGGATCGAATCCCGCCAGGGGCTCGGCGTCTTTGTCTGCAGTAGAGAACTGTTCTACACGCAGTCAGGTTTGGCTGCAATGCTACACTGAAATTTAGCGCTGTACCACCCATGGTTCGCTAGTTCCAGCCAATGCTCGCAGATTTCATCGCAAGGCATAGCCACAATAGTTTTGCTGGCTTTCTCCCTGCAATAATTCTAGCAACCGCGATATAAGTGAAATCATCTTGAGAGCGGCGTCAAACACCAAATCACCTCACCTCATTCTTTTGACTTATCTTCTGAACAAATTTATCTTTTCATCGATTCATAACTCACTATCCTCATTTGTGTAATTAAAACAGATCTTTTCGTTTACATTAATACATTGAAGATGATTTATCATATGTTCAGAAAAAAGTTTGAAACTGTGTTCAATGATTCAATGTACAATAGGTCATATTCAATGACAGTCTGTGGTTAGTACTTGTATTCCGTTATTTGCCGTTTTCAGCAAATAGTTTGACCAATTTGTGCAAAACTGATAGTCATATAACATCAACACCAGATAAGCAGTGCAGGACATACAACATTGGAATTTGTTGTAAGGAATAACCTGGATTTTCTAGCCTGAAATGAAATGCAGAGAATTGAATGAAATCAAACACCTATGCACGAAGATTATTCCAAAGATTCATTTGAACTACATACCTGCATTAGTACCAAAGTAGTGCAGCTTGGCAGATGTTATTTACGGTTACAAAGTTAGAAATCAATAGTTGAGAGTTTGGTCACGGAACAGGTAGTTGAGGGTCTATACGGGTGTTTGTGTGCTTATCAAGAAAATTGTATAAAAAGTTCATCATTTATATGTATTATTTTACATGTATGAATATATTTTGTGCAAAATGTATTTAGAAGATAAGCTATACAGTTGTTAAGAATATTTGAAATATTGAGGATTGTAAGATTAAAAGAAATAGGTCTTGACAAGGTTGTCTAGGATATTGTAATATTGTAATATATTGTAAAGGATCATCAGTTCAAGAAAAAGCTCAACATTTGTTGGATATGCTTTCATTTTAAAAAATAAGTAGTAGTTTCATGTAACTTAAAGCACTATTCCAAATTGAATGAATTATGTGTCAGATTTCTTTGACAATAATACGATTATATATAAGTCAAAATATTTAAAAGTCAAAATGAACCTAAATTCTCGATTCAATGATGTGTTTGTCATATTCAGTTATCTTTCATTGAAATCATCAAGATATATAGATATAGGATAGATATAGGAGCAATGATGATAATTCTTATTTTCTTTTCCTTTCTTATCAGATGTCAAATCCTCCCCCCCCCCCCCCCCCCCCCCCCCAAAAAAAAAATAAAATATTTGAAGGTGGTATAGAATTGACTTTCTTCAATATTCTGGCTATATTATCATTTTACATCATTACAGAGGCGGGCATAAACTGGCATCAAATATAAGATGGCGACGGCAGGCCAGCTACAGGACGACTCTCTGATTTGCAACATATGTATGGAGGTGTTTGTGCAGCTGGTAACTCTTAACTGTCAACACTCATTCTGCAAGAACTGCCTGGGCAGGTATGTAAACACAATGGAAGAAGCTGTGAGAAACAAGTCTATCCCCTGCCCCACATGCAGACAAGAGACCCCAGTACCTCACCCTGACAGACCCGTGGAAGAGTGTGCGGGGCAGCTGAAACCAGGACTGCTTCTAACTGGACTCATGGACACAGTTGGTCAAGGTACCATTAACAACATTCTTAATATTCTATTTTGATTCTAGTAAATCTAGTAATTGAAAACTAATGAGGAAGTATATAACAGTACTGATGTGGTTAGTATATTAGGATGCTAAGTTATATTTATATTATTATATTATAGTAACATTAAAATTATAATAATCATTTGTAATATTTTTATATGACATATATCATGTCATTGTTCACAGATTATGCAAGATTTACATCTTTACATTATTTTCAGGTTTTGACCACTGCTCGGTATGCAGAGATGAAGGGGAGACAACTCCAGCCAGACACTGGTGTGGGGAATGTGAAGCTTTATATTGTGATAGCTGCCTGAAACTACACAGTAAAATTCCTATCTCCAAGACTCATGAAGTTGTACCAGTGAAATAAAGAAAAGCTCGTCAGAAGAAATTTATCTGCAAGGAACATGACAAGAAGATGAAGCTTTTCTGTAAGGACTGTGATAAACCATTGTGTTATGTCTGCTGCAGTATTGCTCACAGAGCATGTAAAGAGGTCATCACGATCAAGGAACAGCTGACAAAGGTCAAATCAAGACTAAAGGAACGCCAACAAGATCTAACTGAGAAAATTCAATTAACAATTAAGGAACTTGAAAATAATGATATCCAAACAAACACCCTTTTGAATGAGAGGTCTGTACTTGAATCAGATATAAAGAAAACCATAAAGGAAGCTATTGATGCACTGAAACAGAAGGAAGATCAGCTGATTAAGAAGGTGAAGGATCAAACAGAACAAGACAAGGAGCAGTTGAGGTCGATGATGAAGACAAAACAAATGGATCTACAGCTGTACCAGCAGCAGTCTCAGTCCATCCAGCAGGCCCTGGAGTTGGAGGATGAGGCGCAGCTGTTTGAGATGTATCTGTCGTCTGGATCAGGAGCTGACGTCACAGAGACACAGAGGAAGGACAGAAGAGATGTAGCTGACATCAGCTTTAAACACGACCTTGCTCAACTGAAGGAACAGATTGAAATGATGGATGTGATTATCAACAAGGTGGAATTGAACATTCAGCAGATTGATAACATAGACCTGACAGCAGCACCTGTATTAGATGAAGTTATCAACGCTAAACTTAATGAGAGTGACGTTTGCTATGTTACAGATGGTTTGGTCATGAAAATAGCAGGAACAAAAGTCACACTTTTTGCTGATTGTAACTCTAAACGTCTGAAATCATTTTACACTAAAGGAGGACAGTCATGTTCAAGTGTACTCAAAGTGTCTGGTATGCCCTGGTGTTTAACTGTTATCAGCGAAGGTAAGGTAGCTGTGTCTCTTCCTGGGTCTCAACGTATCATCACAGTTGCTGTGACTCCTGACCTGGAACTCCTGTCTACAATACAGACAAGTAAGAAGTACAGCGGTCTGTCTACTCTGGATCAGTCAACACTGGTGGCAGGTTCTTATAATCCACCCTCTGTAGATCTGATTGATATGAAGGGAACCATCTTGAAGACCTACACAACACTTTCTGCCATAAGAAAGAGCTTCATTGATCCTCTCTACATACATGTAACCAGACAAGGCAGTATCCTGGTGTCAGATGATGGTCTGAAGTCTGTCATCTGTCTGACACGGTCTGGTGACATTGTATTCACATACAAACCTACTGGAGACAGAGCATTGAGAAGTCCACGGGGAATCACATCCACCAGTACAGGAGAGATTCTGGTAGCTGACTTTATGACACACAAAGTGATTCATCTCAGCAGCAATGGAGAGTTCATAAAAGACATTGTGACTAAAACAGATGGTTTATACGGTCCAACTGGTCTGTGTGTTGATGGAGATAAACTTTGTGTATCTTTGTTCCAGAAAGGATTACACAAATACAGATTTGGTTAGGTGTTAATGGTTTAATATCAATGAAGGTATTGGGTGTGACCATAGAGACCAATCGGTGCCAAAAGTAAATTATCAAACAGAAATTGTAAAAACAGATAGCTATAACTGTAAAAGACTCAAAACTAAAAAAACAGGTTCAGTTGACTTTTTTTTTAGTAATTGTTTAAAAAAAAACTTTAAGTGAAACAATACTATTGTTATCTAGTATTTTATCTTTTTCATTACTGTTATCATGTTAATAGTTACTAAATGTTAGGAATCATTATTCAACATGTGCACAACTAATCATTATTTTGGCAAATTGGACATTTAAAAGTGTGATTAGAAAATAACTTATCTATCATATTCCTCCAACGTGTGGAGAACATTATGTGACATGAATTAAAAGAAGTGCAGTGTGCCGTAGTTTTAGTTGTCCAACGTCGGGATAGCGTGAAAAGCGTGCAATTCATGCAGGGTTTTCTACACTGTCGTGTTTGGTGAATCAGTGCCTATTTTCTCCAAGTATTAATGGTGTAGTTTAAATAGTGAGAGTAAGATTTTGAGCCAACAACTGTTCGGATTTTTAAGAAGAGACACAACAATTTTCAAAGGCTACAGAAAAAGTAGGGGAAATTGGAAAATTATATATGGTTCATTTTTATTTACAACTCTGGTAATTTATATCATTATGAAACTAAGCTCTTTTTTGTTTGATTATTTTAAATAGATCCGTTACCGGGGGCCATTTTCTACTTGACTGTTTGAACAACCTGCTTCTGAACGGCTTACACGATTTGCACGTGCAGATTCGTATCCCGTGTGAAATGAACACGCTTTGCACGTGCAGCACATGCTTCTTACTTCTTGGCTTCAAATGATTGTTGACAGTTCTGTACATTTCTCTTTAAAGATAGTTGTACTGTTTCATTACATTGATGACCGGATACTAGTATCTTTGATAAGAGTTTTAGAAAGCATATAGGTATATCTTATTTACTATGACGCAGTTAATTACACGTATCTTAGTAGATATTTTGACTTTGTTAACTTTGTACATAGTGTATGTTGCACTAACTAAACTAAATGTCTCCTAATAAAAGGTTTCTATTTAACATGTTTTCGAGGTTTAATTGAAGTATAAGATGAAATAATGTGAGATTTAACCCAACTCTTGGGACCTAAATTGCTTTCAAAGTCTCATTCATCTCAAACCAACAGTTATTATTCTGGGCAACAAGACGCCATGACATGGAACAAGGGTGAAACTTCATTGTAACAAATCTTAAAGTGACACTCCACTGTTGTTATTAATATAGTTTGTCTTTGACATATATACCCCCCGGATGTCAAATATGATAAATTCTTTGTTTTCAATGAAAATCTAGAAACATACCTTACGTTTACACTGTCCTAGACCGCTTGAGAAAAGTGTCTAAACTTATGTTTGACTACTTGACACGCATCATTTGTCCGTTTTGTTTATCATTAGTTATATATACCTTCATATTGTCACTGTACAAAACTTGTAAATGCTAATGCAATCAACAGTCTGAAACTTGATCAAATGTCATCGTTTATAAGATTCAAGTTTCCTTCTCGCTCACATCATTCATGGAAGTGAACATGGAGAGTTATTCATCTTGCATAGCGAGTTCTCATTATGATATCATTCTTGTATTCCTTATTCTACGAAGTTAATGTTGATTATTTAATCTTTGAGTCACGAAAAGGTAAATTATGAAATTTAAGTTCACCTGTACAATATATGTTTACAAATGTATCGTACCGTGAACTATTCGTATCTGGCTAAACGAAATAACAATTGCACTGCCAGGTGGGTTAAAATTGCGTGTACTCTTATTAAACAAATGTATAAGCTGTTAATTGTTATTTATTTTCTAACATTATCTGTTTTGTCTTGCATAGTGTCTAAAATATCTTAAACACATTAGAAATAATAAATATCAATCATGAAAATCACGTGACATTGGAATGTAGGACATGTACCAGTTACCAATTTCATTTATCGTTTTGGCATTGTTCTATATAACTTCCAACCTTGACACAGCATCGAGTAGAATATATGATTATAATAAGCGCAAATCTATACGATAGTAAAGTGGTCAAATAACGATAGTCTTTCATCTTTTTTTTAAATTCATCTAAGTTGAGTGTTAATGAATACGACGAAACCTTTCAACAATTTATAAAACTCTTAAGAGTTTTTAAAACAAGTTAGTAATCACCAGAGCCCTGTAGTTGTTCAACTGAGTCAGACAGGAGAGTATCTCAGAGACATTCTGACTGAAGAGAATGGTTTACATTATCCAACTGGTCTGTGTTTTGATGGAGATAAACTGTGTGTTGCTTTGTACTTCAAGGGTTTACACAAATACAGATTTGGTTAGTTTTGCAGGAAACATTTAAGTTTAATGTTAAGCGAAGGTAGAACGAGTGACCATAGAAACCAATCGGTTTGTTATTTTTTATTTATAAAGTAAATGACCTACCATTAGTTTTTGTAACTTAAACCTTTGAGAGACTTACAGCTGATATGTTTATATGCTTATTTGAAAATGTGTTTCCTTCAAAACGATGTTGTTTCCATTTTTAAAAAATCCAATAACATTATTTTTATATTCAATATGACTTTAAGATTTTTAATAGATTTCAGATGTCAGGAATTAGTTATTAATCAACGCCATAAAAAGTACCTATCATTGATCTAATTGTAGCAAATTGAACATAAAGAAGTGTAAAAAAAAGATTTATTTATCTTATCCCATACACGTTTTAACATCAAATACTTAAACAGAAGTTGTGCCAGAATTTCAGTTATGTAACAAGTATAAACAACTCCCGGGCAGCACGTGAAAAGCGTGCAGTTCATGCAAAGTCATCTCCGCTGTTGTGTCTGGTGAATCAGTGCAAACTACCCAGATGTAGATGGAATAATAAGAGTGAGATTTTCCACCAGTATCTGTAGGAATTTAATACGAAGAGAAATAGAAAGGTGATATAAAGAGAGACCTTTTAAAGGGTGATACATTTCAAGGGGAAATTGGAAAGTTATATATGTAAGTTTCATTTACAACTCTGTTTATTGAATTTGTTATAATAATATATATTAATTACTAACCGAGGATTAAGGGTTCATCGTCAATGAATCACCTCAGCACGTGCAGTTGCACTCCCGAGCGTGCGAAGCACGCGAGGGAGTACAAGCGCGTGCTGAGGTGATTCATTGACGATGAACCCTTAATCCGAGGTTGGTAAAATATTTACACTTTCACGTGCACAGGTGGTTCTATAAAAATCGTCAAGGTAAATCAAGGTGTTTGATTCATCATTTGTCTTCGCGACAGCCTAAGCTGTCTCTTCAAAAATGAGCGATGGATATGCTACCGATGATATTTTGAGCCAGGCGTTGGATTTAATGGTTCCAGAGAACAATGCAGACACGTCGACAAAATCAACTTATGTTGTTGAAACAGGTAATTAAATTGTTCGATTGATTTGCTTTGTCGGTTAAAATCGTTTATAATACTTATAAATACATCTATTCTGTATTCAAACATTTATTATTTAATTTGATTAATTTGACTATTTAATATTGTAATAGCTGTATAGAATAGTGTCTGTATTTCGTTTGCGTAATAGCCAAAACTATTAAGAAGAATAATTCTTTATTTAAGAATAATTATTGCTTTCCCCATACATTTGTTCCTAAATAGTATTAAATAGCTAATATTGTTTTTGTCTTACATTGAATTCATATTAATTACTTTACGAGGATTAAGCGTTTTTCGTCAATGAATCACCTCAGCACGTGCAGTTGCACTCACGAGCGTGCGAAGCACGGGAGGGAGTTCAAACGCGTGCTGAGGTGATTCATTGACGATGAACGCTTAATCCGAGGTTGGTAAAATATTTAAACTTTTTAAAGGATTAATCTGCTTATTTAATTTCGTAAATAGGTTACAGAATATTGTTTTCATTTCGTTTGCGTAACTACCAGAATATTAAGTATATATAGTAATTAATCATTATATAGTATTTGGTGTAAAGTTTAAGCGAACATATAGTGTCCTAAATTACTGAAATATTGTGCATGCTGCGTTAACGATTTGTTTCTAACATTATATTCTTAACGTTGCTTGTGTGATTTATCTTTATTTATTTATCGGTTAGTAATTAATATATCTCGCACACATTTGTTCCTTAATAGTAATAGGTACCATTGTTGACACTCGGTAACCTGTATCTTTTCCCCACAGAACCAGTGAGTGACGACGATGACGAGGTTGGACAAGCACTGTCTCTTACGCAAACCAAATATACAGTGGAAACAGGTATATTTTACTTCTTATATTGCCTTCATCACATTAACTTACGTATGGCAGTGTAGTTAACCAGGTTTTTTTGGATAATTTTTTTAAACATTTAACTATTTTGAGTTATTAAAATTAGTAGAAATACTGTTTTATTCACATAATGTATTCCTTGAAGATTATCAGTTCCGGTTAGCAATTGAAAGTTGCTTTATTAAAATCTAAATGACATCTTCTGATGACTAATGTGTAGAAACATTTATAGAAATGATTTTTTTATTACTTTTTTTAACAGAGACCATTAGCGATGATGACCACAGTCCTTTTGGAAGCATGTTAGACCTCTTACGAGATCAGAATCCTGATGTTACAGGTACGTTTTTGGTTCACAATGTAATCCTATTTATATGATTAGTAATTTGTAAGTGACATGAAATAGTAGAGATATAGTTGCTTTTTGAGTTTTTAAATTCAATTTTGACTATTGGTACCAGTCTGTAAGGCTGTCATTTTGAATTTTTTTAACAGTTCATTATTAATCATTAATTATCGTTTAATCATACATATTAAGGTGTACTGTATAAGTGCCATTTTGAAATCTAAAGACTTAGATATAATCTTTAATAAATCACTTACAGATTCTCAGACGAATGCGGTTCGACAAGCAGTAGATGTGTCGGACATGTTGGACATAGGAGGACCATGCCAAGTTGGAATGAGGAAACCAATGAAGCCTAAAAGTATATTAATATTACATACATCATACAGTGTATAATCATAAAACGGTCCTTTCATATAATTTGATATGCCGAACTTGCATTATTGTCTTGATTCAAAAACGTAACATTGCAGTACATCGAGCATTCAATGATTATTTAGCAAATATGTCTTGTTTGTAGAGTTAACTGTTTATCTTTCTTACAGATGAATCTCCGTCGACATCTGGTGCTAACCAAACAGATGTCTATTCTAAAGGCAATGATGGTGTGTATGAATTTTTATAATCAAACTAAGTGTGTTGATCTATCTAAATGTGAATATCGTCTTAACAAAACAATATTAATTTTGAAATTACGTGCATGTTCAATGCCAAATAAGTAAATATAGTTAGTTGGTAACGAATTTCAAATTAATATAAAAACTGTTCAAATACTGTGACGTCACATTATTAGAGCTTTTCTGAAGTTGAAGTTTCTATTTCAGTTGTGACATTCTTGTTGGCACAATCACTTTTAGTTATTGTTCAATTTTATTAACACTGTTGGGCTTATATACTTGCTTCATTTTCAGAAAGAAAACGTTTCGCCGATGTGTCCGAAAGTGTACTCAACGACAGGAAAAGGCCATTTGTTCCCATCAACACTCAAAAGAAGAACAAGTGGTCATACAATTTATTTGTAAAATGGAGAAACGAATTTCTTCAAAGCGACACTAACAACAGTGGCGACAAGAGAGACATATATTGTCTGTTATCAAACCAAAAGCGCGACCTCCAGGATTTCTCCCCTTCGGAACTAAATCGTATACTGCCTGCCTTTGTTGTTGCTCTCCGAAAAGAGGATGGGTCGGAATACAAAGGGGAAAGTGTGTTGTCAATCATGTGCGGTATTCAACGGTATGTAAATGGTTTTGGATATTGCATGGACTTCTTCAAAGATGAAGCACTCAACGATTTGAAAGTAACCATCGACTCCACTATGCAGGACAAGTGTGCTCGAGGTGTCGGACTGCAACGCCGACAAGCTATGGTTATTTCCGCGGAAAATGAAGCCATTTTGTGGAACAAGGGGATCCTAGGTTCAGAATACCCACAGGCACTTCTGGATACCGTTCTTTGGAACAATGGCATACATTTCGGCCTTCGGGGTGGCGACGAGCATCGGAAGTTGTCATTTGCCAACTTTATTCTTAAACTTGATTCCGAGGGACATAAATACTTGGAGTATACTGAATCTGTGTCGAAAACATACCGTGGAGGTTTGAAGCACAGAAACACAGATCCCCATTCGGCAAGGGCATACCAGGATACCAGTGACCCTTTGAAGTGTCCAGTTCGAATCTTTGAGGAGTACCTCAGGCGACTACCTCCTAATAGAAACCCTGATCTCTTTTACTTTCGGCCCCTGCAAAAACCAAAAAGCGATATTTGGTTTTCAAGTTCGGCTGTGGGACACAACAACCTTGAAACTACGGTTAAAAGGCTAATGAAGCAAGCTGACATTGAAGGCTACTTCACAAATCATTCACTTCGGGCATCCACGGCAACGAGGCTTTTTCAAGCTGGCGTGTCTGAACAAGTTATCCGTGAACAAACTGGGCATCGAAGTATTGCAGTGGAAGCGTACAAAAGAACCTCTGACAAACAGAAGCGTGAGGTGTCGGAAGTGCTTCAAACGAAAACGCAACAAAAGCGGTCGAAACTGTCGAATGATCGCGAGAGCACAAGTGCTTGTGAAGCTGGGCCATCCACGTTCCTTCAGTGTGAAAACGTCACTATCAATAACTATTACAAGTCTTGAGGTGTACAATTTATAAACTATCAATGTATCTATTTATGAAAATGGGCTATTAAAAGCAATTTCATGTTGTTTCTTGTTATTCTATGCTTCTGTTTCCGCATGATGTTGAACCTGTGATATCACAATTAAACAAAATATTGTTAAGTGCACTCTTGCGTGAATAACCCAAATGGGGTGACATTATATATCTTATGACGTAATTTTGAATTCCCCTTCCACGTGTAATGTATGACAGGTGGTTCATTAAATGAACCACCTAGAAGTAGGTGAATAAGTTCAATGAATTACTTACAAATAACATTTAGGGTAGAGTGTAATGTATATTTCTCTTCAAAAGGTTTTACTTATCGTTCGTAGAAGGTAGGAAACGTGTTTGTTAAATCGTCAAATAAAGTATTATTCAATTATTAAATATAATGTATTTGTTATGATTATTACACTTAATTTGATGATCTTAGTTTCATACCTTGAGTTGGACTTTGTTGGAGTTTATTTCACAAAATGTTTTTGTCATTCTACCTTTAAAACATTTCTTACTCATAAAATAGTCTTAGAATAAAAATCTTCGATCTCAAACAGATTCACCTTTAAGCTGATCAGATCTACAAGGTAAGATTATACTCTGGTATTGCCCATTGTCCAGCGGCAATACGTCCGTGGACGTTAAGTTTTATCAGTTTCTACATCAGTGGGGATTTTTGTGGGGGTGTACCTTGGATGTAGGTGATCTAAATTTGTAAATATGAGACTGACCCCCTGACACCTCCACCCTCTCTCAAATATTGGCATGCCAGACATTTTCCCTTAAAAAACAAAACAAAGATGTTTTTCTCCAGAACCGATAGGCATTGGAGGCTGACATTTTAAGAATAAAATTTTTCTGAAATAAGAACTCAAATTGTAACTTTGCTCTAGATCGATCTTCAAATATGGGCGTGGCATGGTGTCCACCCTCAAATCTGATTTTGTCTATATTTAAGAAACAAAGCTATGAATCACAAAATTTCAAAATATCATTTTTTGTAGAATGGAGACATCAACATCAACAGATAGCGAGTGGCCCTTTGGCGGGTATCGCATAGAAATAGCTTAAGACAATTGACAACTAAAAAAGACGTCTTCCCAGAAGTGGAGGAAGTTTTTTGAAATTTAACACAGCTCTCGGGGGCTTTCAAACGTTTTACGTACTTCAAACCTACAGCAGAAAGAAAATATAGCATAACATGGAACGTGGGTGGAACTGCATAATGGTACTGCTTGTTTCCCCATAAACATCTCGTGTTTTGGGGTTAAAGCACTATCAAATGAATTGTTGTAGACAAAATGATTTTGCCAAGTTTAAATTCAATCATCAGACCACATAACACCATGCATGATAAGTTATAAAACTGTGCTTTAGATTGTAATGGTAGCCATATCCTCTTGAATTAAATATGTCTGAATTGAGTCAATCTTAGTTATCTAATCATTTTTCATCCTGACCAATTTGGTGTGATAAAAGTTGTCACTTCTTTTCAAGACGACCAGAGTTTAATGTTGCTGGGGTAACGAGACGTGAAGAGCACGGTTTGCACGTGCATTTGTCAATTTCAGATCCCTCGCTGTCGGCTATGGAGTGATGAAACAGAAAGAAAACTCCACGCTCCGTGCAATAACTTTCAAGTCGAATTGGAAAATATTATTATGTTTTCTTTCAACTGTTCAAAATTCAGCTATTTCTGATCATTTTAAAAATTCACTGCAATTCATCTACTGAGACAAAACATTTCAAGTTGGAATATAGAGCAGCTTTGGTATCGGTGCCCACACTGGCCTTTCGTCATGAGAGATGTAAGCCATATATTGTTATTGAAATACGGGGTTTGGCCCCTATGGGGCCAGGGTCAACACTTTTACTGAAAAAGGTGACGAATCCTTAATACGAATGGACGTAATATACAAATAATTATATGCTAAATACATGGCATTAACATAAAATAATGAAATTATTACTAATCACATATAATGGATCGGTACCGATGTTAACATTTGTTGGACTTCAGAATATTCTGAAAGCTATCAACTTGAACTTGCGACTTTCAAAGTCAAAATGCAGATGTTATTATATATCATATTACTTTTACATAAACCTCCACTGTAGCAGTCAGAGAGTTAAAGATATTTCAGCATACTTCATTCTCCTAGTACCAAGAGCAGACTGACCAACTCAAGCTGAACATATTATTAACCCTTTAACCTTCACTTTCTCGGCTTTTAACCTTAGGGCTATATCCCGTTTTGTATATTGAAATTGTTTTTGACTTCGAATTACCAAAACAAAACTTACGAAAATAATTTCGGAATAAGGGTATTTTGGAATTTTGGAAATGATTTAATTGAAGAAAATTAAAGTCATAATGCGTAATGTATGAATACGACTAATCGAAATTGTTGCGTGGAAATCTTAATAACACATAGTACTTTATGAAACTATCATAAATATTCTGTAGAAAGAGTTGTTGTGTTAAAAGCTGCTTTAAAGAGATGAGATGACTCTAAGGGTCGGAAAACTTTAACAAAGTTAAAACATTCCATGCAAGATACAGATATGATCAATTTAACCGGGGAGTCTGAAAGAGGTCTTTAAGGAAGATCACACATTTTAATGAGCCTGGATATAACACCGATGTATCCGATTTTCTGCCCTGACTCCAAAGCAGCATTTGAATACGATATATTCATTATATATATATATATTTCGTTGTTTATTGCATGCTTTTAAATAGTTAAAATTGGTTTGAGAGTCTTTTGTCAATCTGGACAATTCTGTGTGATAACCTCTCATGTATCACCAAGTACGATAGCTTTCAAGGTTGCTAGGATACAAGACGACTAAAGCATGATTTGCACGTGCAAGTGTCAATTTCAGAATCCATGGTTTTCTTGAAATGTCGTTCGTTTTTGATAAAAGCCAGATATGTTGTTAAACATCCAAAACATCTCATCAGAATATTGGAATGTATTAACAGTTTAATACAGTGACAATAAACGAGTTAAAGTCGTGAAATGTGATCGGAAACAGAACAGTTTTTTCAAACGTAATTTTGGAAGCAGTCAGAAAGACATGCATACGTTTCTAATGTCAAGTAGGTCATTTAACTAAAATACATGTTAATCTGACACAGAATTTCGACATTTAACATTTAGGGCCACTTTCTAATTAAAAAGGAAGGCAAGGAAATATCATAATTTTTCATATATTAGAAATAATGACGCAAGTTTAAGGAGGCGATTGTAACTGAACGTAAGTCATAAGATATTTTGGCTCTTACTAAAGCCACATGAAAAATCATGAAACATACTCGGTGTCACTTTAAGTAGAAAGTAGAATATAATTATAATTAACGTATTCTAAAAACGATAGCAGGATGGTCAAACAATATTTGTTTTCTTTCTTTCTTTTATTTTCCAAACACATCACATTTTAAAAATAAATGAATATGACAGAACCTTTCAACAAGTTATAAAACTTTGCCTGGAGACTTAGTTACTTTAGCACGACAGAAGGCTAGAAGCAATTATAAACTTATATTTGTAAACTTCATTTATAAATATGTTAATTGATTTTTTAAACAATAAGTTTCTTAATTGAATGACCTCTTAAATGACCTTATCACAATAAGAAAAAGAGATAAACTAAACAGGGCAAACCTCTAAACAAACTGCTACCGAAGGGTGAAGCTGATTTTATTGTGAAGAATGTGTTTTTCGTGTTATCCAGAAGACACGTGCAACGCATGCCCCATTCTTCTTGTGCTTAAATGGTTGTTGACTTTACAGTATTGTAGATTTCTCTTTAAAAGATTTGTCTTATATTTCTTAACATAGACATTTGGAACACCTCTAGTTAAACCGTCAAATAAATTATTTTTTGTGTAAATACACGATTCCGGTGTTATGATTATGTCTGTTCTATGTTTCTAAGTCTGGGTATATTAAAGTTCTAATATGTAGATTAAATGGTAAGTATTTTGAGCTCATGTGGTCGTGTAATCTTACGAATATTCTTTCATTCATGTATCAACAATGTTACCATTTTTGTCACGTTATTTCTCATCAATTTAAAGATTACAAAGACATGCCAGAAGGAAACAGTATAACTAGTTTTGTCCAATGAACAGCATTGAAGACTATTTAACATTATCTTCCTCACAACAGATAAACATGAAATTGAATATGTTATGACAACTCCCGAACTCTTATTGATCAACTAATACGATGTACATTGCTAAATATTATTGGTCTCTATTTCATGTAATTTCGTCAATGACAAACTAAACATTAATTGATGCTGTCTCTCGTTTGCGATGCTCTTACCACGGTATGAAATGGATTCGTGATACATAGATTTTAAGTCTTTAAACCTTATGCACATGAAAAGCGTTCGGCCCGTGCAGGTCCTGTCTATTTCAAGAATCATTGCAAAAGTCTCGTTACTTGTTTTTGTTGTTATGGTGTCACATCTGTTTTATATTAACTGGATATTTTAAATGAAGTTGATATCATATTTGCTTTATTGGGCAACTAATTACTTTTTGATAAGCAATGCTATTTAAGGTTTTATATATTTTGATACATCATCTATTCTATTTTGAACGCCGCTAATGGCTGAAATATTGCTCAAGCGGCGTTAAACAAGAACTAACTCACTCACTATTCTATTTTGATTCCCTATGGAAATTGTTGAAACAATAGCAAGATATAATGTAATATTTACATTTATGTCCTAAAATTATAATACAACGATAGTCATGCACTTTTAAAAATACGCTCCCACAGTCACATGGCAAAACAGTTCTTTGAGAGGAGCCTGTAACAACTCTAATATTCATTTTTCTGCTGGAGTCATCATTTCAGTTATGTAACAACGATAAAAAGCTCCCGGGTAGCTCGTGAAAAGTGTGCAGTTCATGCAGAGGCATCTCCGCTGTCGTGTTTGGTGAATCAGTGCCGACGTAAGGAAGTAATAACATGTAGTTGAAAAAGTAACTGTATTTTTTCCCGCAGTACTTGTTAGAATTTTATGAGTAGAAAAGTATGAGGTTTATATGAAATAAGCCTTTTAAATGGTAGTCAGGAGAAATCAGAAAGTTATATGGTTAATTTGTATTTAAGAATCTGTTACTTGATTTGTAGTAATAAGTTCTGTTATTGATTGCCCTCTACAGTGACCTTATAACTACAAGTGAAAAAGATTGGAAAACAGGACAAGTCTCTACTTCACAATTTAGAAAAAACTTCTTCCGAATGGCAAAGACGATTTTGCGTGCTGAGTGTGTATTCCGTGTGGAATGAATCTTATTAGCACGTACAGCGCATGTACGTACAGTATAGTTGGTGAATTTACAGTTTTGGGAATTTCTCTCGAAAAGATAAATGCAGTATATCTTTACTTTGACAATCGGAAAACTTATAGTTAAATCGTCCAAAAGGATTCAAATAATTTTAAAGTAAATATAATGTCTGCAATATAAACATGACGAATTTTATTAAATTAATTTTAATGTAATCCATCGATGAGAATAGTTTAGGATTAAACTACCTAGGAATCGACAATTATATTTTAGGACAAACTTTAGGACGAACTTAGGGTTTCAACCGTCTAGGAATACTTTTTTCTTTATTGTTATTGTTAAATACAAAATCACTCACTATTTGATAAAGATAGTTTGTTAATATTTTGTAATCTTTATACATTGTTACTTTGTCAACAAGGAGAATGTTATCAGCTATGGTGGTTTATTTTTGTCATTTTCTTTTTTGTTAATTCGCGTTTCCAACGTAAACGTGAAACACCAATGAGGAATATGGAAAATAAGAAAACCCCAAAAAAGCAAAGACGTAAATTAGCGACATGCCATGATAGAAAATATACGAAATAACACTGTTGCAAAAAGTCAAGGCCTCAAATGACAAATATCGTAGTTCTTCACAAATATGTATTCTCTTTTTTTAATTTTCGTTTTTACATTCTAAATTGGTTAGTTTGCCCTTAGATAAGTTTACACGAAATATAAAAAACATGACATATATCAGCCGGTATTAAACAATTTAAAAAGTGTCTTTTTAATCGATGCATGTATACTAATTACTAAATAAAATGTTGATGCAGTATGTGCTTGATGCGTGACTTTGATGCAGTGAAAACCTACAAATGCATTCAATCTATCCTGTTGATCTCCTAAATGTTTATCGATAGACTCTTCATGTAGATAAAATGTGATAACAGAAGCAAACTGACCTAGATAACAGACGAAGATGTATGTACTACTGATATGACATCACGTGACTATTCTTATCACGTGACTGATAACTAGTGGGCGGATAGCAGTTTCATCTTTGTAAGGTAAGAACAAGTTATTAATTCCTTTTATGTCCTCCTATTTACACGATTACGTTCATGAGTGAGTGCGAGTCATGGATAACTGAATAACCAAAGAGTTCATGAACTAATGATTATCGTGATGTATTATTTTAAGAGCACTAATTTTGAAATGTTCAAGGATATAGTTACTCAGGATCCAATGTGTAACATGTATGCATTAAGATATGTTTTTTCAGATGTTATGGATAAATCAGTTGCGATACAGACAGGTTATTGTTGTGGCAATCTGAATAAATGCAATCATTGATTCCTTCCCAATGCTCTCTTGGGTTGTGACATGTTATAGCCAATCAGTATGAAGGACTGATCATTATCCGACCAATCAAATTCCAGCTTACTTGAGTACTTTGGCCTATCGAGAAAGATGATTACAAGCTATCTAACAAAAGCATACATGTATCTTGCGACAGTAAATACGTTTATGTATGTCAGATTTCATGGCTCATGTAGATAAGTCATCGGAGGTGACGTACCGTTTTACAAATATTATCATATCACAAACTGTTGAAAATCTGCCGCAATTTGCGTTTTCTCTTTGCAACAAGCCTTTGAAAAACGATCTTTATACATTAGGTTTTCTTTCTTAATTTGAAATCATTTACGTAATTGTACGATTGTCACTTCCAGTTGACTCGAAGTACTAGAGGATATCTTCCGATCAGAGATAAGTGACAAATGACACCCAAAAATAAGCCTAAGGAATGTATCAATGTTTGCTGTTGAGGTTGTGTTACAGACAAGCTACTGTAGTGGTTATTTTAGATGTAGTTTACAATAGTAGCTGTTTTACAGTATTTTAACTGTTTTCAAGTGAAATTATCACAGGAATAATTGAGACAGTGATCAAGCTTTGTTATGAACTAAATAGCTTTTTTTTTCTCGAAATTCAGACGAAGTAAAAACTGAATATCAATTGAGATTGTGTTTGGGTGTTTGATTAAAATTAAATGTATTAGGAAAAACTTTTCAAACAAACTTATTGTTGTCCTTTCTGAAACCAGCATTGCTTCTAACTGGACTCATGGACTCAATCCCACAAGGTACCGATAACACAAACCTGATTTATTGCTAACTAGCTATTATTCAGAATTCACAATGCATTTATATAAAAAGCAAATCTTCTTCTAGGGATTGGATACATTTGAAGTTTGATGCAAAACTAATTTTGTTGAAAATCAAATTGCTAATGCAACAACAAATAAAATAGTTTTACGATTGCATGACTTCCATGAAGTCTAAACATTCAGTATCTTTCGTATTATTCTTTACATTATTTCGTGACATGATTTTAAACAAACATGTTTGTCGATTGCCCAGGATCTGACCATTGCTCAGTGTGCACAGAAGAAGGGGAGACAACTCCAGCAACCCACTGGTGCTCTGATTGTGAGGCTCTGTTTTGTGATGGATGTCTGAAGCAACACAATAGGATGCCGCACTTAAAGAAACATGAAGTAGTCCAAAGTTCAGAAAAAAGGCCTCCCCGAAAGAAGAAATTTATCTGCAGTGAACATGAGAAGAAAATGAAATTGTTCTGCAAGGACTGTAACAAACCCCTGTGTACTGTTTGCTGTAGCATTGCCCATAGAGCATGTAAAGAGGTCATCACAATCAAGGTTCAGTTGATAGAGGTCAGATCAAGACTTCAAAAAAGTCAACAAAATCTTGATGTAAAAATGTATTTGACAAATGGCGAAATTCAAAATCTAGATTTGAAAACAAAAAACCTATTGACCAGAAGGTCTAAGCTTGAATCAGATGTCAGGAAAACCATAAAGGAAGCTATTGATGCACTGAAACAGAAAGAAGATCAGCTGATTAAGAAGGTGAAGGATCAAACAGAACAAGACAAGGAGCAGTTGGGGTCGATGATGAAGACAAAACAAATGGATCTACAGCTGTACCAGCAGCAGTCTCAGTCCATCCAGCAGGCCCTGGAGTTGGAGGATGAGGCGCAGCTGTTAGAGATGTATCTGTCGTCTGGATCAGGAGCAGATGTCACAGGGACACAGAGGAAGGACAGAACAGATGTAGCTGACATCAGCTTTAAACACGACCTTGCTCAACTGAAGGAACATATTGAAATGATGGATGTGATGATTAACAAGGTCGATTTGAACATTCAGCAGATTGATAACATAGACCTGACAGCAGCACCTGTATTAGATGAAGTTATCGACGCTAAACTTAATGTGAACGAAAGTTGCAGTACTAGAGATGGTTTGGTCATGAAAATAGCAGAAACAAAAGTCACAGTTTTTGCTGATCGTGGCTCTAAATGTCTGAAATCATTTTACACTAAAGAAGGACAGTCATGTTCAAGTGTACTCAAAGTGTCTAGTTATCCCCGGTGTTTAACAGTTATCAGTGAAGGCAAGGTAGCTGTGTCTCTTCCTGGGTCTCAACGTATCAACACAGTTGCTGTGACTCCTGACCTGGAACTCCTGTCAACAATACAGACAAGTAAGAACTACTGGGGTCTGTCTACTCTGGATCAGTCAACACTGGTGGCAGGTTCTGATAATCCATCCTCTGTGGATCTGATTGATATGAAGGGAGCCATCTTGAAGACCTTCACAACACTTCCTGCTACAGGACAGAGCTTCATTGATCCTCACTACATACATGTAACCAGACAAGGCACTATCCTGGTGTCAGACTATGGTCTGAAGTCTGTCATCTGTCTGACACGGTCTGGTGACATTGTATTCACATACACACCTACTGGAGACAGAGCATTGAGAGATCCATATGGAATCACATCCACCAGTACAGGTGACATTCTGGTAGCTGACCATAACACACACAAAGTGATTCATCTCAGCGGCGGAGGAGATTATATCAGAGACATTCTGACAGCAGAGGATGGTCTCCAGAAGCCAACTGGTCTGTGTCTTGCTGGCGACAAACTGTGTGTTGTGTTGTTATGTAAAGGTTTACACAAATACGGATTTGGTTAGGTGTGCATGTAGCATTTTCATTCATTGTTATATGTAAGACAAAAGTATGACCATGAAGACCAAACAGTTTGTAATACAGGTCGATAAATTTAAAATGTTAGTGACTCCAACTTGAAAACATTCCAACTTTTTCATTTAGAGATTAATAATTCAATGAACGAATCTTAGAAAAGCTATACTATTTAAATGCATCTTGTCAAATTGTAATAGTTTTAAATTCTTCTTGTGAATATATATTTACTAAATGTCAAAAACAATTATTCAACACGTGTAAAATTAATAACTTATGTATGCTTATTTAAACATTTAGAAGTTAGAAAGAGGTATGACGTATGTATTTCGCTCCGTTCATGTTTTATTGGAATAGCATTAAGTTCACACAAACAAACTAGAAGTGCGGGAGTTTCAGTTATGTAACAACGATAATCAGTTTCCGGGTAGCACGTGAAAAGCGTGCAGTTCATGCAGAGTCATCTCTCCTGTCGTGCTTTGTGAACCAGTGCCGGGTTTCAAAGCAATAACGTGTAGTTTTAACAGTGAGAATAATATTTTCGGCCAATAAGTGTTTAAATCGTATGCGAAGAGAAATATGGAGTTTGTATGAAGAGAGGCCTTTTAAAGCCTAGAAACACTCTTTGTGAAATTGAATCTTACCTTCTTTAATGACTGTGTTAATAAATCGTCGCCCTAGAAACAGAAGGTTCTATCTCCATTTTACAAAGTTTTGAGATATAGCTGTTTGAAAGTTTGACACTTAAGCTTGCTTGTTTTATATAGGACCTAGAACCACACAATGTTTTTAAAAAAGTACTTAGGGTTTTAGATATGGACTTTAAATTGTTATTTAATCATGAAGAAAGACTTCCAATTAACAAAAACGAGATAACAATCAATTTTCACGAAAAGTGGACATAGAACATTCTGTTTCTCAGGCGACGAAATGTTGTCATAATTATAAGTTCCTTTCATGACTGGCCACTACAATGATCTTATAACTACAATTGAAAGATATCGGAAAATTGAGCAACATTCTACTTGACTGTTTAAACAACCTGCTTCCGAACAGCAAAGACAATTTGCACGTGCATATTGTGTTCCCCGTGTGAAATGAGCACGCTTAGCACGTGCAACTCATGCTTCCTGGGCTTGTCCTCAAACGGTTGTTGACTCTACAGTTTTGTAGATTTCTCCATAAAAGGTACTTGTAATATTTCTTTACATTGATGATCGAATACTTGTTAGTTGAATCGTCAAATAAAGTAAAAGTTATTATATATTACCTTTCTTATTGCATTTGTTGCATTTTTTTTTAAAACTATCTTTGTTTATACTGACTTTAAACCTGACTTTGTTAATTTTTTCCAAAGTTTGTGTTGCATTCTACCGTTCACAAAGTACATACATGAAACTATCGTTGGTATATCGTCCATGTAAAATATTGTCATATAATAGATGTTGTCTTTTGTGGTTTAACACAACTCTAGACTAAAAATATAGTTTGCCATTAATAAAAGCCATATATGTTGGTATAAATTCAAAACATCACACATATTCACCGCCGAATAATAAATATATGAAAACTATTTTTTTTCATGGAAAACCTTCGTATTAGGTCAGAGGTAGTATAGGAATTTATGACGGCGCTACCTCTGTTGGGAGAGAATTGTCATTTTATATGCAATTTAGGCAATGTGCAATTTTAAATATGAAAGACTGTCGTTTGACTACTTGACACGTGTCATTGCCCGTTTTGGTCCTCATAATATATATTTCTTCATATTGTCACTGTACAAAACTGTATTTAATCAACAAACTGTAGTTCTTTATCTAACGTTTTGGCAATGTTCTATGTAACTTTCTACCTTAATACAGAATCAAGTCGACATTATATTTGTAATTAACGTAATTCTTAAATCGTTGGTAGAATAGTCAAACAATATTTGTCTTTCAACTATTTCAACTCATCTCGTTTTAGAAATAACGAATTCTAGCTATAAAACTATACCTGAAGATTTAGTTGCTCTAGCATGGTAGAAAGGTTTTGACGACCCGTGCAAAGCGTGCAACACGTGCAGAGTCGTGTCTGTTGACTAAGTAGGAAGGTCAATCAGTGCAAAAGTTCATTCATCTTTCTAATGTTTTGCACCAACAAATGATTTCCTATAATGAATAAGAAAAGGTAGGTTTGCTCGTATTGAAATCAATGTAAAACGTTTAAGGAACGATTTTGAGATTCGAATGAGTTTAAGGGCCGTACGTCATTTGGCATGTAAAGGAAAGAAAATAAAGAAATGAATTCTTATCTGCGAGACGTCAAGTTGTTATTACACAATTGTGCTGTTGCTCGGGAAAATGTCATTTTTGGTCACTTATGTTGTTAACACAATACCACACTTCTGCTTAGGTATTAAATTCTATATTCCCTGCCGTAAGTGCTTCATTTTGAAATCATGCAGTTTATTCCAGCACTTGCAATACGATTTACAATGTTTGTGATAGCTTCCTGATATAGACACCAGTTCTCTTTCGTGGAGAAGCAAACGTTACATTTTTACAGAACTTATCGTTATGGATACTTATACTGGGGAATTGTAAAAGCGTGCAGTTCTCCCCTGTCGTGTTTAGTGATTCAATGCCGAGGTGTCGAAGTAATAAGTTGCAGTTTAGATAGCATTAGTAAGATTTTCACGCCAGTAACTTTTTTTTACTGAAGAGAAGCCTTTAAAAGGGTAAATACATTTTAGGAGCAATTATAAACTTATGTTTGTAAACTCCATTTATGAATCTGTTAATTGATTTGTTTTAACAATAAGTCCCTTTATTGAATGACCTCTTGAATGACCATATGGAAATACGTAAAAGAGATTAAATAACAGGGCAAACCTCTAAACAACCTGCTTCCGAATGGTGAAGCCGATTTGGATGTGCAGAATTTGTTTTTCCTCCCTGTGAAATGAGCACGCTTTGCACGTGCAACGCATGCCTCATACTTCTTGTTTTTAAATGGTTGTCATCCTGCTACATCAGCGTATTTATCTCCGCCTAGCTACATCATATACCCTTATATCCGTCGACTTTAAACGCTCGTATCGCTTATGGCTGGTTACTCATGGCTATTTATAGCCTTCATTGACATTTGTTTGCATTCACATCCGGGTGTTGCCGCTATCGCTGAATGCGAGTCATTTCATTGGCTTGCTCTATTTAGCGATAAGATACGAGGATATCAGGATATATGATGGAGCTGAGCGGAGACAAAAACGCTGATGTAGCAGGATGAATGGTTGTTGAACTAACAGGACTGTATATTTCTTTTAAAAATATATGTCATATATTTCTTTACATAGACATTCGGAACATTAATCCTTATTTATGTATAAATAAACGATTTCGGTGTTGTAATTATGACTCTCTTAATTGTTGGAATCGTCTTTTGACCTTTTGTAATTTGTTTGCGAAGTGTTTATCGCATTATAGCATTTACAAGCTACATACATAAAAATGCCTCCGAATGGAAGTCGTCCATTTTGGGGACGCGTTTGAGGGGAGTGGGTGTAGGCTTCCTAAGATATCAAACAGTGCTGGTTGATAGGTCTGTTTCCAACTGCGAGACAATGTTTAAGAACGATTGTACCATGATCTGTTACGCTATGCACTCTATTTCCCTACCTCTAATGATAGACGGTTTTAACACACAATTGGCCGCGAGTGGTGTTTGGTAAATATTTTATTATTTCCACTGTAGTAAGTGTTTATTTTCTTTCTTTTTACATCTGGGTAGATTAAACTTCTATGTTATAGTGTAAAGGGTCAGAATATGGAGTTTATGCTCTTTGGTAATTGTACGAATATTTATTCATTTATTAACACTGTTAATTTTTTTTCTCATTTGTGTATATCAAAATTACAAAAACATGCCAGAAGGAAACAGTGGAACATCTTTTGTCAAATGAACAATATTGAAGACTACTTAACATTCTCTTCCTAACAACAGATAAACATGAAATTGAATATGTTATGACAACTCCCGAACTCTTATTGATCAACTAATACGTTGTACATTGCTAAATATTATTGGTCCCTATTTCATGTAATTTCTTCAATGACAAACTAAACATTAATTGATGCTGTCGCTCGTTTGCGATGCTCTTACTACGGTATGTCATGGATGTGTGGTATGTAATTTTTAAATCTTTAAAGCGCTCACATAACAGACCAACATTTTACTTTGAAAAGTCTTATAAATTCCGGATGATACAAAATAATAGAGAACACTTAAAAACAAAATGTTGTCAAATTTGAATGATGTCGTTTTTACGTCGTCATATGCAAACATAAATGAAGAAAATAGATAAAAGAAAACTTTAATTAAATAACAATTGTGCAAAGACTTTTTCTGAAGTTGATGCACGTGAAAAGCGTACATCCCGTGCAGGTCATGTCATTTTCACGAATCAGTTCAAAAGTCTCGTTGCTTGTTTTTGTGGTTATGGTGATTTGATCACAACTGTGTTATATCAACTGAATATTCTACATGAATTTGATATCATATTTGCTTGAATGAGCAATTAATTACTTTTTGATATGTGGTATATAGATTTTAAGTCTTTACATCGCTCACAAAATAGGCCGACCTTTCCCTTTGAAAACCCTTAGATTCTGGGTTGGTACAAAATAATAGAGAAAACTTGAAAATGAAATATTTTGAATTTTGAATGATATCGTTTTATTCAATCATAAATGTAGAAACTAGACTTTAGAAAAACAGTTAAATTGTTTAACGACTTCGCGAAGTCGATGCAAATGTACGGGACAGATTTTTTCAGAAGTTGATGCACGTGAAAAGTGTGCATCTCGTGCAGGTCATGTCAATTTCAAGAATCAGTTCAAAAGTCTCGTTGCATATTGTTGCTGTTATGGTGATTTCATATCACGTGTGTTATATCAACTGAATATTTCAAATGAAGCTGATATCATATTTGCTTGAATGGACAACTACACTGCAAAAATGGCGTTTGGGTTTTAAACATGTTGCGTACGTGTTTTACTCAAAACATGTTGCGAAATGTGTTTAAATGCTAAACACATAAATTATCATGTGTTGTATATCAAAACATGTTTCAAATATAAACACATTGCACTTTACTTCAAAAGTGGCGTTGTGATTTTAAACATGTTGCGAAATGTGTTTAATCGCTAAACACATCAAAACATGTTTCAAATATAAACACATTGTACTACCCACAAATTATTCTCATATGAGTTAAGTATAAGAAAGCATGTAGTCGTGATAAAATGTTGAATGCTTATACATGTTGCTATATTGTTTGCTTTGATATATAGTATATCCTTTTTCTGAATGTCACAAAAACACAATATGATTATATCAGTAGGAGTTACATTTATATTAAAGTTGACGACGACGATGATGGTCATATTATTATTATTGTTTTTGTTGTCATTATTGTTATCATCATTATTAATTTCATCATTATTATTACCACCCGAAGAATCTACAGAATAAATTACCCTCTTGTTAAGGGTATAAAGAACTCCACTTCTATAAGTGTTATTGCGGATTATCATATAGATCCTGGACAGTATAAAGCGATAAAGTACATAAATCTTTACTATTTCATGATAAATAACAGTTGTTTTATTCGTTTGATAGATCGTGTTGACATTTGAAAAAACAGATGGCAATTTCAATATTATATTTGGTGTCACCCGTTTTCATGGTATTTCTATAAAGTTAATTTAAGATGATACAACACTTGCCACAACTTCAAACTGTTTATGTTGTTTTTTTAAAAATCACAGACCGATAGTGTACATTAGCAATTATATTGATATTGATATGTGCTTAATATATTTACGTTGACATTGAATTATTTCATTTTCACAAAGAGGGTTAGTCTTTATTTATTTCTGGTAAAGTTTAGAAATCATTAGGCCGCTTAGAGTTTATTTATACTATCAGAAGAGCTTTTTGTCGCCAAACATCTTGAATTTCATGTTCTTTAAGATTAAAAATGAGCAAGCAAAGCAAACTGTTCAAATAACTTATTTTCCTTGCACCGGAAAGTCTAACAAAATAGCAAAAAATGAATAAGACTTAACCATTCTATATATTCATATATTTATCAATTGAACTGGTATCATACTCAAAAGTCAGGTAATCACGATAAGAATGACAGGGGTTAACTGGAAAACATTTTCGCAAAAATATATATATATCAATGTCAAACCAAAACAAGCACGAAATCTCAATGATTTCCAGAACAACTTGTCAATAAAATAAGCGTTAACCGACTGGGAGCGGAAAGGAGTTAGAGACAACAGACATCTTTGTAAATATCACGAGAACAGGTGACCCATGAAAACAGGTTTCTTCGGTGTACTTTTAAACAATAAAATTTACTACTACTGGTTGAAATTTAACCAAAATTGTTTTCAAGTTTCCCCAAAAAATTGATTTGATTAAGTATGTAAAAACTAGAAAAAGCTTGTGTGTATAATTGTGTAAATTGTGTAAATTTTCAGGTTCTCTTTGTTTCGAACCTATATTATCCTAAAGCACGTGGGTTCAGAACAAAGGAATTCAGCGTTCAGTAAGAGTTACTTCCCCCTTAATTATATTATGATTGCGCGAAGCTGTTCCTTTGTTCGATACGTTTCTGTTATATACACTGAAAACGGACAATACCACCAAACATGAGTGTTCAAAGTTTGAATGAAGATTCAACGGTCAGAGGTGTACTTGAATTCCTTCAACAACTGAACTATTCAGACAAAGGAATCAACATTTTGCATGGTAAGATTTGTCTCAATACACGTGACGTCACAAAATTACGATGCTATAACGAACTCAAATATTAATGAAACTAAAGGTTAAATATTAGTGTTTTGTCGACCTGACATACCATGAAGCAAATACATGTAACAAAACTTGTTCAAAACTACCATTCGAATATTACAGGCTTCTCTTACAAATATGTGGATATTGATAATTGTTGTATGGGTTAGATAAATCTTGTAAACAGTGTTATTTCGTCACTTGATCGAATGATTAATTATAAGTTGTGTACTTTAAGCTTTGAAAATTCCAATTAAATTTGTTAAATATTTTACGTTGATCCATCAAAAACTTATTTCATGAAACTTATTTATGATACGGTAAAGGGATAGCAGCACGTTTTTTGAAATAATTTTCCAAGGAAACATTATTTAAGTCTATACCGAATGTATTGTCTCCGGACGGTCAAAACTTCTCGTTACACAACCCAAACATATGTAGTCCTAGAAAAAAATTCAAGTATCATGAAATAATCAGTTGCGGCCAATTGTTTGAAATGAATGGAAATGGACTATCATAACTCTAAAAATGATTATTGGGATCAGAAAAAAATGTCTTGCAATTTGAAACATTTTATTTTGTTTTATTGAGATCACATCTTAAACAAAGTTGTTCATTCCATTTAGCATGTATAGTCAGTCATTGGAAATAATGCTGAGTAATTTATGAAGAAAGCACGAAATGATATGAACTCATGGAACCTTTTGTTAACTTTGTTTTTTAGAAAGAAGATCTTGATGAACCATGCAACAACACCACGGCTTATTTAGAAATGACCATGCTGACTGAGGAAAAAACTAGCCCTGACAGTCCCAAGAAACAGCAAAAAGGCCTTACCAAACATGATCTCAAAAGTTTATGTAAGTTATCGCTTGATGTTATATTAACAAAAATATAATTATTTAAGGTTGCGTTTGCTGATTCTATTTTGATTGGGTCATAACCAAAGCATTGGCAACAACTTTATATACTGATTGAATCACATGCAGCTTTGGAATATCATATAAACTTCCATTTTTGTGTGGCAAAGTTATTACCAAACTAGCTATCAAAAAGCCTAATATTATTAAATTTTTGATCAACTGCTGCTGTCATAACTGTCATAACACTTTGATGAGATTCCTTATTTGAAGTTCTTCACTTAAATTCAGTAGAACAGTTAGTTTAGCATTTCTCACTTTTCTTTTTAGTTGAAGAATGATGACCTGACCAGCTGCCACAAGGAAGCACCCTGACTACTGGTTATCACCAACAAGTCCCTCACCTATTTTGACCATCATATAATCACGCACAACTTGAAGAGCCACAGTGCCACTAGCTCTAAAGATTTTTGCTGTCGCTTCCCATCTGTAATTTGTTTAATTTTGAGAAGTCTTGATCAGGTCAAATTTGGCCGTAAAACAAATAAATATTGTCAACCTATCAATGTCTTATCTTTTCATTTATCCTTTGTTTTTTAAGCATATTTTCGCATCTGCAAGTTAATGAATATTATATTGCATAATATTTTAAACCAACTTTAGAATCCTTTTGATACAAAATCACATTTTATATTATTCCTAAAATTATCGGTTATCAGTTAAGACTTCATGAGATCATGTATTGAAGGTGTTAAAAGAAGTTATAACATCAAAATGTATAAATATTCTTTCTATCATACATGGTGAGGTGCTAGAATGTTATTAATGAACTAAAGCAAAACTGATATCCATTTCAATGCCGTTTGTGATTGTAATGTTGTATGTTTTCTAAAGGTTACATGTTTTTTGTTTCAAGTCTTGAATATCTTAGAAAATATTTAGTTTAATAGTTTACAACATGGTTGATATCAAAACACTTGTCACAACATGTTTAAAATTAAAACACTTTTCACAACATGTTTAATACCAGAACACTTTTCACGATATGTTTAATACCACAACACTTTTCACAAAATGTTTAATATCAAAACACTTCTCACAACATGTTTAAAATCAAAACACTTACACAACATGTTTAAGATCAAAACACTTTCTACAACATGTTCTATTCCAAAACATGTTTTGATATTAAACACTTTACGGAATGTGTTTTGGATTTAAACATGTTTTGAAAATCCATGTGTTTAAAAAAACAGAACAAGATATGTGTTTGGGTTTGTGTTTTAATATATTTGTGTTTATATATTATGATGCACTATGAAAATTTTGAAACAATAGCAGGAAATAAAGTAATATTTACTTTGACGATTTAAAAGTATGATACAGTACGATTACAACGAGAGTTATGCAAACGTGTGTACTAAAACACATTACATTCGCTTTGTGACGAGGCAAAATAGTTCTTTGAGACGAGCCTGTAACAACTCTAAGATTCATTTTTTTCTACTGGAGTCATCTGCGGCTTACACATCGGCATTTCAGTTATGTAACAACGATAGACAGCTTCCGGGGTAGCACGTGAAAAGCGTGCAGTTCATGCAGAGTCATCTCCGCTGTCGTGTTTGGTGAATCAGTGCCGACGTAATGAAGTAATAAGATGTAGTTGATTTGAGTCACTGTTGATTTCAAGATCAGCTGAGGCAGGGTGGGTTAATAATAGACTGATTTCTTCTTTTGTTCAAACATAGATATTTTATTTACAGTTTTTTTAACAAATAAAATGTTTTCATATGTAGACGTAGTGAATGGATCTTGAGACAATTATATCAGGGATATGATGCTGCGAGTGTGACTAGTTGCAACACATTGACACCATGTGATATCTTAGTTCTCAAGCAATGTTGTCTAAGAAAAGCGTAATAAATTGCACTTTTGATTCGCACATAAGTTGTCATAGTAACTGTGTTATTTGTAGCAGTAATGAAAACATTGATAACATTTCTTAAATTTTAAAAACAGTTTAATAATTAAATAATCGAATTTTCGAGGGTCTGCCTTTCACAAGATCAAACTCTTACGTGACCTATTAAGCGACTACCGATTGTCAGATTGTTGTAGTGGTAAGGATGCTGTCAGTTACCCAGATAAAATCTATTTAAATCTAAACTCTTAAATCTGTGTACATCTTTCCTGTGCCATGCAAGTGCGAAATTCGGCCAATAATCAGAAGACTGGTTAAGCACTTTGTATGGCAGGTAAATGCGATGGATTCTCAATTTTAGAATTCGATAGTAAAAGGTAGTCGTCTACACTACATCTAAGTTTATTGTGTATGTGATAAAACTCATAATCGCTTCTTCTAACATAATTCAGGTCTAACTTGCGTTACGATTTTCATATTTTTACAAAGTCATTTCTGATCCCTAATGTAGAAAATCACCAGCAATAATCAAAGATGGTTAAGATCTGCTGGTGATGAACATCTTGTAACAAGTCTTTACGCTAATGATTATTAAGAGTTTTGTAGTATTATTTGAGAAACTGTGTTAACCTAAAAAGTACTATTCAAATTAACACATGTAGTACTGAGAGAATTATTATTGCGCGTCGCAAGGGTAATATATCAGCCATTATCACGTGAAATGTATATATAGAAAAACAGAAGTTTTAAAGCAAGCTACAAAACTTTAAATCGCACCATGTAACAAATTTCTGAATTTAAAAAATGCATTCACTGCAAGTTCTAAAAACTGTAAGCAAATAAAATGAAAGTATTTTCCTCCGTGTTTCCTTGAGAATCTAGTGGATCGTCTTACACACGCGGTCATTATCTTATCCACAGAGATTCAGTAAGCTGATTTTACCTGATGAAAAAATCAAAATAAACATCGTTTTTGTGTTGAAATCACCGATTGCAATCCAATTTGAAATATTTCGGACTGTTATATAGAGAACAAATGGAACGATCCTTCTGTTGCTGAACAATGATCGAAAACCGGACACCCCGACTATTTCAAAGTGCAGTTCCATGAAAAACAATTTTTTAGAAAAAAATATTAGATTTTAAAAGATGATTTCAAAGTCAAATTAACATACAAGTATTACCTCTATACTCGCCAAGTACGTGCAATCTGTACATGACTCCCTTGTTAAACAGGTCCCGATGGAAGTAGAAATATTACTTTACTTCATTGCTGTAAACCACTGAACATAATACAGTCAGCGATATCACAGTCAGACACCCGCCTGTTGGGGCTCAGGTATTTTGTTTATTTAGGTAGGATTCGGTTCGACTCATCAATCACATGCGCTGTTGTGAGTTCAAATATAGTTCACTGATAATCCAAGACTTAAGATTCACACAGGCGTTCCCCGCACTGACGTATAGACATTATTATAAAGGTATAGATCATTGAAGAATCAAAATGAAAGAAATAGAAACGAAAATCATCAAATTATGTATGTGTGGCGGGGTGGATAAAATCATTTCTAGTGGCTTTGGTCAGAGGTGTATCACTTTATCTGAATCGGTAGACAGCCTGACTGAAGTCTCAGGTTCGAATCCCACGGGGGTGATCTCACAATCACTTTTGTTTCATATGTCTGGGTGACAATAAATGTAACCCCATGAACAGAATACAAAATGATATGTTTAGCACATGAGCATATGTGAAGTGGGAAGACAATACTCACATCACCCTTGCGTTTCATAATTGAACGTGATAATGTTAGTGTTATTTCAGGTATCACGACATTCCTGTTATCACAAACATTATCTGCACCCGCTTGTGGGGACTCTGGTCTACTGATATCCGAGGTGGGCTTCAGTATAAATCATGCAATCATATGCGTTGATATAAACTGTGAATTCGGATTTTCTCTACATTTGAAGAACCACACTGCAGAATCAAATAAGCAGTTCAGCTGTTTTGTTTTGGTTTACTGAATAAACGTTTGGTTTACTTAGTAAACGTTTAGTTTACCGACTTTCATCACTTTCTTATAGCATTCTCATATATCAATGAATGTCAATACATTTAGCAGATCTTTTGGGATTTGAATGCGTTTAGATCTTCAACTTCCGAGGGAAAAATGAAGTAAGCTTGATTTGTTCACGTGATTTTATAGTAAAGAGTCTTGTGCTTTTTATGATAATGTTTTGCAAATAGACACTTGCTTTAATTTTCTGTCGATGCAATTATGATTATTCGTTCACTAAACTTGTAACCAATAATGGAAAAGATAAGAAGGGCGTAATCGTCTAGGAAACAGAAAAAATAATGCTTAGCTGTGCCAAAAAAAAGTATTTTTAGATAGCTAACTCTGAACAGAGAACAAAAGATAAAGCTTTGTTTGTTGAAGCTGTCTTGTCATTTAACCTATTTCTTAAAGATAATTTCAGAATCAGTGTAAGATTTATATAGGTACCATGGGTAGTACTGCGCTAACGTTAAGTGTAGAATTGCACCCAAACCTTACTGCACCTTAGAGCCGTTCCCTGCAACAAAGTTGCCAAGCCAAGGGCGCGATTCGAAATACAGACCTAATAATCCGAAGCCAAACGAGCTTACCACTGCGCTATCTTGCCCCACGTTTGATGGTTTTACAGATTAAACTTTCTGTTAGATATTTCCTTTTGTAGATGATTGGACACTTGTAAAATTCATTGTCAAACAAACTTGTTCTTTTTTCCATCATAAAACTAAACTGTCTTAATCACATACCACTAGACTGTGTTTGAATTTTTTGCAGTTTTCTTCAAAATCGACTTCGTCACAAACTATATGCATAAAAAGCGTTACCAACACACTTCGCCCATTTAAGAACCAATCACCTTTTTGAAGTATAATACATATTCGGAATAACAAAGGCAGCCTTTACACAAATATTTATTTGAATATTATCCAATAAGCATTAGTTTATACCAAATCTATTCAATGGATCACTACACTAATCTTAGTGAAAATGATAATAGGTCAAGCAAAAAACACTGGTGGCCATTTTGGTAGAACTGCACTAAAACGTTTGAGTAACATTGTAAAAAGCTAAGATCAACACTGTTATTTTCATTTTATATACATAGTTTGGCTTTCATACAAACTGAGCAGCAATGCACGTATATTGTGACAAACATTCAAAGCATCACACACAATCATCCCATATAACAAATGAATGACTTCCTGTTTTAATATTCAAAAACTACCTGTGCGCATAAGCCGAATTAAGACGCCCAAGTCATACATGCACTCGTTACATAACTGACAGAGCTTTAGCTAAAACTGTGAATAAGAGTTTTTAGAATAGCTTACTCTGTATATTTGATAATTTACGTACTTACATCATACCACAACTTATCTCGAAAGGAACAACATTTTATGTTTCCTTGTGTATCGAAATCAATCAAAAGTTAAGAGAGTTATAATAAGTGTCCAATGATTGATGACATTTAATCTAATAACAACACAAATCAAATTAACAGCGTGATAACTACAAACACAAATGAACTTGTCATTAATGTATTACACTTTAATCTCATTCAGGGCCACACACAGACAGTCACGTGACCAGCCTCGTAGCGAGCTTGACAGCCGAGACGGGCGAGAGGGAAGTGACAGTCATGGAGAGGTACACAGTGTGTGCTGAGAACAACTCTTAGTTCAGACACATCCTATCTTAAGGTACGATCGTTTATTTGGTTCTCATCAGTATAAATATCTGACGTTTTAATAGCATACTTATGAAATGCAACAAACATCTACAAATCAGTTAAATACATGATTACTCTACTGTAGTCGCAAGTTTCTATTTTCACTTTCGGTTTAACTAAAAACCTTTGCAATGATAAACAGACCTTCGTTGAGACAAACAAATAACGTAGGTTTATCATATTGAGAGTGTTTCATGTAACTAGATACAATTTTTCTGCATTGTTAGCATAGATATGGCGGAATGTCAGCTACCCTATTCAGAATGAAAAGAAATAAAATGTTGTTGAGGGTCTACACGGGTGTCTATTCGAGTGACACAGATTATGTTTCAAGGTTTTCAATATGACTTTAGTGAGAGCCAAAATACTTAGGTCCTGAGTAAGTTTGAAATTACTACCCTAAACTTGCATTTATATCTCTAAAATGCCCAAATTATGATATTTTCTTGTTTTCAGTGATAATGGGAAAACTGTTAATGATTCGCAATATGTGCCAATTTAACGTGTATATTAGTTAATTAACCTACTTAACACTGATAACCAATGTTTGTCTTTGTGTCTGCTAAAATTTGTTTCCGAAAATTATGTTTGAACCATTGGCGCATGGTACTGTCCGGTTTTCGATCACAAATCACAACACGAACCGGTCTATTGTCACTTTATTGAACTTATAAGCATTGGGATACCGTTTTCCTGAAACAACCACTACTTCTCGATTAAATAACAGCGTTAATGAAGTTTGACATACTTGACTCCAACAACGTACTCTGTGGCCCCTTAAGAGTGGGTATCTCTCCTCATTTTCGTTATGCAAAATACTACAATTCAGAAAATGGTAGTGCGTGATGTTGGTAATTTTCTATTCTAAGATTTTCGATGCTGTCATGACGAAATAAAAGTTATTCACCATTTTGGAAAGAAAAATGATTTTGTACCTGGACCTACATACATTGCGCTGTGTTCACTTTGCACATTCACACTTTGATTACAACCCCCAGTAAAATCAAACTGTTATTTATTTGTTCTACAATTTTCCAGGCTAAATGATGATTTGATCTGATCTATGGATATTTGCTATACAAATAATACATCAGGCAGGATTTTTAGCACTGAAATGATTAAAGCCTGTTTTTATCTATTTGAGTCTGAACGTTTTATAAAACAAGTGCACAGCCTTTGTCGGTTAGTTGAGGGTCTGTATGAGTGTCCTTTGCAGATGTATCTAAATATACATGCTGAAACATTATTTGCTGATATCTACCGATTTGTCTCAAATAAGCTTTCTTCGTATGTAACGCCAATGACACGATGTTCCATGTTAAATTATGTTTGTAATTAGCCATGTATCATATAAGCTGTTCTCTTCTTATCAACAGTATGGAAGGGTTATCAGCGTTTTGATTCAAGGAACATTAGCAGTAGGTGCTGGTCTTGCTCGTAGTTGCTTGAACTTCAATTTTGGGGGCATATATTTTTTGAAATCATAATACAATGGTCGAAATAGATTTCAAACGCATCAGAGAGTTCCATTTAAACACAATTATCGTATTTTTAGGGCCCTTTAAAAAAAATTAACCAAAGAGCGTTCAACAAAATAGAAAATTAAAAAACGCCTTAGATGTTGGTACCTGCCTTATGAAAATGGATCTGAAGCTTGATATAGTCAATTATGTAATAGTGAAATATTATATGCAACAAAATCTACATAAGATTAATTTCATGTTGTACTGAATATGATTAATTTCTTTAGTTTTAAAATTAGAAAGACATTAAACAGGTTCCTGCTATAGTAAATGTACCCAAATGTTTAGTTCTTTTTGGAGACAACAATTTCAAGGTATAAACAAATTAAGGCATTTTACATGAAACAAGACATCTTATGTTGACCATGTATATTTTCTGTTGTAGTTTTAAATCAGATTCGGATGATGTCTAGTCATACCTATCCATTCAGTTTAGATTTATCATTTACACGACAAAGAGTAGTCATTGAGAATTGAATTTAGAGAGACCGAACAGCATTGTTTTCTCACTCTAATGTCACATTTCATTTGTCAATTTTTACAGGTCTACGATTCAAAATGGCAACAGCAGGCAAGCTTCAGGACGACTTCCTTACTTGTAGTGTGTGTATGGAAATGTATCAGCGACCAGTAACTCTTACATGTCAGCATTCCTTCTGTGAGAACTGTCTGGGAAAATATCTACAGACTAAAGCGAAAGCTGTGAGGAACAAAATCATCCCATGTCCCACATGTAGACAAGAGACCCCAGTGCCTCACCCTGACAGACCTGTGGAAGAGTGGGCGGGGCAGCTAAAACCAGGCCTGCTTCTTACTGGACTCATGGACACAGTTGGTCAAGGTACCTTTAACAACATTCTTAATATTCTATTTTGATTCTTATCATTTGAGCACTGATGAGGAAATATATTACGGTACCAGTGTGCTGATAATATGAAGCCGCTAATCTTTATTATGTTTACATTAACGTTATAATAATCATTGGTAATTATAATGCTTGATTTGTATATGTCATATATCATGACATTGTACACAGATTATGCAAGATTTACATCGTTATTTTCACGCTCTGACCACTGCAAGGTATGCAGAGATGAAGGGGAGACAACCCCAGCCAGACACTGGTGTGGGGAATGTGAAGCTTTTTACTGTGATGGCTGTCTGAAACTACACAGTAAAATTCCTATCTCCAAGACTCATGAAGTTGTACCAGTCACAGAGAGAAAATCTCGACAGAAGAAATTGGTCTGCAAGGAACATGAGGAGAAAATGAAGCTTTACTGTAAAGACTGTGACAAACTCCTGTGTACTGTCTGCTGCAGTATTGCTCACAGAGCATGTAAAGAGGTCATCACGATCAAGGAACAGCTGACAGAGGTCAAATCAAGACTCAAGGTACGTCAACAAGATCTAACTGAGAAAATTCAATTGACAAATGGAGAAATTGAAAATATTGATGTGCAGACAAAAATGCTTTTGGATGAAAGGACCATGCTTGAATCAGATATTAGGAAAACCATAAATGAAGCCATTGCCGCACTGAAACAGAAGGAAGATCAGCTGATTAAGAAGGTGAAAGATCAAACAGAGCTGGACAAGGAGCAGTTGAGGTCCAAGATGAAGACAAAACAAATTGATCTACAGCTGTACCAGCAGCAGTCTCAGTCCATCCAGCAGGCCCTGGAGTGGGAGGATGAGGCGCAGCTGTTTGAGATGTATCTGTCGTCTGGATCAGGAGCTGACGTCACAGGGACACAGAGGAAGGACAGAACATATGTAGCTGACATCAGCTTTAAACACGGCCTTGATCAACTGAAGGAACAGATTGAAATGATTGATGTGATCATTAACAAGATGGATTTGAACATTCAGCAGATTGATAACATAGACCTGACAGCAGCACCTGTATTAGATGAAGTTATCAACGCTAAACTTAATGAGAATGACGGTTGCTATGTTACAGATGGTTTGGTCATGAAAATAGCAAGAACAAAAGTAACAATTTTTGCTGATTGTAACTCTCAACGTCTGAAATCATTTTACACTAAAGGAGGACAGTCATGTTCAAGTGGACTCAAAGTGTCTGGTAAGCCCTGGTGTTTAACAGTTATCAGTGAAGGCAAGGTAGCTGTGTCTTTTCCTGAGTCTCAACGTATCATAACAGTTGCTGTGACTCCTGACCTGCAACTCCTGTCTACAATACAGACAAGTAAGATGTACTGGGGTCTGTCTACTCTGGATCAGTCAACACTGGTGGCAGGTTCTCATAATCCACCCTCTGTGGATCTGATTGATATGAATGGAACCATCTTGAAGACCTTCACAACACTTCCTGCCATAGGAAAGAGCTTCAATAATCCTCACTACATACATGTAACCAGACAAGGCACTATCCTGGTGTCAGACTGTGGTCTGAAGTCCGACATCTGTCTGACACGGTCTGGTGACATTGTATTCACATACACACCTACTGGAGACGGAACACTAAGATATCCATATGGAATCACATCCACCAGTACAGGAGATATTCTTGTAGCTGACTGTTGGGCCCACAAAGTGATTTATCTCAGCAGCATAGGAGAGTATATTAGAGACATTCTGACTGAAGAGGATGGTTTACAGAAGCCAACTGGTCTGTGTTTTGATGGGGATAAACTGTGTGTTGATTTGTACTTCAAGGGTTTACACAAATACAGATTTGGATAGCTTTGCAGGAAACGTTTTAATTTAATGTTAAGCGAAGGTAGTGTGAGTGACCATAGAAACCAAAAGGTTTGTTAATTTTTATTTAAAAAGTAAATTACCTCACTTTAGTTTAGGTAACCTAAACCTGTGAGAAACTCCAAACTGATATGTTTTGTAAATGCTTATTTGTAAACTGTTTACTTCAAAATGATATTATTTCCATTTTTCAAAAATGCAATAACATTATTAAATGTCAGGAATTAGTTATTAATCAAAACCTGAAAAAGTAGTTATCATTAATCTAATTGTGGCAAATTGAACATTAACATAAACAAGTGTAAAAAACTGACTTATTTATCTTATCCCATTCATGTTTTAACATCAAATACATGAACAGAAGTTGTGCCGGAATTTCAGTTTTGTAACAAGTATAAACAACTCCCGGGCAGCACGTGAAAAGCGTGCAGTTCATGCAGAGTCATCTCCGCTGTCATGTCTGTTGAATCAGTGCCGAGGTAGCAAAATACCCAGATGAAGTTGAAATAGTAAGAGTGAGATTTTCCGCCAGTAACTGTAGGAATTTTATACGAAGAGAAACCCAAGGATTATATAAAGAGAGACCTTTTAAAAGCACTATAGCACACCCTTTTTTCGTTTTATAGACTTACGCGTTGATTACGGTCATCTTTTGATGATAGAATCTATCAGCCTCAAGGTACTCTTTCATATGGTACATTTGGAACAAATGTGCGTATTCAAATTTTAAATATATTTAATAAAACTCAAAACAATAATACGGACCGTAACACTAATTCGACTCCCGCGCCGTCTGTCGGACAACCAGGAACTAAAGCGAAACCTATGGATTTCTCTCCCTTGGCATTGCTCGGGGTCGGCACTACAAAAGTCGCTGCAGACAAAACTCGGTCTGGACCAAAATGGCGGTTTAATGTTTATGTTTATGGTCGAGCAACGCATCCCTGCAAATATTCGCCGAATACAAATGCCTTGGGACCAGATGCTGCTCAATAAGGACGAGGTAAACAACGGTGTATTTAGGAAGACGGCAATGCAACGCTGGATCGAAGCGAGAGGCACGATGTCGATGATGACAGACGAAATGTTAGCCCTGACAGTGACAGGTGAGCAAAACTTCAATGTTCCAGTCAATCGTTCATTCACTAAATCTTCCTTGTATGTCATCGCATCAATGAATTAATTTCGTTCTCATGATGAAAAATATTTTCATTATTTTTTTCTGAAATACGAGATCCACGAAGATGAAACACTTCGTCATATTTATTTATTATGAGCAATGTATATCAGAAAATAAACATTGTTTTTTGAAAATCAGGCTTGATTTGTGTACACGAAGCCTATGACCTTAAAAGGCACACTATCTTTGCTCTGATGTCCGTATCCCTACATATATACTTTATAGATTTTCTATATATTGGGATATATTACCTACAACTAAAGAAATTACTGTTTATATCATTTATTACTGTAGATCTAGGCCTATCTATCATTGTTCTTTCAGTGCCAAATAGTCAATACTGCTATTTTCACTACAAATATGAATTATTCCGAATGCTCGTAATTGCAATAAGTCAATTTTATTGATCGATTTGCTTATACTGTTTTCCCCGGAATAAGCATCCCTCTGTCTTTTTTTTCAGACAACCTTTAGCCCCGGGATACAATCGAGACTCCTAGTCGATTCAAAACAAGACTCTTTTCATATTTTGGGAGATAAATCATACAGGACTACAAAACCGTAGGTTTGGAACTCTTAGAAACTGATTTGTTATGCAGGGATTGGGAAAGACACATTTGACAATGGGCCATTTCAGGGCTTTGAGTATTTCTCAGAATTTTGAATGGGCCATTCGGTCGATTCCCCTCAGTATAATGGTAAAATTTATAATTTGAATGGGCAATATTTTCATCCAATGTGCAAAATGGCCCATGGTCCCTGCCTTTCCCTATCCCTGGTTATGGGTTGTGATTGATTGGCTTAGGGCATGGCATTTTATCTGGCGTCTGTTCATCTGTTCATGAACTCTTTACTTTTTAATTTTCTTCAACAGAACATTTGACTCTAGAAATCTGAAATCTGGTTATAACGACTCCTAATTAGGTCCTTAAGGTTCTTGATTTATAGATTTCTTTATCCCTTGACTCCTTACAATGGCCACAACCTAAAAGCCTATTTCCATCCCCATCTACCCTATTTTCATCATATTCTTCTGACTTCAGAAGAAAGATATCTTAGAATCTTGAAACATTGTGTGCAGATTCCTTGGATATTTTTTTTCCATAGATTTGGTGACCATGTGACCTTAATAAGCCTCGCTGAGAGCACACCCCCAAAACTACATTTTGCTCTTTTTAAAAAGGCCTAGGAAGGTCAAATCCTGTGTACCAACTACCAAGCTCAAATAATTGATTTGGTGGGGGGCCTATTGCAGCTCGTATGGTGATCCCGTGACCATTATTGAAACAAATTGAAGATAGCTTTATGAGCTATAGCGCTGATTGCATTACCTTAACTCCTTAAAAGACTCTCCACATGTTTCAATTCTCAATTTTACTTATTTTTATGAATAAACGTTTCTTTTACAAACTATGCGCAACCAAAGTCCTACCCTCAGAAATATGATTTCAAGATTATCAATGGCAATACATAGGATTTCTTCCTTTAATCTCTGAAATGAAAAGCAACAAAGTGCCAGCTTTTTAAAACTTAAGTTATGTTAAAGGTGCTATCAACAATTTCAGTAACAGCATCCAAAGAAAATTGTTTTCTGTAAAGAGTGTTAAATTGTTACATTTTTATCTGACATTAGATCCTGTTTTGTTGACAGGAATGATGCCTTTCTGAGACATGACTAGTCTCAGTGCACATCATAGAAATAATAATTTGAACACGAAGCAATGGACGTAGTGTCAGAAGTGTCACTTTGGGTATGTTATAGCATTAATTTTTTCAACATTGTTGAGATTGTGTATTAGTAGCTTGTGTGGAATTTCATTTTTGTCTTTCTATGTCAGTTACAATTGCCAAATGTAAGAAATTAATTTCTGTGGGCCATTCAGGCATTGTACAAAAATGTTACTACTTGGCTAGTAAAAGAAATGTCAAATAAATTTTATAATAACTGAATAAGTTAATATGAGATGCAAATGTTTAAACTCTGAATGCATGTAAAGTTTAATGACAAGTTCCTTTTTCTCTATGCACAGAACTGATTGACAAGAATTGGACCTGGACAACCATTGCTCAATTTCTTCTACTATGTTATCAACTTCAGAGCTTTAGTAAGTTAACAATTGCAGAAAGAGTATTGATTCATTCTATTATTGTCAAAAGGATTTAATTATAATGAAGTAACAATACTAAGTCAATTCTGAATAATACTGACTTGTACTACTGTATATTCCCCAGCTTTTATTTACTCAGAGGTATCTAGATTTCAATGATTCTGTCAGTCTGAAATAGTTTCCTGATTGTAATTCAAAATGTATTTGATATGAATTTTTTTTATCAGTGTCAACTACCTGATGATATTTATTCTTTTAGGAGTTGCAACTTGCAACTTTGATGGGTAATGGCCAAAAAGCTATACATTAATCTTAAATTCCCTTTAGCTGTTGAAATTACCAATGTGATGTAGCTTTTAGGTAAAAAAACCCCCAGAATTTGAAATTAAAGCTATCTGCCCTCTTCATTGATTACAAAAGGTTCATATCAATGCATGTCATGTAAAAGTGATCAAACTCAAGGGAGTTTATATAACTGTGCTCACTATCACCTTAATTGCCAGATCACATTTCCATATTAAAATTCTAAATGCATTATTTGTATTTTACAGGTTAACAGTGACTGCATAATCTTTTCCCGAAGAAGGATGTGCACGCCAAGCACCATATGATAATGCAGACAAAACCTTTTATGTGAAAGATGCAGAATATATATGTTCATTGATATTAGTATTCTTTATCATGAATCTTCTTTTTATCAAATCTGGCTGGCCGGTTGGGCTCATGGCATGGCATGGCAACTGGTGTCTGTCTGTCCGTCCATACATTAGTCCGTAAATATTTCGCTCTTTGTACTTCGCATGAACCCCTGCCTTTCAAGAGCTGAAAATGTGTAAACATGTACCTTGGCCTAAGGGAATATAAATTGTAGATTTTGTGTTTCTGTGGTCCCAAATAAAGAGCATAAGGCTAACTCCCTAAAGTCAAAATTTTCAATAAAGCCCTAGAAACATAAAATGTAGTGTCAAGACAACTCCCTCATGAAGATTGTATTCATAATAATGTATTTGGTGACCCTGTAGCCCAAATAGGGCCATATTAACCACAAAACCTATTTTCATCTTCTTTACCAGGAGCATTTATCCTATAAAGCAAAAGATGGTTTACAGACCTCTTGCTTATTGAAATAACTGCTCTTGCCACACCTTGACATTTATAAGAACCACATCAACCACATTATTTACCTGTTGAAATTGGGTCTTTTCTTTTTTAGGTAATGGAATTTAATATTTCAGGTTTTGATGACCTTATGACCCTACAAATAGAGCCTCTTTTCCGCCTTATTATATAAATTGTGTGAATTCTAATGTACTAAAGAGCCAATGGATCTATTTTTGAGTTCTTCCAAAGAATCGCTTGGTTTTCAGAGCTTAAATCATCTGTACATGGTTTGCTTTGTTGTCATTAAGGAATACAAAGGATTCTTATGAATAATAACGATAATGAATATACATGTGATATGCTATCTCCCTTTAAAATCATTGATAGCAAAATGTAACATGTTCAAGTTTTATTGCCTCCAAATGTAAGAATGTAATATGTTTTCATTTTATTTTTTCATGAACCTATTGATCCATTGGCACTAGGCAACCCAAATCTTGTGTACAGGTCCTTTAGCCAATTGGGAGAATAAATTGAAGATTTGGTGATTCTTTCGCCCCAATGAGGGCCTTGGGAGTCATCTCCTCAAGATCAAAAAGCCCATAAAGACAGAAATCTTGTGCAAAGGTACCCTGGCCAAGGGTGATTATGATTTGTGGATTTTGGTGACTCTATGGCCCCAATGAGGGTCATAGAAAAGTATTTCATATTCTCCAGACCCAAAAGCCCTTGAAGGTTGAAATCTTGTGCACATGTTCATTGCATTGTAAACTTTATGACCCACCTGAGGGCCATGGGGCATGCCCTTCATTTCCTATTCCTATTATTTCATTCTTGTGCTATGGAAATAAGAGTGTGGCAGGGGCACTAGTTAAGAGTGTTTAACCCTCAGGGCTGTGATAAAATACTGAATGTAAACAAGTAGGATGGCACATGAAATTTCAGATGAGGTAAATAACACGTCTGTGTAGCATAAATGATAATTTTTTTTACAAGACTCTGAAATTCTTATACAGGACCTGGAGGGGCAGAAGAGAGGAAGGGGCTGGAGAGGTATAAAGAGGAAGTGACTAGGAAAAACACCTATTAACTAGTATAAGTATTTAAACACATTTGATATGCAAGAGAAAAGTAATTGTTTTTCCTTTCTCTTACATTAACTTACATTATACATTATCAAAGGTCTTGTTTTGAACCATCCTATGTCTGTTAATAAATATTTTCACAAGAGAGACATTTATTGTTTTGTTTTTCTTACTTCAATTTAGTTAAAGATTACTCTCAATGTCATTTGCAATCTGGCATGTATAGTGATCAATAAGTTTATTATGATAAAGTAAATAGTGTTTATGTTTTAAGATATTTATTTCAAATGGCAGGGAGGGAGGAGGGGTGGCCTTATATATATTAGGTTTGAAAAGAAAACCAACTACAAGTTTTGACATCCAGCAGTGGTGTCCTGATTTCGGTTGTGATATGCTTTTAAAAAATGCAGGAAATGATAGTGTGCAACTGAGTCAACTTTGTACGTTATGTCCTGATTTCCCCACAAGTTTGGTCTGGTCGAGCATTGTCAACAAAGGATTTCTTCACCAAAGCCAATTCACATGAGCTCAATGTCCTGACTATCTCTCATATATGATGACAGTAATTTATTAAGGATTTGGTATTCACACTTCTTCAAATTCAGGCCATTGGTCAAAACATAAGCCATCCTTTGACTTCTCTCAAGTAAACAGGTCATACAGGAAATTGATGGATGCTACAAATTGTATACAATTCACATAAATATGAACTAGAATTGTCTGTTTGTCTCAAACAAATAGCCTTTTTAGAGAAATTTAAAATAACATCCAAAACTGATGTCTGCATTATTTATTTTGCTCAACCAATTAGTAAGCATTCTCAGCGTATAACTCGAATACATGCTAAATTTATGTTCTCGATTTATTGAGAACGTTAAGTGCCAGTGTGGGAAAGTCAAGTCACCTTGGTTGGTGAATACAAAAGGAGGAAAATATTACCGTATTCGACTTAATAACCGCCCACTCCCCTATAAGCGCCCACCCACCACGTTTGTGACTGAACAATATGCGTCCTGATTTAGCGCCCACCTCTCAACATTGCTTACCTTGCATGCTGATTCATTGAGGAAGGTTTTTCAGTCTTGCAATAAGTCTTTTACTTCCACTAAAGTGAAGAATACAGGGTATTTCAAGAGTCCCAGCCACCATCAAAATGATAAAAGTTATAAAACCATATTTCAAAGACATGTGTATCGTAAGAAAACACTTTCAAGACTAAACTTGAGGAAATTTTTTATCGTTTTAATTAGCGCCCCCTTTTACCAATTTTTTAAGCGCCCCAGGCGCTTATCACGTCGAATACGGTATACACCCCTCCAGGAACACTACTACTTTAGAATGCTGAAATCGTATGTAGGCGTATTTTGAGAAGCAAGTTATAAGTGCATGTTTTGTGATGGCTCATTGGATATCATTCCCTAAGTCTTCAATCCAAGATAAAAGCAAAAATCATGAAAAAACTGATGAACTACAAAGACGGTAGCTATATATAACCTCTTCCACCAGTATCACCGAGTTTAGAAGGCGACGTCAGGGTATCAAAGAGCCTGTTTTGGCGAAGCAACTGTAGCTACAAAGACAGCAGCTATATTAAAACATTTCTCAGTTTGCATTCTCAATAATTTGGAGAACACATCATCTCAAGATTGTCATTGCCAACAAATAATCAGCTAATTTAGAGTGCCGTTATGAATTCACAACTTATAAATATAAACAGGACATCAGATATACTTTCAAACGAAGGGCGCTTTCATCTTACGTATTTCTGATTGTAACATCAATTAGAACATGCACTATTAGGTTTATATTTCGACATCACGTAGGTTTTTCATTACTATTCCATCTTCTGTGAAAACCTATTGCAATGTTCGAGATGGTAACGGTCAGACCAGTTTATATATCTTTGGAAATGTAATATAACAACGAAATACTTCATGGGGATTTAAAAGCACATCATTCACATATAGATTTTACAAATTTTAGGCCTTGTGATTTTTAAGAGTTCAGTAGGCCCTATACTAGCCTATTTGTTCTTGGCAGTTCCAAAATGAGAAAAATTTGTAATAATAAGCAATTAAAAAAATCATGTTTCAGTTTCGGTAGGGCATCGTGTTGCATATTTCATCGAAACTATAACATCAATTATAAGATGAATTTCTTGTAAACAGCGATTCAACAAGTGTCGACGATCAACTGATTGACACAAAACCGTATGCGCAATGATTGCAAACCAGTTTGATAATCATCACAACACCGCGTGCGACACTTTCCGATGTGCGGAGCAATTGTTTACATTCCATATATGGCAAATGTAGGCGTATTCCGAGCAATCCGCTACGATGGTTTTATTAACGAATTCAGGTTCATTCTAACGAATAATAAGTATTTTATTTCATCAATAGGAAGCTTAAGTGACTATATATACCCTCGTAAGCCTTAAATTAGCTAGTTTGAGCCCGAAAAACGTGCACTAGTGCCTTTAAAGGGTGAATTATTTCAAGGGGAAATTAGAAAATTATATATGTAAGTTTCATTTACGACTCTGTTTATTGATTTTGTTATAATAACATATTGTTTTATTGTTTGACCTTTACAATGACCTTACTACTACAAGTAAAAGATAAGGAAACGGGCGCAAAACTCTACTTGACTATAAGAAACACCTTCTTTCCGAAAGGCGTTGACAATTTGCATGTGCAGACCCGTGTGAAATGAGTATGCTTAGCACGTGCAGCGCATGCTTCATGCCTGTTGTCCTCAAACTATTCCTGTATATTTCGCGTCAAAATGTTTTAATAATTGTTCCTAGAAGGTCGAAAACTTGTTTGTTAAATCGTCAAATAAAGTTTTATTCAATTATGAAAACATGTGTTTGTTATGATCATTACAGTACGATTTTAGTTTTCCACTTTGAGTTTGACTTTGTTGGAGTTTATTTCACCAAGTGATTTTGGCATTCTACATCTCTTACTCTTGAAATAATCTTAAAATAATAATCTCAAACAGATTCACTTTTAAACTTAACCTTTTCTAAAAGCTCAAATGATCCTCTGGTATGGCTTATTGTCCGGCGACTGTTGTCCGGCGTCCGTGGACGTAAACTTTTATCAGTTTCTACCCCTGTGGGGATTTTTTTGGGATGAACCTTTGACGTAGGTGATCCAAATTTGTAAGTATGAGACTGACCCCTTGACACCTCCACCCTCTCCCAAATATTGGCATTTCTGACATTTTCTCTAAAAAAAAACCAACAAGAAAGATTTTCTCCAGAACCGATAGGCATGGGAGGCTGACATTTTGAGAACATTTTTCTGAAATGAAAACTCAAATTGTAACTTTGCTCTAGATCTCTCTTCAAATATGGGCGTGGCATGGTGTCCACCCTCAAATCTGATTTTGTCCATATTTAAGAAACAAAGCAATGAATCACAAAATTTCAAAACATCATTTTTATAGAATAAAGAATATGACATATACATTTCATTGTTCAACCCCCAATAGTACCTAGTATACTAATCACCCATGTTCTAACACCAATTGTGAGAGATACGAACTTCGCATAGGCCAAATTTCCCGAAATATCTACCAGAGACGAAATAACGATGGAGATAAAGTCGGTCGGTGTTGGGTTATTACGTCATTACAATGCGTATGTGTCATACTGCTTGTCCCGACCGAGGAATTACACACTTGGCTTGACGATGGTCAAGGTGGTGACCAAATAAGGGTTAGTGGTGTAAGCACGGGGAGATCGTGCGGAAGTACTCCTAACATGGTCGGATTGACTTCCTTTCCCTCTAAATGTAACACATCTTACATACTCATTCTCGAATTACAAATATATAATAATTTATTTGTTTTCAATGAAAAAGTAACCAAGTCTTCTATATGCACAAAAGTCAAATCACACCTCCATTTAACATGCGTACTAGTTTATATCGTATAAACACTTTCAAATCCTAACTGTTCTACTGACTATTTCAGAGAAGTTTCCAAACTTACATTGGACTACTTTGCCTGTCTTGTTTACAATAAGGGATGCATACCGTCATATTCTCACTGAATGAAATACTAAATGCTATTGTAATAGTCCGAAGTTCTTGATTAGTGGTCACCATTGATTAGATTCAAGTTTCATTCCGGCTCACATTACTCATTATAGTGAACTTAAAGGGGTATTTAAACTATTTATCTTACCAAGTGGATTTTAATCATTAACACTTTGTAATCTTTGTAGTAATGAGGAAGCCACTAACGATCTTAATGTTAATAATTCTTTCCAAATAGGTTGGTTGAATATTCGACAAGCGCCCAAATAATCACATATTCACATGTTTGAGATTATTGCACTTCCTTAGATGACGTCATCGACATCAAGTTATATCTGACAGTGGATGATTCGCATGAGAACCCTAACTACATTTCTTAAGAACTTGCAACCTTAACACAGCGTCAATAAGAGTTTATAATTACAATAGAGCTATTCTTAATACGAGTTATTAAATGGTCAAAATATATTTGTGTTTCATCTTTATTTCGTTCACCTTGTTCGTAGCATGAATCAATATGACGGACCTTTGTGACAAGTTATGAAACTGCATCTAAAAGAGAGTGGACAGATAAGGGTGAAAGGGATCGAAAGGTTAAGGGAAAAGACGGAAAGAAAGGCAACAGGTTTTAGAAGGACTCAAATTACTGATAGCTCGTAAAAAGCGTGCAACACGTGCAGAGTCGTGTATATTGATTTAGTAGGCAGGTCAATCGGTGCAAAATGTTAATACATCTGACTGATATTTTACACCAATACGTCAGTAACGTCTTATACATGGCGTAGAATGTACTTTCTGTTATAATGATACTTTTTTGTTTAGAAATCATAAATGATGTCTGTGAATTAAGTTTCGATTATAAATTATTAACCTTGCCGTGACCGAATTAGAGATGTATGATAAAGAAATAACTCTAATATGCAAGATAAACTGTTATTACCACTCGTGTGCTTTTACTTAATTTACTTACTTACAATAAGACTCCTCTGCATAGATATAACTCTCTATATTGCCTTGGATGTTGGATTTATTTTGTCATTGGCAGGCAGTTGATTTCAATGAGGTGCACGTGAAGCACGACTCGCCCGTGTCTCTGGTAGCTTCCTGATATAGACACTCGTTGTCTGACGGAGAGAGGCAAACATTACACATGTTGTAGAAGTTTCTTATACAATTTTTTTTAACTTGCAATAATGGATGAAAAAAACACTGTTTTATTGCTAGGTCATAAACCTTAGAATATTCACTGTACATGTAAAGAACACATGACAATGTTCATATTTTAGTATAGATAAATGACAGTGATGTCCCTAGCATAGCACGAGGCTATATACAAGCTTTCTCGTGTGGCTTAGACTCCATAACTGTTGGGCAAATATTCAAGGATTACATTAACTTTGGTTTTTCTTTGTAATTTTATATTTCATATGCTCTATAATGTTGTCATTCCATACTCCAAAATGAAATCTATTTTTAGTGAGTAGGTGAATATTGATTAAAGGTTCTTCCTTTTTTGGGTCACGTTAAAAAGTTACGGGATACCCCAAACAACAATTGCAAAAAATTATTGACAGCTTCCGTGTAGCACGTGAAAAGCGTGAAGTTCATGCAGAGTCATCTCCCCTGTGTTTAGTGAATCGGTGCCGAACTGCCCAAGGTTTCAAAGTAATACAGTGTAGTTTAAATAGTAGAAGATATTTTCAGAATAATATCATCCTTTATTAATTGACTTCCACAATTAACTTGTAACTTAAAGTAAACATGATCGGAAAACGGAGGCAATTGACAATTAAAAAAAACTTCTTCCCAAAGGAAAGGTGAAATTACTTGAATTTATATAAGTTTAACACAGCTCTCGGGGGCTTTCACAAGTTTTATGTACTCAAACCCTCATCAGATAGAAAAGATGGGATAACATGGAACCTGGGTGGAAGTGCATGGTGGTACTCTTTGTTTGAGGGGTCACAGAGTACGTTGATACAGATTAGAAAATAGTGCCAAAAAGTTCATCTCAAAGTATGTTTATCTTTGCTAAGAAGACCTGACTATAAAACCTAGTGAAATCATGTAAATATTGTCTGTGATCAATTGTAGAATTGATAACTACCGCGTGTACACAAGGGAATCATGATAAAAACTTCTTTGTTTAAAAAGAAACTCAAAGCTTATTTTCATTCAATAAATTTATATTTAAGGGTACTTTTCTCCTGGCAACCATAACCAGGTCAAGACCTTTTATTGACCAGTGATGTCTGGAATACGTCATGTTGAATATATTTTATAGGATGAACGTTCTCACCGATTCGATTCGATTTACAGCAGATGGCCGAGGTGTCCTGGGTTCAAAATCTACCCAACTACTGCAGACTACACAATCAGTCACTGAACTCTTCTATTGGTAACACCTTTCTGGATTTGAATTTCAAAATGGAAAGAATCTGCATCAAATTGACAATTAAGGTTGATTTAAACCAAAAGGATCTTATAGATTGTTGTTCTTGGTTATTGTTCATGGAGTATTTTTATTTTATTCATTTCATCAACAGGATCTAGCCCTTACAAGGCCATGTTTGGGTTTGAGCCTCACCGCCTGACTAGAATGCTGAGGGCTGGAGGCAAAGAAGGTGACGAGCCAGAATATAGTTGCGAAACAACAGAGAAATTTGAAGAGGTTCAGGTTCGTCAAAAAAATCAATATATATATATATATTTGCTCTCATAAACTATGACACTGTAACCAAATATTGATGTCAGGTGAATTATTATCCCCCCCCCCCCCCAAAAAAAAAAAAACACCCCCCAAAGTTCTCAGGGGATATAGGCATGACCTGCATCCGTCAGTCTGACTGTCAGTCCGTCCATCCATCCATGTCTGTTCTATTCTTTACCAGAAGTAAAACACCATATGGCCTAGCCCATCGATACCTTTAATATCAATGAACTAGTTTACATTGGAAACTTTTTGGTTTGAAACTTTTTTGACATTTATTTTTGGCCCTTTTGTTGTTAAATCAACATGTTTTCCTGACAAGAACATGATTGAAGAACAATAATGATTACCAATTAAACTAACTGTATGAAACAATTGATTGAAGTCGTGCCTTTGCTGGTTTCAACATCTTCGAACATTTATATTTATGTTTTCATGGAAATAACTTAGATTTTAGCTTCTGAACTGGGAATTAAAAACTAGGATGTAGGACATAGGATATGGTCACTTCCAATAATTGGAGTTTGCTAACCATGTAAATATTTTTTCATAATTAAGTGGAATAAACAAATCACAACAATTTTCAAATATCCAATTTTGAAAAAAAGTGAACCATTATCATGTTTTTATACTTTTCAAATGTTTTTTGTCAATTATTTTTCAAACTTTCAATAAACTATCGGCCTACATTTTGCACTTTTAAACTAGGATTAATGAATATAAAAATGGGGATATTTCTTTGTGGAATTGTGTTGCATTGGGCAACATGTAAATTAGTCGGAAATCTCTCTCTCAGAGCTTTATTTAACTACTTCATATGTCAGAGTCGATGGAATTCTTAATTTCTGTGTAAACATTAAGTTGACAAGCAGTTACGTATGATAAATAAAATCAATCTGAACTTTATGAACTACATAACCGAGACACTTGTCTTACCAATTAGGAATCTGAACATTCTGAAGATATCAAACAACGCTTAGTGGAATTACACGAAATACGCACAACGATCCTTACCAAATCTGACAAGTCTGCCAATACCATGGTCACCAAAAGGCTAACTTCGCAGACTCCATCCTCTTATTTGTCAAACATTATGGCAAGGGGAAGGGTGTAAAGAGGGGAGGACAAAAAATAACATCTCCACGAGCTAAGGAAGGAACCATAATCAAAATCAATTTCTGCACAACATAAATACAGGATAAGAATAGGCAATACTGTGTCCTGTAGAGAGTTGATCAGCTAACATCTTTATCTAGAAAGATGGAACAGAACCGAAAACAGTCTTGTGCTTCTGAGCAATCTCAAAGTGGTGAGAAAAGTCTTATTAAAGCAACTTCATTTTATCTTGTGAACATGCCTACTTTGTATTTGTAAAAAAAATCAGTGGATAGATGATATAATCTTAAAAAGTTTAAATCCATATATATTTATATCTAAAGATTATCTGCAAAATTACCTATATTACCTTATATCTTCATATGGATTCACATTCTTCATTTCTTTATCAAATTAATTTCTATGCATTACTGCTGTCATTCAGTCACTTGGGCATTAATAACTCTTTATCAACAGAGTTAATACATATTGAAATATATCTGTAAAATTAAAAAATCTGATGCTATATATATTTACAATAATTGTAGTATGTTGATAACATTACTCCTTATTCAGTTCCAGGAATTGACCAAGATACAGGCTCCAAGCCGGAAAACCAAAAATAAAGATGACCAGAGACTCTTCAAGAGTGACAGCTGCTCCAGTGAAGGTAATACTACAAGATGTAGTCATTGGCCTGTCCTTCCCCCTGTACCTATCATTTCAAGAGCACAAGTCAAATGCATGAATGTATTAGGCACCAACCGAAAAGGGTGGCTTTTTATATTTTGTTTAGTTTACAAAGTCACAAGTTGACTAGTATGAAATCAGGGACCTTCTAGACGCTTGAAAAGTTAAATGTTTAAAAAACTGATTTATATTTCTATCTATTTTCTAGAAATTCATGCTACTCTGATGAAATTTAGCCCAGCTCTAATTGCTGTCGACTCTATTGAGCAGCTGACAGACATGGCTGACCTCAGGGGCAATAACATAAAAGATAATGCTCGTGAAGGTGACTGCATGTTCCTGGCCCTCAGGGATCACCTATACCACCAGCATGATCTCACCATAAATGCACTCGAGCTTAGGGATGCCGTGGTGGATCATCTGAGAGACAACCCTTAAACGGTTAGTAAAATGAATAGAGAATGTATGAGTTACATAGTTGGTCCTCTCATATCTTAAATAGTTAAATGTGCATCTAAGAGAACTCAAGTAGATTATGATTTTCATCTAGTTTTTGTTCTATACCAGCAAAAGTGAGGTACTTATTGCAATATGTAGGTATTTGGTGACCTTCCATAGAGTTTTGTAAATGTTATGTCACTGTGTAATAAATGGTATTTTTTTGTTTGGTGATACATTTTTTAAAAATGTATAAACAATAATCTAAACATTTGATTGGGTTAATGACTCTTATTTGAAATTCTATGAATTCATGTATGTTATTATACTCATACAGGTAGATGGTACCAATCTTAGACACTTTGTCTCCGGAAAGAAGAGCTGGAGCAAATACCTGGAAGAGATGAGGCAGCCTGGGACTTGGAGAGATAACCTTATGTTGATGGGAGCTGCAGATTTTCTGGAGGAGAAGAAAGAGCTTCTTAGTACCTCAGATCCCGAGCCAATCAGAGTGAAGCCCAGGAAAAATGTCAGAAGAGGGGTCCTCCACCTGGGTCACCTCTCCGAGTATCAGTATGTCAGCCTTGAGAGGAAAGGTACCTGGTCAACCATAGAGTTTATTGAACTTACAATTTTTATGTTAAATTTTTAGCTCAATATTGGCCAGGGACTTACTTTAAAACAATTTATGTTTATTTTCTTTGACAAATGTATAACTTCTTATTATTTCTATTCAGTTAAAAGTTTTATTCAACATCAACAATTTAAAGGCTGAAGAGCAGCTCAGAGGCAAATTGGCGTCGCATATGGGATATTTTCATTGCCATGTTTTTTATCTGACCATCTGTAATCATGTGGTTTCAGGAGAGGACCTAAAAAACCCTTTCATCAGATATTCTGAAACTTTGCGTGAATATAAACCAACCATTGAGGTTGTGCCTTTTGATATTTTCCAGTTTGTTAAAACATAAGTCTCTATTGTAGAATGTTTTAGTTTAAATTTTGACTCTGTACATGGATAGCTTCATTTCCAGAGCAAAACTCATTCAGATTTCAATGATAATGTATATTTTTCCATATGTTAAAGGTCACAAATAGAGATTTGATTCCCTACAGGGATAGCTTCATTTCTATAGCAGAGCTCGAAAACGTCTAATCACCATATTCTGATTATCTGCTGAAAGGTTTTATTACATTTTTTATTCATGATTATAAAGTGTTCATGTTACGGTTTATGGCAGAACGGATTGTTATGTCATCTTCTGGTCTTTATTAACATTCAGATAATAATAGTTTTACATCATAAGTTGATATTATTGATCAAAAGTTATCTAAATGATTCTGCAATAATTCTTCTGGATGTCATACAGGTGAGCAGTGCAGAGTTTGCAAAGAGGACCTCCGACTATGCGAGTGTTGTGAAAGCTTGAATGGTAAGTGTCCAGTGTTGTGTATTCTAACATTAGACATAACAACATTGTAACGAAAATTAATTTCCTTCAATCATTAGATGAATCTTATGATTCTAATTCTAATTAATGTAACAACTCGTAAAGGGAGATTTCAATAAACACATTCTCTTATCAAAACAAGAATAATTGAATTAGGAATGTTTTCCACATTTGTGTGTCTTGTTCATATTTTTTTTTTAGCAATAACAGTAACTGAAATATTTATCAGATGAATGTTGCTAAATCTCAGTGATATCTATAATTAGGTGATCTTATGCTAAAGGCATGATTCGATTCAATGCCACTTTCTTCTGTTTGGTGTAATCAAATTTGTGTTGTCGTCATCAGATGTCTTATTGTGTTCATGATCTTATCAGATATATGGCTATCAATTCAAACTTGCCGCAAACTTTGTGCTGCATTTTTTTAGGACATAGGAGATTGAAGTGGCAGTCATTTTCCCCTGGAAACCTTTTCCCTTTTCTTTATTTCTCTGTAGCGCCTAAGGTGTAAACAAATTATTTTGTATATCCCCCGCCATGAAGAGTGGAGCCTCATCCAGCTGTCTGTAGAAATTAAAGATCACTGATTTTCTGAGAAACCATTTAAGATAGGATAACCAAATTTGTTATGTGGTTTTAGGGTATCATTACCTTCATGAAGTTCAAGAGATTATTGCAGTTATATTTCTCTGGGTTTAATAGCCCATATTCATTTTTCTTTGTTACTCATTTCAACTGTATCTTCAAAGGGGATAACTTTTTCAAAAATTATAATTCAATTATTTGGATGGCTTCATTTTCATCAGGAAAATCTGTACTTAGCTGGGTTAAGTAGTATTAGGGACTTTTAGCATATGGTTTAGGAGGGGCAACTAATCAGTAAAATTGTCAAAGATTTTAATGCCACTGAGTTTGTTGGGGCAAATGTTTCAGTGTGAGATTGTCAATGTAGACTGAATGACTCTTTATAAGAGTATGGTTGTTGTATTATACCTTGGACTGCCCCCTAGGTTATAAAACATGCAATTAGCAACAAAGCCAATTGGCCTATTTGTTACATAGAGAACTATTTCATCTGTAGAAATTAAAACTTATTTGTTGAACTGAATTTGTTCTTCAATTTTCCAGCTGTACCAAGCGAAGATCAACTGGACAAGTCTGAGAATATGCCAAGTGATGATGAAATTGAGGATGATGGTTTATATGTTATTTGCCTCATTACTGCATGATATTCATTTATTATACAAATTTTGACTTATAAATCTTAAAGATCAGATAGGAAAGCATTTTTCTTTGTTTAAACCCCCTAAAGCAAGGTTTGACAATTAACAATAATGCCAAAGACTCACCGACATATGCCTGTCTATTTGTCCATCTGAAGACTTTTTGTCAGACCCATTAAAGAAATGTTTTTCATATTTGCATGAGTCTTCTTGAGGAGAGATAAAGTGCCAAATTGAAGAATTTTTTCAATTCATTATTTTAAACAATTTTCTTTTTCTCATATCCAATTGTCTTTCTGAGATCAAATAAAAATGATTGATTACTGAAAAACTTTTTAACATTTTTAACATTATCCTTCACTTGCAAAAGAGGTGAACTAACAGTCTACATACATTATTTGAATAGTTCCATTTTGACTGAAAAAGGAGAAAGTCTTGCTAAAAGTGATAGTTGAATTGCAAAAGTATGGTAATAGTTAGCAATGACCTCTTTTTTAGCTGATGATGGTCATGAAGCCTAAAAGCTAGTACATTTTTTCCTGACACCTTTTAAAAATGGTGTGCCTTCCCTCCAAATATTGGTTTGGTGTGGTGTCCACCCTCAAACCTACTGCCTATTTCTTGTTTTTATGTAGTAATGCATGTGTGTATGTGTTCAGGTGACTGCACGTATACTGATAAGAAAGGAAATAGTTAATGAACAACATTATGTATTACAAGGATCACATGTAATCGTATCGGACAAGGTATGCAATACATGCTAAAGGTATTAATATTTTAAAACGTTTATCCAAATATTGTACGTTGTGATAAGGTTTTTAAATGGTTTCATGAAAAACATTTCTCCGAAACGTTTCTAAAACCAAAAAAAAACTCCACAAAAAAACGTCGCAGAAACGTTTCCCAAAACTTTTTTGGAAACTTTACCGAAATGTTTCTAAAACGTTTCTGAAACGTTTCTGTGTTAGCTGGGTCAAACGATCTATGAAATATGTACTACTTTCCAATGTGTTTCTCATTACTGATATGAATAAAACAACGAGTGGTTATGGAATCTGAAAGGACACAAATTTACACAGTTACACTGAATGGACACCGAGGTGTACTAGTTATGAACTCCAAAATGCAAAAAGTTTGTTGACAACTACTGACCAATGCCAAATGGACGACGGACAAGGATTGATGCCAGAGGCCAATCTAGTAATGTAGGCCTGATGAGCCAAACATGGAACACTGATGATAAAATAGGAATTTGACTGACCTGACCGATGAATTCCCCATTTTCTTTGAACTTCAAACAAATCTAATTTATTTCATGAATTGATTGATTAATATTCTTAAAATTTGTTGACGTATGTTAGGTGATTTCTCATTCATTCAATTAAGTGCTCGTTTCCCCTTCATAATAAAGCTCATGTATAGGGTAATACACTTATAACATTCGTACAGAATTATAAACTAGAAGGAAAAATGTGTCTTTATTTTCAGGAGCGAACTAGATATTGCAGATTTACAGTCAATCAATGTATTATTCATTTTCTCATATCAGAGCTAGCTCTGTCATAAATCGCTATACAACCTCTGTCTTAATACGATGGTTTCTCGGGCTTCCGGCGGTTTCATCTACCGGCGCAATACTGCAACTTAAACTACTTACTATTATATTTCCGCAAATGAAAACACCGAATGCATGAATAACATATTTGTTGTCACACCAGCCGGTGCAATGATGCAGTCGCAAAATGAAGCGTTTGTGTTCTATAAAGACGACTCAAAGTACAAGGTGCATATTCGAATAAAGTTTAGCATTTGAAAGCTTACGGAAATAACTGAGGCGATTTTAAGGATAACATTTGAAACGGCGTCGTTGATTGCACAATTAACCTTGATTGCATACAAAAAGCGTTCTACATTTCTACATTAATAGACAAAGAAACCTTCGTATTAAAGACAGAGGTTGTATAGGAATGTATGGCGGAACCACTTCTGTTGAGCGAGAATGTATATGATTCCTGCAATGCTAAAACGTGATTAAAACTTAGAAATCATATCCCCCAGTTATATGGGTTTTAAACGTTTATTATCGGGCAACTTATATCAAGTTTACTAAATCCATTGAATACTGTAAGAGAAGGTATTTCATTTATAAAAAAACCCAAAAAACTATTAGCATAAATTAGAAAAAGTATTTTCACCTCGAATTATATGAATGCATATTAAGTTATATGCACTGAAGGCACACATGTAACATCATTCAGAACTGTCAATAATGGAACCGGTGCTCCAACTATACCAATTTAGGTTGATCTCATTCAAGAGTGAGAGTGATTAGTGACAATATTGAGTTCCTGGAGTTTGTCTGTTAAAACGATATTTAAACAGTCTGATTAAAATCAACCGTGATCCGAGGAATAAAAGTTTCAAAATATTGAGTTTATCGAGATTCGAACTCTATCTGTCTAGGCTATCCTCTCCACTAGGTCTGACGTTCTTGCGTAAACGACGCTAACCGATCACAATGCGTGCGGCAAAAGCATTCGGTATCAGTAGCTAGGGGCAAGTATCTATCGCATTAGAGCCTCGAAGGCAATGTTCTGTCTTCCTAAGAAAGCCAGAAATATTGATAAGCCACTAGACTTTTCATGCAATCGTTGTGCCAATCTTTTTTATACGCATGCGAGGTATGGGGGTATGGGAATAGATGTATAAAAGCTAGCTTCCTGTTCACAACCATAAATAACATCGTGTATTCTCTATGCAGAGCCCCTTTATCTAAAACAATAGCAAAACGAATGACTTCCTATTGACACAGAACTAGCGAACAGAAAGGAAAAAGTCAAGTTCTTTCAAGTTTTGTATCCATTAATATCCTTTAATAATAACCATGATATTGAATATAAAACATGGCTATTACCTGTTAAATCTATCTTAGATATTTGTGGTATGTCTTATGTCTTTTCAAATCCAATTAAATGTTATTTAAGGAATGAATTTCATCATATGGTTGTCCACACGGTTATAACCTGTTTGAAACTTGTAAGATAAACTTGTATAACCGGCAAGCTTGCGACGCCGGTTATACAAAAGTTTATCTTACAAGTTTCAAACAGGTTGTAACCGTGTGGACAACCATATGATGAAATTCATTTCTTATAAATTCAAACGTTGTATTTAAAGCGAAAATGCATTCGAAATGCAATTCTATAACTGCTTGTCGCACTAACCTACGTACCGGTTACACCAAGACGGATCTCTACCCGTATTCAGACGCATAAACAAAATAGTTCCAAAGACTCGGTATAAATGACACTTTTTTATTCTACAAATAATACATTTTGTGTATCAAAAAACTAACAATGATTATATTTTTGGAAAAAAGTGGAAAATATAAAGTTTAATTTAAATAGATCAAAGTTAACAAATAACACTCGCGTATTTATACTGTCCAGAATCTAGGTGACAGTACAGCGTGTTTTGGCTATCAGCTGTCAGCTGTCACTTTAGAAAATAGTTCCGGCACGATATCGTATAACCTGCATTTACTGAAGGTTATTTTGTATAACCCTCAACTTTGGGTTCATTGAAATGTATACCGATCACATGACCATGTCTGATCCAATCAGAATGCAGCATATCGTTTACATCACAAAGTCTGAATTTATATTCGAATGGAAGCAAAGGTCATACACAATGTACAGAAACCGACTCATGTTTTCTTTAATAACTGTAATTAATAATTATTATTAGAAAAGCATACCGTATCTAGTCAAAGCTCTTGAACTGCTTTTTGTGCCGTTAGGACCTAGAGGTATAATTCTTATATATAGCCTTGCGTCGCGTCCTTACTCAATAGTTACTCAGGCAACGATAACGATAGCTCCGCGTTTGTACCAAAACAACTCCTTGAACAGGATAGAGGGCTTCAAGGTAGCACGAGAAAAGCGAGCATCACGTGCCGAGTTCTGCCGAGAAAGAGGGCAGGTTAGTCAGTGCAAAGTGTCAACTCGAAATGTATGTTTACTTCGAAATGTATTGCACGAGGTATGCGTGCAGAGAGAACTATGTTGACGAAAACGTCACAAGATCCTCGCTATGCACGATATGCACGTGCTATTAAGTACACGCCAAGAGTATTATTAGCTTCGATTCAAAGAAATAGTAATATCAGACACGTAGACGAAAACATTTTCACGAGGAGACGTTGTTTCAATATATAAATGCCTAATATCAAAACTTTGCACTCCCCTCCCACATGAACTTGAAATTAGTGCTCTTAATTAAAAACGACATTTACATTTTCAGACCCTTTATTTGTGAATTAGACCTGCGAGTCTCGATATTGTACCGTTCAATTTCAATAAAATGTTGTTTGTTGGTCTCTTTTAAGGGTACAATTATTGATTTCAAATAAAACTTAATGTAACTTAATACGACAGACATGTACATTGTTCACGTTAATTTACAATACATTTTCAATATTTTCTCATCAACTTCCCATTTGCATGCTTTAATATGGAATTTAAATTTCCCTACACATGTCATATTAGGAGAAGAATCCTATTTTATTTTAGATATATCGATATACGTGTAAATACTCGTTTAAAAATAATTTCACTCAAATAAGAGGATATATTTGTTAAAGATTGGTCTATTATTACACTTTCAGGAATCGGAGTCACTATTCTATTTTTGTAGCAGCCCACGCTTTTCCTAACAAACAGCTCTCTCTCTCTCTCTCTCTCTCTCTCTCTCTCTCTCTCTCTCTCTCTCTCTCTCTCTCTCTCTCCCTCTCTCCTCTCTCTCTCTCTCTCTCTCTCTCTCTCTCTCTCTCTCTCTCTCTCTCTCTCTCTCTCTCTCTCTCTCTCTGTCAGCTGTAAAATACTAATTGTAATTAACACATTTTATTACTTATATGAGTATGTGTAACGGTACTGAATGTGCTGTACATGATCGGCTCTATAATATTTTATAATCAATAACGTTCTTATACAGCATCAACATTTTGGCAGGTTTTTATGTAAAATACTGTATTTATAAAACATCAAAATATCCAGTTACAGCCAGAACATTTTTTTATTAACAGTTTAGTTCAATCGATAATGAACAATAAATATCAGTTTCTGCGCGTTTAGTGAAGGAGCAACGTTTCAGGCAAGAATACCAAATCATATAAAAGAAAACTGTCGATCTTCAAACGTCTTAACACTTGAAATCAGCAGTTGGCTTCAATGACGAAATTGTTACCGTGACCAGACTTCTAAAAGACCTTCATATAGGTCCAAACACGATTTGTCGAATATCTAGAAACCTTCTGCCTGCAGCATTTATTTCTAAGGGGATGAAATCAGACATTTACAAAATATGCATATTGGTTTCAAAGTTATTCTAGTTTATTAAACCGCAAGCAATGATAGATCACACTGAATCAAAACATTTTCTCTATTACAAATATTCAAGAAGTATATGTTTATCTTATCCATATGTTATCTCAGCATTTGATGATTTCAAGAATTATACATAATAGAGACAATCAACATGTTTGAAATATATTTTGTACATAATTGATAAGTTTCCAGTTGAGAGATATTAAGAAAGGTCGCTGCAATACATAACACTCTGCGATAAATTAACCACAGAGGAATATACGCGGAGCTATACCAGGAGCTATACGAGGGACGCCTTGATACATGGCGATGTGCAGAGTTGTGACCTGTCTGCTGTTGACCACTTTGGCGGCATCCATAAAGAACATAACATTTTTTAAAAAAGATTCAAAGCAGCGATTGAAGATAAGGTGTGGATTTTCATGCGATGCAACCTGTTCAGTAATACTTGTGAACAATGTTCAAGACGCAAAGAAGATTGAACTCGTCATGGCTGTCGGCAATGCTGAACGATATTGTGCACCACTACTATCACTAAGCTTCCTGTAAAGCATTTGGAAATTGTCGGAAATGCCCGGTTATTATCGGTAAATTTTCATTTAAATCCGTTATATGCCTCTAATTCCATACACAGTCTGCAAGCAAGTAACTGTTTAACTGAAGAGAAGCCTTTAAACGGTTAAGACATTTTAGGAGCAATTCTTAAGTTATATTTGAAAACTTGATTTAAGAATCTGTTCATTGATTTCGTTTACTAATAAGTTCCTTTATTGATTGACCTCCTCAATGAATTTATCTCAATTAATAAAAGAGATCGAAAAACGGGGCAAACCTCTAAACAACCTGCTTCCGAAGGGTGAAGCTGATTTGAATGTGCAGAATGTGCACGTGTTTTCCGGGTGAAATGAGCACGCTTTGCACGTGCAACGCATGTCTCATACTTCTTGTCCTTAAATGGTCGGTGACTTTCTCTAGAACATATCTAACATGTCTTTGCATTAACATTCGGAAATTTGTCAAATGAATTACTGACTATGTTATAGTTACCAAACGAGTTGGAGGTGTGCATGAATTGGAACATCTAGGCATGTGCAAATTGGGATCCCGAGCCGCGAAGCGTCGAGGGATTACATCGCACGTGCCTAGGTGTTGCAATTCATGTATGCCGACAACGAGGTTGGTAACTGGCTTACCATTCAACCATATAAAACAATATCAAACAGTGATAAAACATGTAGACTTAAACTTAAATCTTTAGGAAGATATTTACGAGAGTAAACAAATGGTTCACATAGTACAACTTCATTCATATATTCCTTTATTACTAAAAATAATAAATTTCTAAATAAAAAAGAAAACACACACTGAACTGTGAACTTGTTGTTACTTTACTGATTACACATTAGAAAAAAACAGTAAGCAGGATCTTAACATAAAAATATTGATAAATAAAATGACACACAGACAACATCGTTGAGTGTAGTTAGGGAATCAAACAAATAGAGTAGGTGACCACACCGGACACATTCACTGTCTGAAGTGTTCTAGACACACTGTTATGTTCTACATCCACTACTCCCAGTACACCGGGGGATTTACTCCTGCACGAGAAATACACTTTATTTTGATAAAAAATCAGATTCCAAATATAAGAGTTAAACCTTGTCACTTCACTAGTATTCTCTGAAGACAAGGACATTTTCATCAGCTTATTCAACTTGCTGTAGTACAGGAGACCCTTGGTGATGTCCAGAGTTACTGCGTTGATGTCGCCACCAGTGTCAAGTGTCCTCAAACCAGTTCCATCATAGAATACTTTGAAAATTTTATTATAATTACCAGCATATATTGTCTTTATTGTTGAATGTATAGCTATAGCACGAGGCGAACCACCGTAACGTGATATGTCCACTAAGGTAGAAAAGTTTTCCCCACGTAATGTCATTATACTGATTGTATAAGAAGGATGATGTGTTGTGAGGAAAACAATTCCCATTTCCTCATCAGCTGCCATTCCATATGTCCTAACATTGCGTTTTATCGTTTCAGTTTTGGAAGTGTTCAGTTCTGAGATCATGATCCTCCTGGGGCTGTAAAGACTGATCAACAAAGAGTTTATTTTGGAAACATAGAGTGCAGACTCATAATAATCAAGAGATTGATGAGGATATTTGTCAAAAGAGTTTGTGATGATGTTGAACTGATAAAGAGCATCTCCACCATATGGTACTACAAGGATCCGACTTCTCTGTGTGCTTGGTTTAGATGTTGTTATAGCTCTAGGTACAGCACCAGTAGTAGTCGTGGACACTGAAGTTGTGTGTCTTGTATTTAACGCCGAATCTGTTATGCTATTGATAGTTCCATTCGTTGATTTGCATGAATTTGCATTTGCACTTTGTTCCCTCAGTGTTTGGTTGAGTTCATTTATTTGGCTATCATATCTTGCAAGTTTGTTTTTCAGAGCTTCTGATTTCAGAAATGCAGACAAATCCAGAAGTGAACTAATTTCTGTATTAATAGCTCTAGGTGATGGTTCACACGAATCGTTTTTTTCTCTTAGCTTCTGATTAAGTTCCCTGATTTGTCGGTCACGATCAGCTAATTCAGCTGTTAACAGTTCAGATTTAACCAAAAACTTAGAACAAGAAATCAGATCAGTGTTTATTCGCTCACCATCTCTAAACACCGTGTTGTCCTCCTCAACCCGTACTAGGGATGTCCTCATCTGATGAAGTTCTCTCCTCATCTGATGGTTGGCCCGTTTGAGATGCCTAACCTCGGAGAGAACCTGAGTCTGGATCAATTCTTCGATGGAATCGTCTCTCAGTATATCGGACAGGGACTCAGTGATGTACTGCTGGATGTTCGTCTTCAGATCGGTCTTCATCTTGAGAATGTTCAATTTCTGTTTGTTCAAGAGATCAGCTCTATCAGTCATCATTGTGTTTTTAAAATCATCAAACTTGTCAGACAGTATTTTAATCCCCTGTTCTAGAATATCCATTCTGTCATTTCGTAAATTAATGTCTTCAATACCCTTGACACCAGGCAGAAGGGAAATAATGATCCACACAGAGAATAACCTGTAAAACTCCATGGTATGTGAAACAGAAACGCCGAGCTGTTTACTCTATGTCGTTCAGTAGGCAGTGCAATGTTCACCTATCATGTGTGCATCATATAAGTCTCAGTTTTACCTTGACTTATTTACAAGGGCAGACATGTACACACTGCATGTACTTGGCAAGTATCCAGGTCATCACATTGGTTTAGTTGTTGTTGACTTGACCTTGTATAAATAGAAATGTTTAGCTTACTGACATCATATATTTAACATGTTGATATTTCTAACCCGCAGTTTATTTTATACAATTTGATGACAATTATTGTGAACAAAATTAAGCAAGGTATTTTGTTTGTCTGACTTTATAACCTGAATAGATTGTTCTTCATGTCTCCATTACTGAAGAGAGATTTTTATTTGAAAAGATGCCACATACAACTAATGAGATTGTACACATTCTCCCCAGATTCCTTCACAGGGAAATACACCTAGAGGAAAACTGGTCAACTTCTTGATACAATCAAGTTTAACTAAATTCAGAGTAAAGCGGATTCAAATTCGAAAACAATTTGAATACATTTGGAATAGTGTCAATGGCTCTGTAGCTAATCAGGCTCCATTCAATATTTCTTTTTGGGACCCAGGTCACCAAGTACTTAATCTACATTTCAAATAAGCCAAGAATACTGTAAACAGGATTTTTGGTTTCCAGTCGTTAGCTTCTTTATATTAGATCAAATCGTTGATTCTCAAATAATTGTAGCTATTTCACCACATTTCAACACAAAAAAATGAATGCAATAAGTTAGATGACTTATGCTTTATAAGTGCACGTCGGCCAAACTTAATAGTATATTAATATGTTAACATTACGTTTGTATAAAAACAGGTTTGCTGGCACGTTTTGCTGTTCCTTTAACTGTTCTTATAACCTTACATCATTGATTTCTTTCAAAATTTACATGAGCTTTTAAGGTAATATTATGTAGATAATTAATTTCCAGTTGCTATTTAATTGCCTAATTTGAAAGTTTTGTATCAATTTCCAAGAGCGTAGCCCTTGTGACCCTAATTAGTACCCACATGGTTATCAACTCTAAACATTATGATCCTCATTTGTCAAACTTTCAGATTTTAGAGTTAGTAGTTCTAGAAAAAATCGAAAAAGCAGAGAGTTGACTACATAATGAATGTTGGACGCCTCTTTGTTTGTAATTTTTTGCTCACACAAGAAATATATCGACACTATGTTACAGCTGTCATAATACATAGTGTTATTTACTCACGAAAATAAGAATACACACACAAATAATCTTAGAAGTGGTAGCTTGCTACCAGTTCCCTACTCAGATAACACATCAAGGAGGATAGAGCATGTCAATCATGAAAAGCATCGCTGACGAAGCGGGCGGGTTAATCGGTGCAAAGTGTTAACTCATCTGACTGATGTTTTCACACCAAACTGTGGTGCACAAAAAACATTGTTGTAAAATTAGATATGTATATTTCAGCCCTATCAATCACACTGACACAAATAAAAACATTTCAAGGACTTTCAAAGACGCTAACAAATTTAGATTTTGAATTGGATGGAATCAGCACACTTTGGTCAGACCTGGCACATTTTGTCCATTCAATTCTCAATCTTCAGAAGTTAACTCTACAAAACATAACTTTATCGTTGAGTTTCATATCCTGAACATTTTCATGTTTCTAAAACACCTTGTCTGCTAAAACACAATATAAATCTAATGAGATAAAATAAATATATGATAAAAGCTGTAAAATGTGATTGGAATATTGACTCAATACACAAAACCGCTTAAGATTTTATATTAATGAATACCATTGCTACGAGTTTTAAGACTAATTATTATGATAAGTTTTTTAGGATTATTTGATAAAACAGAATTATTAAAGCAGTGCTAGATTTGATAATACAACTTATAGTCACTCTTTACAATGTTAAACTGAGAGTGTGTAGTTCAATGAAAATCTCCTTGTTTCGTATTTCATAGTTTTATCTTTGTGTCAAGTAAGCGATTCAAACCTCTGCGATTATATCTTATCTAGACATAGCAGATGTCAAATTAACATACATGTATAACCTCTATACTCGCCAACTACATACTGACCTTGTAAAAAAAGCCAAGGCGAAAGTGGAAATATAATGCTCACTTGTGCATTGCTGTACACGACTGAACTTGATACAGTCAGTGATATCACAGTCAGACACCAACCTGTAGGGGCCCCGGTAAGTTGTTTGTTTAGGTAGGATTCGGTCCGATTCGTAATCACATGCACTGCTGTGAGTTCAAAATACATTTCACTGATACTGAAAGAGCTAAAAATACACCCGGACGATTGTACATTTACAAATCATTTTTGATTATAACAACAATATATCAAGTGAAACAAACAGCATCCTTTATTGATGTGTGTGTGTGACAAAAAAAGATTTTCCAACGAATTTAATATGTAGATGTTTAGCACATGTGCTAGTTTTGAAGTGGAAATATAATGCTCACATAAGCATTGCGTTGTAGAACTTAACGTGATAATGTTAGTGTTATCACGAGATTCTTGTTATCACAAACACTGTCATGCACCCGTCTTTGGGGACTCGGGCCACTTGATGTCCGAGGTACGCTTCTGTCTGCATTATGCTAGCATATGCGTTGATGTGAGCTCTGATATTCTGATTGTCACTACATGTGCATTTGAAGAACCACACTGCGGAATCAAATAAGCTTTACATGTGTACACATGTAGAAATCTCATTATTTTCAATGTTAAAAGGGAGCGAAATTGATTCCACATATAACTACTCTAAATCATCTATTTCAAAACAACGTAGACAATGCCGGAATAATTGAGTGGTGGTCAGTTTGGTCAAATTGATTAAACAGAATAATGTTCTCTTTAATTTTCAATGTAATGAGGAGGCGAAGTTGAGTCCACATATAACTACTATAAATCATCTACTTTAAAAGTAGGTCGACACTGTTGGAAGCAGGCCAATGTCAAGTTGACCGTACCTTGATAAACGCTGAAGGTTGCCCACTTCACACAAAACCTAGTTGTAACTTTACCTCGACTACATTTATACGCAACAAGTGAGCAACAAATGTTATGTGCAATTGTGTATATATGATGTGTTATATTTGAATGGAAGAAAAGGTCATACACAGGTTAAAGTAACATCGTAAACCATTTCAAGTTCAAGTATATCTTTTTCACCATTAAACACATTCAATAGTTGCAATTTATTGCTGGAAGCGTTTACCATGAGTGAATGCAAACAAGGTACTCACAACCTTATCTGCTTTTTTACTCAAATTATATTACCTTTCAGTTGATGTTGTGATAATTGCTTAATGTCGGTGCGGTGCATCACTTTTCTTCTAAATCAGTTTTAACACCCGACTGTTCAATCAATTCCATCAAAATATTATACAGCCAAACACCTTGGACAGCGAGACGAATAAAAAAGCTCTTACATTCCCGATGAACCCCCCAACAACACTCTTTGTAGCAAAGACCCGACATAAAAACTGCATCCCTGATTACTCCCCATTATATACCTCACAGATGTTTTATCACCTTTGTAATTCAGTCTTATTCCTTAATATAGAACATGCCGGGTAGTGTACGCCCAGATTATATACGGGCAGGAGGGCCTTTAAAACATTTACTAAGAGGACCATCATTTCGTAGATATAGAAAATCACAGATAATGCATTTTTCTAGATGTCACTAATGATCCACACTCAGGTAATCTATCGTAATCTACCTTAAAATGCAGTTTGTAAATATGTTATAACATGTATTCTTAAAGGGCCACAGAGTATGATGTTGGAGTCAAATATGTTAAACTTCATAAATAGTGCAATTTTATGGAGAAGTAGTGCTTGTCTCTGAAAATCCCTATCATATTGCTGATCAGTTCAGTATGGAGACAATAAACAGGTTTAAGTTGTATTTTTTGACCGAAAACCGGACAGTGGAGCACGCCAATTACTTTAAGTAGCTACGAGGAAAAATATATGTTGATAGAGTTGAGAAGATCAATTAACAAATATTCATTAAAATTAAATGCATAATTTTGATTTTCTCTACACACTTTTTTTTCTCTCTGCGTGAAAAGATGGTGACAGTCATAGAATTTTTCGAATTGCATATTTTTTTGTATGTTAATTTCCAACTTTTTTTAATGGAAATAAACAGGGACTACTAAAAACATACACCTTCTTTAAGACATTGTCCAGACAAAATTGTTTTTCGAAATTTTCAGATTAGTTTCTTTATTCGGAAAACATTTTTCCCTAAACAAGATTAACACGGGCAAGCGTCCTTAAATGATTGTAATTATTGTAGTTAAAGACATACAGTTACGAAATACTCAAGAGTATATCCTTATCCTGAAACAATTTCAATTTATATTTTGTCTTTATCTTTGTCCATTTTGTCTTATCTCATGAGTTTTATGTTTTGTCATCCTATTTATATATTACATAGAAGCAAAAATCTGTATAATGTAGTTCAATGGAAAAGTTGAAAAGCATGCTCGGACATTTTCAAAATAATTTTCAGAAGTCAAAAAGTCCCGACACTTTATTTGATTTGTTTAGCAAAAGTAGTCAACCCTTAAGGACATTAAAATGTACGTCTTTTATTATCATAACTCAAGAAAATCCTAAAACTGACATCATTAATGTAAAGAACGCATTGTGTGAGAAATATTAAATTGTCAAAGGATGTAATTTAGTAGATAGTCAATATCAATTCAACCCAGTGTACAACCTGGATATTTGCCAACTACACGCAGTGTGTGCACGACTGTCCTTACGTGAAAGTGAAGTGCAAATATAGTGTACTGATAAGGATATGGACACCATGATAATTTTTGCGACGGATACAATTACATACTCTAAAAATACAATGGCAAACCAAAACCGTAATGAAAGTTGTAAAGATTTGCAATAATCTCCACTCAAAGTCCTGTATTAAAATCGGAAATATAGTGTTCAGATAAGGATTGCTTTACAGGACTGAACTAGATACCGTTAGTGTTATCATAACATGACGTTTCGGGTTATCACGTACACAATTATTCACCCGCATTTTGGGTCTTGGGTCACGTTATGGCCAAGGTAGGCTTCGGCCTCATCTCGCAATCATATGCACTGATGTGATCTCTCGATTTAGAGAACCATACTGCAGAAGGAAATAATTAAAACATGATTCAACTGACACAATTATTACATTGACACACGTACGTTACATATGTACATATTACTGTATATTCATATTCTTTATTTGTAAGCTACATGTATAGACTAAACAGGCTCGATTTGAAAGTCGTAGGCTTTAAAACGGATAGCTTTTAATTGTAACTTCTTATTTCATGGGGAAGGTTAACAACAATTCTTCGATTATAAGCTTTATTTGCAGATCACACTTATTAACATTTAAAACACAACATCATTGAGGTTTGGACAATCAAAGTAACCAACTTAGACTTATGATAACCAAAATAAGTAAATTAAATTCAAATTTTCATGCAAGGAATTTTATTTTGCCCAATATATAAACGTTTGTTTTAGATTACTGTTACTGTCACTGAATTGATAATTATTGAAATTGAAAGAAATTTTCTGTTGTTTTTTGTAAGGACAAACAAACGTGTCAGACATTAGTTTTAGTGCTTATGAAGTACGATTAGAGATGCGAACCCGTGAACACTCTACCGATTTAACCTATGGAATATCCCACTGACTGAAAAATTTCAATTGCTCTAGAACTCACCCTGCCACGTACAACCCCTTCTTAATACCAACACTCAGGTACACATTTCGGGACATATGCCTTTGAAGGATCTACATACCTAATTTTGTAGGCTTTTTTTGTATACCGTTGTAAGTTAAAGATCGAAGAGAAATATTCCATCCAACCATTGTAGCGAGTAACATTAGTCCAATGTACACTGTCACATTAGTTATGTGTATTGTGTAAAGCTCTCACTTCCTAGGACTCGTGTAAGATTTTTTTATTTTGTATATTCTTTAGCGTGAATCAGTACGTTATATCATTTGGTTTACATGCAATTTAATCAACTTGAGTTTTGCTCAACTGTGTCAGAGTGGTTTGTTCAGTTGTCCATACGTTTTATCCAACATAGTTTTAACAAACAAAAATGGCTGCTGTTTTGATTCACTTTCACGTTTTGACACTTACAAATCACACTGACTTGTTCACCCTTTTGAACTCGCAAATGCAGGGGTACAGGTATATACTTGTAGATGACTTGAAGGTTGACTTTATGTTGATATCAGATATATGGGGGAACTACATGAGCGTATGCCGTTAACATGATTCAATAAGTCTAGCTTTGCTATTCCGATTGAACTTTCAAGTTTACAAGCACAAAATTACTTTTTACTACCTAAAAGAGTGTTACAAATACGTTACATAATGTATATTAAGAACAGTTAGATTATGTGTTTATTTTTGATCTATTGTCTGAGGAAATCACAAAATGATGTAATTATGTCAACAGTTTGAAGCTTTAAATACCTTGAAAACATTACCTTATTACTTTATGAATATAAAAAAAATTGCATTTGATTAGAAATGCGTATGTTTGTATTGGCTCAAGTTGCACATTTGAAATGTCATTATCAGTAAAACAAATATAGGGAAAACTAATAACGATCTGGAAATGAACTTCTTTATCCCGTTTAGACTCTTATCTTGTATCGTGTAACTACTCATACAGGATCTCACACAGGGCGTAAGGTGGCCAACCTAGCAACGAACATGACAGCCGTCACCAGGGAAGTGACAGACATAGAGAGGTATACATTCATTTTTACTTGTAGTTCAACCACACCCGGTCTTAAGGTAGGATCATTTATTCTTATCTCTATTACATATATATCTGAACATGAGGTGTTCTTCAACATGATTTGATTTTGCAACAACAGAGTGCAAATCAGTTGAATACGTGAATACTGTAGTGGTCAGTTTCTACTTTTATTTCGTTTTTAGTAAATTACTTCATATTGACAGACAGGCGTTCGTTGATTTAAACAAATAAGTTACTTTTTATTACAACGAGTGTGTCACTTCTAACTAGATACAATTTAACTGTGTTGTTAGCATGAGTATGATGTAATGTCAGCTACCCTATTTTGTACATAAAACATATCAGGTTGTTGAGGGTCTCTACGGGTGTCTATTTTAGACAGTGTACATGACTACTCTTTTTCGTAGCAGAAAATAGTTTTGAATTGACTGCATATATGATGTACAAATAGTAAAACGGGATTTTGACCCTCTGAACGCCTATTTAGCGATTAAACTAGTAAGTGCAAAATCTTTGTCATCCTACTCGGTTAATTGATGGTTTTTATGAGTGACTTTTGTAGATGTGGTTAACAAATTGGCTTTACAAATAAGAATAAGATAAAGGTAAGTAAGGAAATGTAATTTAAAGAGAGCGAACATTAGTGTTGTCATTCTCAATTGAATGTGACAAATTCCATTTGTCAATTAATACAGACCTACAATCCAAAATGGCGACAGCAGGCAAGATTCAGGACGACTTCCTTACTTGTAGTGTGTGTATGGAAGTGTATCAGCGACCAGTAACCCTTACATGTCAGCATTCCTTCTGTGAGAAGTGTCTGGGAAAATATCTACAGACTAAGGCAGAAGCTGTGAGAAACAAGTCCATCCCCTGTCCGACATGTAGACAAGAGACCCCAGTACCTTACCCTGACAGACCTGTAGAAGAGTGGGTGGGGCAGCTGAAACCAGGACTGCTTCTAACTGGACTCATGGACTCAATCCCACAAGGTAGTCATTATGGATAATAAGCTATCGTAAAGATATCTTAATGCATTTAATAAATGAAGAGATGTTGTATGACGTGACGTTGAGACTTAACCATGAATGATATATTTCAATTAAAATTGATTACTTATATGTTGTAACTGAATTCTGGTATGCAAATGTTGACAATGAACCTACAATGAATTAATAAAATAACATCTCAGCATAAGTAAACATTTTCTATTTCATTAATGATCCCTTAATTTATATAGTGATACTACTATTGAGCTTACTTTCCAGGGCCTGACCATTGCTCAGTGTGCAAAGAGGAAGGGGAGAAAACTCCAGCAAAACACTGGTGCTCCGAATGTGAGGCTTTGTTATGCGATGGATGTCTGAAGCAACACAGTAGAATGCCAAACTTGAAGAAACATGAAGTTGTAAAATATTCAGGAACATTACCTTACGTAAAGAAGATATTTATCTGCAGTGAACATGACAAGAACATAGAACTGTTCTGCAAAGATTGTAACAAACCCCTGTGTACTCTCTGTTGTAGTATAGCTCACAGAACATGTAAAGAGGTCGTCACAATCAAGGCACAGCTGACAGAGGTCAAATTAAAACTTCAAGAAAATAAACAACATCTGGTTGAGAAAACTAATTTGATAAATGTTGAGATCATAGAGCTAGATTTTCAGTGCAAAAGCTTGGTGGTCGGTAGGTCCAAGCTGGAATCAACTATAAAGAAAACTATAAAGGAAGCTATTGATGCACTGAAACAGAAGGAAGACCAGCTGATTAAGAAGGTAAAGGATCAAACAGAACAAGACAAGGAGCAGTTGAGGTCGATGACGAAGACAAAACAAATAGATCTACAGCTGTACCAGCAGCAGTCTCAGTCCATTCAGCAGGCCCTGGAGTTGGAGGATGAGGCGCAGCTGTTTGAGTTGTATCTGTGGTCTGGATCAGGAGCAGATGTCACAGGGACACAGCGGAAGGACAGAACAGATGTAGCTGACATCAGCTTTAAACACGACCTTGCTCAACTGAAGGAACAGATTGAAATGTTGGATGTCATGACTAACAAGGTGGATTTGAACATTCAGCAGATTGATAACATAGATCTGACAGCAGCACCTGTATTAGATGAAGTTATCGCCGCTAAACTAAATGCAAGTGATAGTTCCGACGTTACAGATGGTTTAGTCATGAAAATAGCAGGAGAAACAAAAGTCACACTTTTTGCTGAATGTAGCTCTAAACGTCTGAAATCATTTTACACTAAAGGAGGACAGTCATGTTCAAGTGTACTCAAAGTGTCAGATAATCCCTGGTGTTTAACAGTTATCAGTGAAGGTAAAGTAGCTGTGTCTTTTCCTGGGTCTCAACGTATCATCACAGTTGCTGTGACTCCTGACCTGGAACTCCTGTCTACAATACAGACAAGTAAGAACTACAAGGGTCTGTCTACTCTGGATCAGTCAACACTGGTGGCAGGTTCTGATAATCCATCCTCTGTGGATCTGATTGATATGAAGGGAACCATCTTGAAGACCTTCACAACACTTCTTGCTATAGGAAAGAGCTTCATTACTCCTCACTACATACATGTAACCAGACAAAGCACTATCCTGGTGTCAGATGATGGTCTGAAGTCTGTCAGCTGTCTGACACGGTCTGGTGACATTGTATTCACATACACACCTACTGGGGATAGAAAACTGAGAGGTCCATTGGGAATCACAACCACCAGTACAGGAGACATTCTTGTAGCTGACGTGGACACACGCAAAGTGATTCAATTGAGTCAGTCTGGAGAGTATCTCAGAGACATTCTGACTAAAAAGGATGGTTTACAATATCCAACTGGTTTGTGTTTTGATGGAGATAAACTGTGTGTTACATTGTGCTACAAGGGTTTACACAAATACAGATTTGGTTAGTTGCGCAGGTAGAATTTTAATTTAATGTTAAATGAAGGTAGTATGTGTGACCATAGATACCAAGTGGTTGGTACAAAGTAAATTACCTCACATATTTGGGAAACCTATACCTGTGAGAGACTCCAAACTGACTGATTTTAAACTGTTTACTTCAAAATGTAATTATTTTTAATTTTAAAAATGCAATATCTGTATTTTTATATTTAATATAACTGTAATCATTCAATAGTCTTAAATGTTAAGAATTTGTTATTAATCAACACCTGAACAATTAGTTACCAATGATCGGTTTGTAGCTAATTAAACATAAACAAGTGTGAACAAAATGACTTATTTATCTTATCCCATTCATGTTTTAACATGATTTACATTCACACAAAGAAGTTGTGCCGGAGTTTGAGTTATGTAAAAAGTATAAACAACTCCCGGATAACAAATGGAAAGCGTGCAGGTCATCTCCACTGTCGTGTTTGGTGAATCAGTGTCGAGGTAGCAAACTACTGAGATGTAGTTTAGATAGTAAGAATGACATTTTCCACCGGTATCTGTAGGAATTCCATACGAAGAGAAATGGAAGGCTTGCAATGACAATTTGCACGAGCGAACCCGTGTGAAATGAGCAAGCTAGGCACGTGCAGCGCATGCTCCATGTCTGTTGTCCTCAAACGCTTGTTGACTCTTGTATATTTCTCCTCCAAAGGTTTTACTAATCGGTCGTAGAAGGTCGGACACGTGATTGTTGAAACGTCAAATAAAATCTTTTCCATTTAAGAAAACTTGATTGCAGTGTTATGATTATTACAGTTAAGTCGATGACCTTAGTTTCATGCCTGAAGTTTGACATTGTTGGAGTTTATTTTACAAAGTGTTTTTGGCACTCAACCTTTAAAACATGACATAAATGTTTCTTCTAACACAGATTCACTTTTAAGCTGATCAGATCTAAAGGTCAGATGATCCTATGGTGCGGCTCATTGTCCGGCTCCGTTAAACAATGTCCGACGACTTAAACTTGTATAATCTTTTACATCTCCATGTTGTGATTTTATTACTTTTCCTCAAAAAATGGGATTTTTTGTGGATGTACTTTAGACGTATGCGATCCAAACACTCCTTTACTATTCAGAATAACATATTCGTTTCATGAAGATTAATGTTTTTAGATTCAGTCTTGTCCACATTTCAAATATGGCCGTCTATAATTCAGACACAAGTCATGCTTTGGATCTAACATTTGAGAATATTGTCTTTGGTTTTGGACAAAGCTGTGTAAATGTCATTGTCCTACCGCTAACCCCTACCCCCTGGTGTGGCATGGTCGCAAATAACAAAAGTTAACCACATTTTAAAGCCTTACAAAATGATCAATTGAATCATATCGATGTTGTAATGAGGATTAAAACACGCCCAAATCCATGTTTTTAGCATAATCAACAATCAAAATATAAACATAAAATGATCAGCGATGTTGAAGTAAATTACTTTTATTTGTTAAGACTGCCCTTAGTAGGGACAAACAAATCGAAACCTGATAATCTGGCAATTTCGATTGGCAGATGTTTGATTGTTGTTTGGGGGCGGGATAGCGTAGTGGTTAGCGCGATCGGCTTTGGGATCAAGAGGTCCGTGGTTCAAATCACTTCAAGGGCACGCAACTTTGTCTGCAGCACAGAAGGGTTTAACACGCATTAACTTGTGGGTGCAATGAACACTGATTTCAGCGATGCTCGCAGGTTTCACTGCAATGCATAGCCGCAATGCTGTTGCAGGATTTCTCCTTTTGATAATACTGGCAGCCGTGGTATAAGTGAAACATAAGGAAAAGTAATTTTAGCCAGTTTAGTAAAAGCGCCGAGTAAACAATCATCAACAACCAGTAACAACATCAAAGGGTTTTAGTTTTGAAACTGGATTCAAATTCTTTCAGACGTATATTTCAAAATGAATGTGTTTTAAGATTTGTCATTATTAACCGTATGAGAGTTTCTATATGTCAAAATGATTCCAAAACCTGACACCCTCATGAAAGGGAACATCAGTAAACGTTTAATTCTTGGAAATAATCCACTGTTGATTATATTAAGCTGCGTCCTCACAATTTATTATGTTTTACATGGATCATTGTCCATTCTATGTTATTCTTATTTATAACTTAAATTTTGTCACTGAATAACGAGAAAACTTAGTGAGTTGAGGTGATTTTCGGTTTAATGCCTCTTTCAATAGTATTTCACTGATAACATGGCAGCTCGAATATTGCAGGAAAATATTGCAGCCCGCAACACCAATGTGACAATGCAATGCGGAGAAACCTGTGCGCATTGACTCGAAGTAGCGAACCATAGCACTGCAACCAAACCTGACTGCATGAAGAACAGTTCTTTGCTGTAAGCAAAGCCGCCGAGCCTCTGGCGAGATTCGAACCACGGACCCTTTGATTCAAGCCGAAGCGCTAACCACTATGATGTTGAATAGTCTTTACTACTGGAATTCTACCAAAGATAAGCTCAAAATATTCATAATTTACACAAACAAATGGATCTTTTATTTGTCAAGATTTTCGCAAAAAGAAATCGAAAATGGAGAGTATAGTTTTGTTGTTTTAGCTACGTTATCGAGATACTGATACCACTATTGTATCTATCTTTATTTATTTTCCCAACACATTACATTTTAGACAAAAAATTAATATGAAAGAACTTTTCTCAAGTTATAATTTCGCACTTTTAAGTCTGCACATAATCCTGAACGTTGATGGTTGAGAGCACGATCGTGTGATCTTAATTCCAGAGGTTCATTTCCAATAAAGTCTCCGAAAAAATTTTCATACTTGTGTGAACAGTTTCTAGACGATCTAGGTCGTGTGAACATTCACCGGAACTACTTTACTTGTAGCTGTCCGCGTCGAATCTAGTGACGAATATATAAAATCTTACTTACCATATTCGTTTTTCTTTATTCAATAAAATGGAAAGCGGAAATTGAATATGAAATTTAGTAAATTTAATAGTTTCTATGATTCTTGAATAAGCATCGCATCAAGTGTTTTCGCCTTTTAAACTGAAGGGAGATGCCTTCAGACAGTCGCAAGACAAATTTCACATTACGATCATTTTAGGGAACCATAAACCCGATAAAACACTCATGATAAATCAATACCACAAGTGAGGGGCGAATGCAATGTCCTTGTAATCACAACCTTGCTTAAACGACTGATGTTGATATAATTTGGCGAAGAGACACGAGCGAATGTCGGCTCGTAGCGGCCGCCATGACAATTATTCATAAGGCAGAAAGCTCTGAACGATTGTGTCATTGCGAATGTCTTAAGTTAGTTCCTGTTATAATAAATGTTTCAGTTTGAGTGATTTGATATTGTGTATTTCGATTGGCAGATGTTTGATTGTTGTTTGGGGGCGGGATAGCGTAGTGGTTAGCGCGATCGGCTTTGGGATCAAGAGGTCCGTGGTTCAAATCACTTCAAGGGCACGCAACTTTGTCTGCAGCACAGAAGGGTTTAACACGCATTAACTTGTGGGTGCAATGAACACTGATTTCAGCGATGCTCGCAGGTTTCACTGCAATGCATAGCCGCAATGCTGTTGCAGGATTTCTCCTTTTGATAATACTGGCAGCCGTGGTATAAGTGAAACATAAGGAAAAGTAATTTTAGCCAGTTTAGTAAAAGCGCCGAGTAAACAATCATCAACAACCAGTAACAACATCAAAGGGTTTTAGTTTTGAAACTGGATTCAAATTCTTTCAGACGTATATTTCAAAATGAATGTGTTTTAAGATTTGTCATTATTAACCGTATGAGAGTTTCTATATGTCAAAATGATTCCAAAACCTGACACCCTCATGAAAGGGAACATCAGTAAACGTTTAATTCTTGGAAATAATCCACTGTTGATTATATTAAGCTGCGTCCTCACAATTTATTATGTTTTACATGGATCATTGTCCATTCTATGTTATTCTTATTTATAACTTAAATTTTGTCACTGAATAACGAGAAAACTTAGTGAGTTGAGGTGATTTTCGGTTTAATGCCTCTTTCAATAGTATTTCACTGATAACATGGCAGCTCGAATATTGCAGGAAAATATTGCAGCCCGCAACACCAATGTGACAATGCAATGCGGAGAAACCTGTGCGCATTGACTCGAAGTAGCGAACCATAGCACTGCAACCAAACCTGACTGCATGAAGAACAGTTCTTTGCTGTAAGCAAAGCCGCCGAGCCTCTGGCGAGATTCGAACCACGGACCCTTTGATTCAAGCCGAAGCGCTAACCACTATGATGTTGAATAGTCTTTACTACTGGAATTCTACCAAAGATAAGCTCAAAATATTCATAATTTACACAAACAAATGGATCTTTTATTTGTCAAGATTTTCGCAAAAAGAAATCGAAAATGGAGAGTATAGTTTTGTTGTTTTAGCTACGTTATCGAGATACTGATACCACTATTGTATCTATCTTTATTTATTTTCCCAACACATTACATTTTAGACAAAAAATTAATATGAAAGAACTTTTCTCAAGTTATAATTTCGCACTTTTAAGTCTGCACATAATCCTGAACGTTGATGGTTGAGAGCACGATCGTGTGATCTTAATTCCAGAGGTTCATTTCCAATAAAGTCTCCGAAAAAATTTTCATACTTGTGTGAACAGTTTCTAGACGATCTAGGTCGTGTGAACATTCACCGGAACTACTTTACTTGTAGCTGTCCGCGTCGAATCTAGTGACGAATATATAAAATCTTACTTACCATATTCGTTTTTCTTTATTCAATAAAATGGAAAGCGGAAATTGAATATGAAATTTAGTAAATTTAATAGTTTCTATGATTCTTGAATAAGCATCGCATCAAGTGTTTTCGCCTTTTAAACTGAAGGGAGATGCCTTCAGACAGTCGCAAGACAAATTTCACATTACGATCATTTTAGGGAACCATAAACCCGATAAAACACTCATGATAAATCAATACCACAAGTGAGGGGCGAATGCAATGTCCTTGTAATCACAACCTTGCTTAAACGACTGATGTTGATATAATTTGGCGAAGAGACACGAGCGAATGTCGGCTCGTAGCGGCCGCCATGACAATTATTCATAAGGCAGAAAGCTCTGAACGATTGTGTCATTGCGAATGTCTTAAGTTAGTTCCTGTTATAATAAATGTTTCAGTTTGAGTGGTTTGATATTGTGTATGTTAATATTTAGGTAAACTATTGCTAGGAATAACGTTTTATCATTCTTAAAAGTTATTATTATCTGGGGATTTTAAATCGATTTTAAAAAGAAATAATAGTTTCCTACGGCCTGTGGGTATTGTCTGCGGGTGTTGGGCATACTTTTCAATAATGCCCAGCGAGTAATGTTTTATCATACACATAAAATCAACAGTAAGAGAGAAAAAGTTTCAATAATGATAACATTGTGAATTAATTATAACCACGTCAAAAGCTCAAAAAAAATTCCTTATCTTGATAAGACTCTAAAATTGCTTTTGTGAGAATTGAGCCGCTATGATCCAAAGGTACTATTGTTCGGAGTTTGACTAAAATGTGATAGTTGAGTTATTTTTCATTACTGAGTGATGAGTAAACACTTTGACTTTATCTGAAAATCTTTAATCTTATGTTATTTGAAGACGCATGTGTGAAATATAATATCAAGTTATTAGTGGATGTAGAGATACATTATTAAAGTAGCTGACTTGGGAAGCTCATGGATTTGGGATTGAAGGAAATTACAATAGAGTGACGTCACTAGAGGTTAATAAGTTAATATAATGCCTGTCATATTTCCCCCGCAAAATATAACAATTTAAACACTCAAGCAATATGATCAAGAACAGTTGTGGAAAAAGTAAAAAAAGAATTTCCAAATCTCAAATATTTCAGAATGTTACATTATCTTCAAAACATGCAGAAATTATAGTTGTTTTTTTTATCTATCTTTCAATAAGTATACCTTTTAAGGGACAAATAAAAAAAACAAAGCCAAACATTAGAAGTCTCAACCACTACATCAATACGCATTGTTACACTGTACAATATAATTATTGAACTTTCCTAAATCGTTTCAAGTAAAAAGGAATTCAAATGAAAGTACAAGAATGGACACATTCACTGTCTGTGTTTTCTAGACACAAAGTTATGTCTACTGTATATGTAACTGTCAATCTTACACCCATTTGTACTGCAATTGAGTGAACGTGTCCTTGCGAGCGTCATGAATTTTATGTGTTTAAGTGTTTAATAAGGGATTAAGTGTTCCTTATGACATTCCATCAATACATACTTTGGTTAGCTGATACGCGCATACAATGCTATACTCTTCCATGCGATAACATACATTTACAATATTGATAAACCAGAACAAACGTCAGCATACTCTGATAGCACAACTCAGCAAATGTGGGAATACATCTCTTCAATTGAGCGACAGATTCTTAGCATAAACATAGCACACCGTCTCCAAGATGACTAGTTTTATCTTTATTTGTCTCTGTAGCCTCTCAATTGTTACAACAAGAAGTTCAAAACTTAAGGAACAATTTGAACTAGAAATTGATCAATACTCTGGAATTCAGATGTGTAAAAAACATTGTGAAGACAGAAAAGCCTGTGTTAATTTAAACTATTTTCATAAAACCCTGGGTTGTGTTCTTCAAATTAACACCATTTCAAAACCAAGGGTAGGTAATTTTAACGTTAATCTGTTAATGGTCACCTTTAAATGGTCTCATGTTATTGACTTGTTAATGGTCTGATCATAGTGAGATTTGTAAGATAATATATGCCTTTGTAGGAAAATGTTTGACATTGCAAGAATAGTTTGCTTGTAAGGTGATGGGTCGTTTGTGTTGATGCTAAACGAAAACACTTGGTTGATAACCAAATGGAAACTGAAACCTTTCATAAATGCTCACAGATGACTTTTATTATAACTATCGTAACCATGTTAGATATGAAATATTGATACATTTGATTTTCAGGGGATAGATTTAAGCAATAAAATCTGAAAATTTAAATTGACTTAACCATAAGCATTCAATAGGAATTATTTAGGAAAAATATAATTGAATATATTCCTGTCCTCATATTTTTCCTTGAAACATAATAATTTAAAGAATTAAAATATATAGCAAGTACATATGAGTGATAAAAACTAGCACAATGTAAATCTCAGGTGTACCAGAATGTTAATTGTCATTTTGTCAAGAAGTTTGAAATCAGAAAGTCAAGGTATAGCAATTTTACCAGATAAATATAGACTAGTTGTGTTCATTTAAACTTTTTTGTATTCAAGGGAGATATATACGAAGCTCCAGAAGGGACATGGTAAAAATTTTTTTTTTACGTACGTACGTAATATTATCACGTACGTACGTGATCATATTACGTACGTACGTAGTAAAATACCACGTACGTACGTAATGTTATTACGTACGTACGTAATAACTAAATTTGAATGTTGTAAGCTTAGGAGCTGTCGGTAGAAAGCGATAGTAAGCAGAAACTTATTTGAGGCAACTCAGCTCTGCCATGGATTCAGAAAATGTTTATTTTGATTGATAATTGAGAGGTCAGATAAGAAATAACATATGATATTATAAGCAGTCACTACACAGCGTGTGTAGCAAGTGACAAACACAAACCACGTGGTAGGTAAATGTTGAACACAGCCTCACTAAGCTGCTATGAACATTTAATTTCCTATCTTGCAATCTCATTAGAAGGCGATTGAGTAGCAGTGGTCTTTTTGCAAAACCTATAAGTACTCTATCTATCAATAATCTTGGATATATATACAAGAAATAGAGTATGGCTCGGTGTAACTTTTTTTGGAGTTATCTCCCGTTGTACGGTTACTTCAAGACGTAAAGAATGTTCATAAGACAGACATTGGACGTAAACAAAGGCATTTTATTTTTTTCAGCAAACAGTATACAACAAGAGTCTTTAGTGAAAGGCATTCAAACTCAAGCTAGTAACTAGCCTTCTAAGCGGTCATGGGCAAGAATTGATGTCTCGACAATTCTTGAATTGCCAGCTACATTAACAAAATGTCGCCTAAAATAAATTATGTCTAATCAGCTATGTAATCACTTGTTAATTTCTCTTTCTTTAAAATACTTCTGACCTAAAAGAATATTTGAAAAAAGACGTTTTATAACAAAATAATATCTATTGAAACACTCACTTTGTTAAATGTCCAATAGAAAATAACATATATACCGTAGATCCTTGAATAATTATCAAGCTCTTATTAATTTCAACCACCGATTTGACTTTTAAGAGGCAGGCAAACTAATGAAACAAACACATCATCATCATCATCGCGAATTGTATATTGAAACATTAAAATAGACTCTCTTACTGTTCTCAAAATATGCATATATTATAAAAAGCCAGAAAACATAGAAAAAGGTGATATTCAAAATGTTTTTCACAATGCTCAAGCAAACCAAGCAAGGCAGGCGATTATTCATTTTAACGAGATCTTAGACCCGGCCTATACTGAAAGCAGGCGATTATTAACGACAGGCGATTATTCAAGGATTTACGGTATGTCATAATTGAAGAACCGGCTACGTTGATTGATCGCCGTCTATAATAAGTGTTTGCATTTGTCGGTAACTTGCTAAAGATTTCATTAATAATTGAAGAAAGAAGAAATTGAATTAAATTAGATATATTTTCTCAAGATTATGCTCCTTATCATATCATCTAACAAGCATTTGCAACAGCATTTGTTAAAATATGGCCTCTAAATAACGCAAAGGATGGTGTAAGCATCACCTTGATAAAAGCTTCACTTTTCATCACCATATTATATTTTTTTATCGAGGCATTGCATTTTTTTTATTGATTTTAGCAGAGAAATATAGAACAAAATGAAGGGCAAATACATATTATAAGCTTTCATTAAAAACTAGAATTTGTATAGATATGTATGTTTTGATTTGTTCGAAAATGACCCATTTAAAGTTACTTCACGTTGTGAAATCATATTCACATTCGAGCAACAGTAGTCAATCACACTGTCACGTCCAAGGAAGGAAACTCTTCATTTAAAAGATACTATATTTTTATTTCGTAGTATGTCTTCAAGGATGATAAGTAAAAAAACGGGTTTGTTTTAAAAATAACATCATTTAGATAGATATAGTACAGTCAAATATTTGTTATCACAACAAATATTGTAAATTTAATTTGTTTGCATCACACTTTTAGTTTACTTATAGTGTAATGATTGTTGCTGAAAAATTAGCTAATTTAGGAGCACATGTAGTCACATAAGCTTCGTATTCTTGCAGAAAAATACGTATCATTCTTTTCAGTTGACTCGCAAATTATGATTTGACTAAAGCAACTATTCTAAACATTATTAAACGTTATTATTCGACATTTGTGTCTACAAAAAAGGAAAGTGTCAAATCAACATATATTACGACTAAATTTGTAATGGTGGTGATTTCATACCAACATTGACTATTGTAAATCCTCGTGTCATACGAGAAAAGATTAGTTCATTGTATAATATATTGACATCAATAAACAATTTACAAATTAAATTGGATTTCACTCAAACTAAATGAACAAAGTATTAATCATGTGGAGAAATGAGAAAGCTATTCGACTGTTGATTTTAATCGTCAAGGACATTTTGTTGAGATTATTATCTTCACTTTTCATATCACAATTTACGCATTTTCAAGTCGTTTTACAATTACAACTCAAGATTCGACAAAGCATCTTTCCAGGGTCCTAGGACAATTTGTCCATCATTAGACATACGCCCATCACTCAATTTATCTTCAATCGGGATCTTCTCATTTCTGCTATGAGTTACATAAACTCTTTCGATACTTCTCTATCAAAAATCTCTAGGTTCAGGTGAAGGGTTTTTTTCGATTTGTGCAATAGCATTTCTGTCATCTGAATGCTTACGTCGATACAGACGTAGTCCTTTCAATATGCGTTTCAGATGTCTATTGCTTACTACTATCCGGTGTTTTGCAGCTAGGAAATAAAGCAATTCAGTATTGTTAAAACCCAGATCGAAGTAGAGTCGAACAATTATGTCCCTCTCCATGTTTAGATCTACTTCCTCCTTAAATCCTTAAGTATCACGTACGTACGTGTTATTACCACGTACGTACGTGTTATTATTACGTACGTACGTGATATTTATTACGTACGTACGTGATGATATCACGTACGTACGTAATAATAACACGTACGTACGTAAAACATTTTTTTTTTTACCATGTCCCTTCTGGAGCTTCGTAGATATAGGTTATTGTTTTCAGTGTTCAATCCGAGCAAGATCAGGAAGAATAGTTACAGTTTGTGAGCTCATTGGTGATATACCCCCTACAGCCGACAAAATCACAAATGATGGTAAGTATGTTAAAACCATTCACGATAGTTCTCTGAGTATTTTGTTAAATGCGACCTTAAAATGAAAAGTATCTTATTCGTGTTTTACAGAAAAATTAACCTGATCTTTAAATATACCACATACTATTGAACGTCATTTACTTGAATTATCTCAATTTACTTAAAAAGCATCTTAAACACATTTTACAGAAAACAAACTCAGCTTTATTCCTGTTGGAAAAGACCCCTGCAAAATAAGTGGAAAACAGTGCAATATCTTAGAACCCAAACCAGGCCTTCTCCTTCAAAGCAAATGCAAGGCAAGAATTGATAAACCATTCCTGAGCAAAGTGAAATACTCGTGGACACTGTGTGTGAAAGAAACAAATTTTTTGGTATCCAATGTATTTTTTAAGTTTACAACTACATATAACAGCAAAATTATGTTTCGCTTTTCTTTGAGTAATAGTGAGGGAATTCTTTATTTTAAATCTAAAAAGCCTTGAACGATTAAGTGTAAAGTCTCAAGAATGTTGAAATTCTCCTTAGACAATGGGATACTGGATGTTATGGATGGGAACACAAATTTCAAAGTGATGAGACAACCATTGGGAAGCAAAACTGGACACAAGTTGCACCTTTTTGTGAGAATTCATGGGAGCACACTCAGTGATCTTAAAGTAATAATAACGAGGGAAGAGGAGGGTTGTATGGTTGAACAGTAAAATCTGTATCTATGTGGTTTCATATCATCATGAACAAATGCATACAATATGTCATTATTGTGGATGAACTTTTTTGTTTGACTTTGTTTGATGTTTCTTTGTGTTTACTTAAGATATATTGATAAATTTGAATCAAACCAATGGTCCCGAAAATGATCAGAAGGATCACTATTGTGAAAGGCTAGTTCCATAATTGTTCATGTTTTTTAATGCTTTATTTCTTCAAAATTTCCCACTGAATACATGAAGTATTATTATCAAATTATTTTACTTTATGAAACAATTCTACAAACCTCATGATAACAAGAAGTCTTAAAAATTATAAGAATTGTATCGACAACCCCCAGATCTTAAACACCTATGATTATAGCGTTTTTATGTAGGCACTTTGAATACAAATATAACATTTACATTATGACAGATTTTATCATCTTTTTTTATAAATTTGAATTTTAAGCCACTTACTGTTACAAACAAGGCGTTTGAGAAAAAAATAAAAATGGAATTCAACAATAAAACACTGTTGATAAAGTAATATTTTGCAAAATATTTACTTCTAAAGATTATGAAATTGACGGGACAACACACAACACAAACCAATTCAAAGACGCAAAACGTCAAACTAATCATCAATTACACGATCTGCACGTGCAGCTTGTGTAAATATGGTTAATTTTGGATACGGTTTTGTGTTTAAATACTATTTCAGAGGAAAGAACTAATCGGAAATTCTATATTGACATATGCTTATTATCAGATGATAGTAAATATTACCAGTGCAATAAGCCTATCTCATAAACTTGGTAACCAAATTTGATGAATATGACTTTCTAAGATAGGCTTTGCCGCATTCCCGGATGCGGAATGCCGAACAAGGCTTATCTATATTCATTAATGCTTTAACATATTATGGTATGAGAAGACACGGAATCGAACCTCCATCTTCCTTAAACAACTGAACTGAATCACATGTATAACGATGAGCATCTCCCATGTATGACGTATACTTTCTAGAATAGGCTTTGCCAGACTTTTCTGTGCTTATAATTTAGACTGCTATGACGCATTGCGATAGTCCATTGGTAAATAATGTGATAATTGCAATTTTTAGACGAAGCCGATACACTCAGAACCCGAATTTTGACGAGCTAGCAGAAAAGTTCAAATTGTCAGTGATAGAGACTGCGGCAATATAAAGCCATGCGGGGGAAGATGGACAATCAGTTACAGTGTCTCACATGATAACTATCTTAACACATGCATACTTTATTCATATCTTTTATTTTCAAAAATGTGATAAATAGGCAATTTTTTTCAACTGTATTGGCCATGACATAAAATATGAGTGTCAACATTATCACGTCTAAATGATTTATATTACTGGTTAATGCTCTCAAAGTTTATTTTAACACATGTAATATTTGTTTCCACTTAAGGGACGATAATTTGCACTATTATCTTACCTTACTGATAAACAAAAATCTATATTGATGACGTAAATTAATGATATGCAATTCACTTCCACACGTTCATATGTACTTCGGTGTGCGCTTGTAGGATATTGTCGTATACCGTTGGGGTGAGCACGTTAAATAAAATCCCCACCAACATGGCATCACTTATTTCTAAACACAGCGATCACACAATTACAGGGCGACATGTTTTAGAAAATGGTGTAACATACGATCATGATTGTAGGACTATTATGGGATATGATATTATATTATGCACAGCAAATCAGTTGATCAATAAAAATCAGGAGTAATCGTAATGTTTAATTTTGAAGTCGATGAGCGGAATATAAATAGTACTATGCATCTATAAGGTTGTTCTATAGTTTCTGCATGTATAAATATAAACGAAGCAAATCATTTCAGTATTAATCGTTTTGACAAGGATGCATAAAAACGAACCTCTTGTAAATACACATATTACTAACCAACCATGATACACGATTTGGGGAATTTTCATTGAGGTAAATTTATAACAATTTCATGAAATATGTTTTTAAGAAAGTGTTCACCTCGGTCCGATACCGCAATACAAGCTCGGGAAGAGCCTCGCATTGTAATCAATATCGGAAAAGGAAACGATTTCCTTTCTCTCAGCAGATACAAACTATCCATATCTGACTTTTTTTAAATCAGGTGTAATTGTTTTCGCAAAATGCCGTTTTAACCCGAAACCTTAATACATCTTTAATTTATACCCAACAGTTATACCACAGTGCCACTGCATATAAGCGATTATTCTTAACCCTATGACTTTCGGTCTTGAAATGAGATTCTAGGGACGCCTCTATTGCTGTTTGAGGTGATGTGAGTACGGTGAGTTTTTAAGATTATTTCATTTATATCGCGGCTGCTAGTATTATTGAAAGTAGAAAGCCCGCAACACCAGTGTTCTCTACTTCAGACAAATGTGCCGAGCCCCTGGCGGGATTCGAGTTTTAAGAAGGCAAGGTAAGCGGTATATAAAAATGAATGCCTGTGCTGTATTCGTAATATAAGAAAGGGAACGGCAGCGCCCTTCATCGATATTCACATGATCTGACGAGTATTGCAACAATTCATCAGCGTGGTTATTGTATAAAAACAACGAAATGTGACGGTTGGCAGCAAGGTTTAGAGAAGTTAATGATGGGCAACAGAACATATACAAGGATAGTCATGCAACAACTTGTTACACCCGGGTAGTCACGTGACCATCACTTTCACGAATTATGAATGACGTATTGGTTAGGTTCCAACTTGAACCCAATTTGGGGTTCCGTTACTATTTACTTATTGGCTTACCACTACGTTGCTGTATTTCATCAGGGCAAAATTAAAAATCAGTGCAAAAATGTAGCCAATATCGGATTTAAACCTGTATCATCATTACTTATGCAAGATGATGTTTTGTATTATTCATATGTTAGTTCAACAAATGTGGATACAATGACGATTAATGATAAGTGTAACATTGGGTATAAGATTGCATTTATTCCTAATCGTTTTCCAAATGTTATTTCTAAAGGAAGCAGTCTTCTATTGACTTTATATTAAAGTTTATATCAATTATTATAAGTATTGTCAGGTGACACACAGATATGCAGATATCTGCCGATTAAAAACATAACATTCTGCAAATGAACTAACCGGCTGAATAAATAAGTTATATGGTAAGTGACTGCCAAAGATCATATTCTTTATGAAGTAGTAGACATCAATTGAAAAACAAGTCATACATCATCTATTTGTTTTGGACAAATGAACCAATATAATTTGTGAGAATTGAGTAACGTTTGTAAGGCAAAAATGTCATCACCCTCTAAGAAATGTTGTGTCATTTACGGAGCAATATTAGTTATTTGCTCTTGTACTTAACGCATTATTTGTTTTTACTCATGGTAGGTAGTTCAGAGTGTTAATGCGCATCTCCCACTGTCAGACGAAAGTTGATCTTGATGACGTCGTCTTATGATATGCAATACTCTTCAACACGTAGACATGAGCTTATTTTTGCACTGGTCGAAAATTCGTCAAAAACAAGTTTTGGTGAACATTGTACATCATCTAAATAAATATCAAAAGTGATGAAACCCAGCCATCAAACATCTGTTGGTTCAAAATCACACAATATTACTTGACACATTGGATTGAAGGTCAGGGTAACTCTAAGGGAATATGTTTTAGAAATAGTGTATCACTCGATCATGATATGTTCTTTTAAGAACAACACAAACTAGCCACAGCATTAATAAGTTTTCTAATTTACTTTGAAGAATCATTATGGGATAGGGACCATCAATTTTTAGCAATGCACAGCAAGTCGGTTGACCAATAAAAGTCTGTGAGTCATCGTAAGATATTTCACTTATTTCAAGTTCCTGAATGATTGCCAAATCCGTAGTGAATGTCAAATAGTCTCTCGTACTGTGCCTTAAAATGTTGTTCTATGGTTGGAAAGAATAATACAAGAGATAAAACATGATATAAACTGTATCCTGGTTAATAATAAGTTGATGAATATGGTGGTCTGTTGTTCATTGTTCAATATAGACCTTTAATTTGTCCAGTATTTTGCAGACGGAAATGGATAATAGACAGTTAGTATAGTTGTTTTTTAAGCTACATTACATCGATATGCAGACATGGTTAACTCTATGGCACTTATATATGAAAGATATATACCAGGAATTACCACTTGTGCTTAAATTATTTGCATACGAGCCCTATTTCAATAAGAAAGAATGTTTTTTTACGTTTTCATTGTAAATTCGAAAAAGTCATATTACACACTTCCGAGGAGAATGATTTCTTAATTACCGAATCTATTCGATTTGAAAGGCACTGAAATATTCAGAAAATGGCCTGTTTCCCTTGCAGCTTATTATTAACCATATAGGTAATAAATCATTCTATATCATGATAAGTAGATAAAAATTATTAAAAAATTACCAGCCTTACCTTTTACTTTGCCTAGTGATCACATGTGCTCCCCACATGACCTATTTTTTAGGTCGTTAGGGTTGCTTTTAGGACTGTACGTGATCCTTAATTCATCAGTTTTCGCTCAGGATACGCATACATATCATCTTAAACAACACATCTAAGGATAAAAAACTTCTAATAAGTTTAGAATGTATTTTACAAGCCATTTATACGATTTACAAAGTAATTGAATTGAATGAATTCGTTTATGTTTTTTGGCGTTAAGGCCTACTATGACTCCTATTATTTCAAACAATATCGTTATTGATTATTATTACTGAATAACTCAAATGAATCACGTCAAATCTTACCTATCACAATTATCTTATCAAGGAGCTATAATTTAAAGGTCAATAGTCTTTTCTTTGTATACTTAACACACAAAAAAACACATTTCGTGACATGACAAAACATGAAGCCGATTACAGAAAATCATATCCTTTTGAGAGAACTTTGGAATTAAGGAGTAAAATCAAACTTAGATTTTATCTAACAACATGGGATTAATTTTGCAGCCTGAAAAAAGGTAACTGTGTTTGTGTCCAAGGCAACATCATTGAAGAACATCTTATTATAAAGTCAAAGGTTTAACTGCATTAGGCTTCCATGATATTTATGTAAAATTATGCAGATGTTTAATTCCATAAACATCGGTGTATTGAACACAACTTGAGTGAATCAAGCAAAGATTTGTACAAAACTGTTTTACAATTTATATAACAATCTGTGAGTTATTACAGAAATTAATTTTGCAATTAACGATTAAAAAACTTATCGGGCTTGTTCAAACATTTGTTCAATTGTACTTCAGCCACTAAAAGTCTTGGAATGACTGCAATTGTTTGTTAAAAAATTGTCCTTTTTATTCATCATATAAGTTATATGGTTTTATTTCGGGATAGCTTGTAAAATTCAAAAAAAACACTTGTCCGGGCCGTAGATTTAACGGTTTCAAGAAAGCACAAAACATCTCAGATGCCTCCTAATTTAAATTCTTATAAATAATTGCGCATTCAGGGTTTGATAAAAATGATTTTAATGTTTCTCTGGCATCGGCGCATCGCTTATATATATGTTTTGAAACCTACAACTGTATATCTGATGAGTGAATAAAGCTATTTTAAAAAGTATTCATTTGAACTGCCACGATTTCAGAAGATTGTTATATAAAATGAATTCTCAAGGGTCATTATTTTTTTCAAACAGAAACTTTAATAAAGTCTTATGTCCTCGCATTTTCCGAGAAGTATCTCATTATCATATCAAACAATTTTGCTAATGTATATTGAATAACTTAAATTTGACAATTTTGTTGAGTCGATGTCATTATCTATTTTCTTTATTGAAATAAGATAACACTTGAAATAATTTGATTGTATGGTCCGCTGCTCTATGTGTTTCACTTTGGGAACTAAAATTGTGTCTAGTCCATATGTAATCACATCAGAATTCTTCATGCTGAGGCATTGTTGTAGACAATAACGTTGCTGCGCTATTTCGATAGCTATGTTTGCGTTCTTAGCCTCGTTCTCCTTCTCAAAATAGCGTCCCGTGAATAATGGATATATTCGTGATTTTTAGCTGTGTTACATCGATATGCTTATACCACCATTGAAATAGGGCATGGTTAACTATGTGGTTTATCTATATGAAAGCTTGATACTAAAAAGTTATAATTGTGCTTGAGCTAATTGCATACGAACCCTATTTGAAAAGAAAGAATAGCTTTTCTCGTTTGCATTATATATTGCTTGCATTTTTGGTCACACTTGGTTATTTTACAAATGCTTTGTACTACAACTGTTTAATGTTAAAACAGTTCAACACTTGACTGGACTGGTCCATATCATATTCAGGGGTGTGTGTCCGACACACATACTTGAATATGCAGATAGGATATATGCACTCTCAGTGCAAATAATGTAAAATAAAATGATAAACATTAACTGTAAAGAAAAGAAAATAGGTTTTTTTTCCAGGGCCGAGTTGGTGTATTTCAAAGATAGTAGATTTAAGGTAGGTCCTTTGGTTTGCTTTGAACACTTAATTTGTGTCTTATAAGTACACATACGTACACAAAATGGTTACTAGTACTCATAATTCTACTCTTAGTGCAAATAATGTAGAACAAAATGATATACATTAACTGTAGAGAAGAGAAAAGAGAATTGTTACCAATCAGAATCGGACACCTAAAATTTCGTACAAGTGACTCATGGTCTGTCAATGGATTCAGTGACCTTCTAAACATACATTAACTCATTAACGCCGAGACAGCTCAACGTCTGGGCCACTGACCACAGACACTCCTCGCTGTCGCGAGACCAATTAGCTCAAAGAACCCGTCTCTTCGCGGGGGCCTTTGAGGGCCATAGTTGACCGGACACTGTCTAGCCTTGTGCCATAAAGTCTTGATTGTTTTATAGTGTCGTGCAGATAGATGCAGGTGCTGGATATTGATACTTTACAGGAATATAACATGTGATATTTCACCTTTGAGTTGATATTTTGCGGTTTTTCCGATTTCAATTCATAAACATGCTCAAAGAGTATTTTCACATTTGTTGATTTATATGCATTTTCATTTGTAAATACAAATACTGCATATCTAGACATCGTGTTGAGTAGATACGGTGTGTCGGTATTTCAACTATCTAAATTATAATTAAGGATTTATAGAGATGATATCCCGATTTAAGAGAAAGCACATAACATTAACGAATGTAATGATTATTAATATTGACCAAGTGATCTATTCTGTTGGGATGTTGTCAACTCTAATAATTTAACATGTGCATTTATCCATTCAATGGCAGACAGGGTCGTCAATCAATGAAGGATATTGTAGAAGTTAAAAAAACCCACGTGCATGCTAAAACTATTATTGTTACAGGACATTGAAGCATTCATGAAGTAAAGTTAAAATCAAAGTGTAACTTTCAATAGCCTCAAATTCTTATCAAATGATTTATGAACACATGTACATAAGTGTTTTTAATAACGCTTCCTCTCGTTTCCTCTTAGATATATGAATTCAATGCGTTTAACAAATAAAATGTATCTGACAATGTTTCAAAATTGGTAAATTCACAAAGACTTCAATCGTTTCATTTGATTTAATAAACCTTTTTATCAAAGTGTTTATTTTTCCCTTCCAAGACCAACATATGCAGAATGCTTTTCATTTACAAAGAGTAGCATGATTTTGCACAAAGAGCAACGATTTTAATTTCTTATTGCTTTCCTGAAGATAGCATCTTATTTGCGAAACTGTTATCTACACTTATGGATGCTAAACTGATTTTAAAATAAGTTCATTGTTATACTATACGACGGACGCACATAGGCGTCTCTCGCTGAATAAGAGATGCTTTCTATTTACGCACATAGGCGTCTCTCGCTGTGAGAAACTGCTAATTAACCGACGCTTATATGCGGCTCTCGCTGTGAGGATCTCATTATTCTGACGCATATACGCGGCTCTCCGCGTTAATGAGTTAAGATATCAAGATTATGATTGTAAAGGGGTGTTCCCATGGAAATATGTAAAAATGACACATTGCAATCCAGTTAATACACTGTTACCCCTCAAATTCACATAATAGACATGTCGAGAATAAAAAAAGGTTAGTTTCGTTCTGCCGGGGTAGGGGTGCATGGGGATCCCTAGTGGCTGGTGGACTATATGTATTGTGTAATCATGTCAGTTTTATAAGATATATAACACCGTCGATATTTCTGACCACAGGGGATATTCTATTTAACATGATGACAGTTATTGTTATCACATTAGAAAAAAGTTATTTCATGTTTACATTTCAGACCTGAGAGCTATATTTGACAAGATTGTTCACTTTCTCCAGAGTTTCCTTCACATTACAATACATACACCTCACAGAAAACAGGTTATCTTCTTGATACAGTTGACACGCCAATTAGAATCAAGAGAATTCACAGACAGATACAGTTTGGAAAGGTCAGAAATTACCCAATATCTATACTTCTGTTACAAGATTTCTTTAGTCTTGTGTCCAGTATATTAGGATGAAACATTGATTCTCAGATGAAGGTGGCAATTCCTCTTTTCAAGCATCCAACTTGTTTTATCACGAAAACTATGAATACAATCAGTAAAATGACGATTGTTATATCAGCAGACATCGGCCAAACAAAACTGTATGGTAATAATTAAATGTGTGGTATTTTAACATTTTTCATTATTATGAAAAATAATTATGAAAAAGCTTATACATGCTCAAATTGGCTTTTTGCTGTCCAAAACTGTTCTCATAACTTCCTTTATCATCACTGATTTATAAAAAAAAATTAGATCAGATTTAATGGTAATGGTAATAGCTGTATGTAAACAGTAACGGAAGAATTCACTTATTTTATTAGGAATAAAAATAATTCTTGAAACGGTTAATTTATTGAATTTCAGTTGATATACACTCGCCTTGGTCCATGTATTCTGTGCTTGGTGCCATTCATTACTGTTTATACAAATGTAAAAACTGCTGGCGATGTTGAGATAGTTCCATATTGCAAGTCAATTTCATTTCCTGATTTACAATTATTTCTGAAAAGTTTTCTTTTAATGGCCTTGGTTTCACTTCATAGCTAACAAAATAGTACGATTGATAAACCTTGATTGAGTGAAGTGTCCCGTTCACTCTCTGAGTGGCGCCACAGTGATATCGGTATGTCAAGCTGCTCTTTGTGATCCAGACATGTGCCTTAGCTCTGTCGTTGGTTATCCAAGTGTACCTCCTCCAGTTCTCAAATGTCCAGACACCGAAACAAACCACAGGACGAGCTCTGATTTGAGGTATCTTCTTTTTGGACCTCACGGGAAGTTGTGCATACATAATTTCATTATTTCCATATTTCTTGCGTGTCCAAAAGAGAATGTCATGGTCAAGTTCTAGTGCTTCAATAGTTGAAGATGTTTCAGTGATGAATGGGATCTTTATCTTTCCCCTCTGTGTGGAGTTCAATGGTTTACGATATATCCTGTTTGATTTTGTATAATACATCTGCACCTGGTGAATAGCTATGTGCCGTGCAGGGGTTTTACAATGTTTAAAGGATATTGAGCCAGTCTCAAGCACCTGTCCTCGTATACCAGACTTACAGGACCAGTATACGGTGTGGGTTGGCCGATGGTAAAGAACTGAAAACACACGACCCTCCACTCTTATGTCTGTTTCAAGGGACGAACTAGTGTCAGGTTTAAATGTCCCTATACGAAGTGGCCTAGCATTCCCTCTTTTTTCAACAAACACAATTGTCTGAATTGCAGAATTTTTCAGATTTTCTTTGATTTTCTGAAGTGCCAGATCATTCAGATTTCCCTTGGTATCGGGCGAGGACGTTGGAGCTAGCTTTAAGAAGTTGTCCAATTGAACCACATCCTTCAGACCTTCCCCTTGTGTTGCATACAGATCACCAGACTTTACATCCACGATACTACAGCCGGACAAAGAAACACAGGCTACAGCACACTGGAGCAATGTTTCACATTTCGTCGTCTTCAAATACCCATCACTTGAGACTCTCAAAGGAAAATCGTTGATGTATTGAAATTGTTTATAATGCTCTTTCCCCATCACCTTCAGTGAGATTGAAAGTAACAAATACCATGAAAACATTCTTGCTGGAGAAGTTCAACTTTTCACGTACGTATCTACACCTGGTAAAGGCGAAGTTAAGATAAACAGACAGTGAAACTGAATGTGATATTAGAAAATATATTTATAACATAAATGGAATGTGTGACAGTCACCAGACGTTATAATAAACTTTCGTGAATATCAATATAAAAGACGCCTACTTTAAAATTGCTTCCAACCAGGCTTTACACATATTCTTCTTTTTTTTAAACAAAGTATTCAATATCTATTTGAAGTCTAATTTTTGTTTCTATTCTTAACCTTTTATAACATTGTTGACAAACGCCAAACAATTTAAAACTGGAAAAAAATAGAAAAAGGTGACAACATTTGATAAGTATACACTTTATCTCTGAGAAATTAAACATTTTACAGTGTTTCCTGATCTTGTTATTAATCCCTGATGCCAATGCATATGAAGTAAAGAATAAACATAACCATAACATAAACAATTAAGCCTCAATAGAGAATCTATCTGGTATTTCATTTGCAAACGAATTTGACGTCTAAACATCCAGAGTACTGTCATTCAAAATTTGACAAACTTAGTGCGATTTCAATCTCAGAGGTATTTTGGAGCAGTCTAATGTGAACTTTGTAAAATATCTTTTAGGTTTCTTTCAAAACATAATTCTATCAATGATAAGATGTCAAATAAGTAATAGCTACATTTTATCATTCATGTGATACAAGACAAAACAAACCCTCTCCATCGAAAAATGGCATGAAAAGTAAAATCCTCTATATTATGCTATTTCAGCCTTGACAAACTTGCATCCTGCAAGAAATCATCTGTCTACATAAAGACCACAGTTCAGCTGATAATCAAACCCTTAGTTGGGTTGATCTTTCGTTAGATCGACTTGAAGTAATGTATGCCTCTGATAATGTTCTGCGGGTTGTCCTCTTGGTATCCAACATTTGAGGAATTATCAATTCTTAGAAAAAATTATTACAAAGGAATTTGTATATTCAATTAAACCAATTAGGTAGAGATTATTCTTTATCCATGAGTGGCTGCGACTAACCTGAACCGAACCTTATTTCCACTGTATAAGAATATATATATGTGCCAAATGTACACACGATTACCTGATATAAACCTTTCCAGAAGAAGTTTTCTGCCAAGCACCTTCAACTCAGTAGCGTGTGTGGCCACCCAATACCCCGATACCAGCATGCACCCTTCGACGACCTGATGACGTCAGACGTCTGATGACCTCATTGGGGATTCAACTTACCGTAAAAATCAATAAAATTCTGAAATACAAATAGTACAAATGCAAATGAACGATAATCAGTGTTGCACACATATATGATTAATAATATAGCTTCAAACATACTAAAAATACTGGAAATGCATGATTATTTTGTTTGTTTGGAAATCGATATATATTGAAGTTCCTATGTAATTGCAAAACGATTACAATGAATTTATTATGATGAATATCATCTAATAGTTTATTTGAATCACTGCTCGTAAGCTAATACGTGCTAGATAATATAATATAATTATGAATATAATTTAATACTTTGTTAAAATCACTGCCTGTCAGCGATTCACGTACTACTTTTGTTTACAGCGAAATTTTCTTCATAAGTATTGCTTACCCTACAACTAACTAAATCACTAGAAAATTTGTGAATACCTTTAACAATAAACTATTGATATGAAATGTAAAAAAATTTCATAATCTTCTTTCTTACGATTTCTTAATAATGGTGTTATCAAAATGGATCAGACTTGGTCCGATAAATTTCAGAAAACTAAAGAACAAATAATGTATATTTTATTGAACTTTATTTGAAGGATCTTTAGATAAAAATCCATTTATAGTGAGGGTGCACAGTAGGTGCGTTACATAATCAGATAATATTGATGATGTATCAAGAAAGAAGACATATGGAAGCTTATTAATATGCTAGACATTGTAATGAGCATAAAAGTGTTTACTGTGAAAAGTTCTCTGAATAATAACATCTTCACTATTAGTCATACCTCATCAACAAATTTTTAAGATTTTTATCATGTTTCCTTCTGGTTTTGCCTTTTCAAAGATCAATTTCGTCCTTTACGTTTTGCGTTTTTCTTTTCAGACGGCTTTGAAAATAACCAAATGGAATGTTCACTTGTCTGAGTTTGGTTTCTTGTGAAATAATATAAGTTGAAAAATGTAAGTCTATCAAAATAACCCGTCATGTGGAAATCCTTAATTTCTTCTTAAGCAATATTAGCTTAATAGTTTTAATTTTTTTAAATATTTTCTTCTGTGAAGATGTTGTTTCATTTTCTCCGAAATCAAAATTCAAAACTTGTGGTCTTTTCCTTTATGTCAGAACTGAAATTCCTCTAGGTTTACCATTGTCACTGCCATGGCTTTTTCTGTTGATTAATTAACAGTCATGTAATCAACTACGTCGAGGTAATATGACAGACATTCTACAATAGAATGATTTATTTTAGAATGTTAACACGTTTCCGATCGCAAGTGTAAAGAAATATTACAAATATCGTTGAAGGAGAAATCAACAAAAATGTTAAGCCATGATGCCTTTGAGGAACATAATTATGAGACATGTGTTGCACACGGAAAACACAATATGCACGTGCAATCGGCTTCATTCTTCAGGAGCAGGCAGTATAGTCAATTAGTGGTTTTCCCTGTATTACGCTCTCATTAACGATAGTGAGTGAGCAATAATTCAGCCACTAGATGCACCTTTTACTTATAGTGATAAGGTCAATGAAGAGGTCAATCAATAAATGAACTTATTATTACAAACTAAATCAATTAAAATATTCATAAATGAAGTTTACACATATATGTTTCTAATTGCTCCTAAAATGTTCAAGGCTTCTCTTCTCTCTATTCTTCTATTTCTCTTTTTATCAAAGTTTTGCTTGTTAAGCTTCAATGAATTCAACATTGTTATTTATGTTCCTTCAGAATTAAAGGAATATCTTAACCCAGTACTTATACAGCATGTATGATTGGAATTTAAATTAAAATGACAAAGAATTTCGAAATGGTCGCCACTGTGAAATTGATATCCTTGAACCTTTTTTATGATTAACTTTGTTTTTGGAGTTTATTGCAGTGATGAAGGTGAATTTTATTGATTTTTAAATATGATAATCATTTTATTGACAAACGTAAACGGTTTTAAAAACTTTGAAATAAAGATTTGAGGTGAAATGTGCTTCTTTATATGATGAAATAATCCAAAAGAATTCCTTTACAGTACTTAATATGACATGAAGAAACAAGTATTAAGAGGAGTAAGACTGATATTTGTTGATTTTCTATCTATTCATAAATCCTTTCGTTAAGGAGTAGTAATATGAGTACAGTATGTCAGCATGTCAATGTCTACTTCATTACCACAATTTGGAAGTTTTTGACGCTTTTGATGGTTCTATTTGGGTAATGCTCCGATTTAAAAAACTTAGTGATATACTTTAACAACTCGCAATAATGTTTGCCTATAAGTCCTGTGAATAGAACTGTCCTCTATTTGCGTGTTGATACTCAAGGTAGTTGTCATGAACTTGATGTACTGATTTTGTACATGAATGAATAAGCTCTGTACCAGTATCATCAACACTCTTAGTTTACTTATAGAGTATTAAATGGCTCTTCAAATAGCATTTATATGTCAAGTTATTTTTCCAATACGTCATGTGAGTCAGCTGCTAAAAGTCATGATCTGTTTTATGCCTCAGCCTGAGTAGTGCTATCATTGTGGTCTATTGTGACGATAATGGTTTTTTTCAAAACTGAGATTGTCGTTTGTGGAACAATTATAAAAGTGAGAAATCAACTGTTAATTTACGCTACTGTAACGGGAAATATACATGTAGGAAATCCATCCGTTCTCGTTTTAAACAAATCAATACTGCTGCACTACGTTATGCAGGTTATAGATCGCACAAGGCCTCTTTACTCAAGCCGCCAGGTTCACCTATGACAACTTAATTAACTTTTGACGGATATGAAATACACTACATGTAGATTCATAATAAATAGAAAGCTCTAATAATCTTTACAGTCTTAACAAGATAAAGGAATTTCTAATAAAGTGACAGAATGAAAATACTCCTTATTATTAGGCTTTTGTTGACCATGTGACTCAAGTTCATGTTGACAAGGGCCACGTCCAAAACCTTGCTTTCGTTAACTTCACATGAAGGAAAACAGTTAGAAACCTGAATGCTTTGTATAGGCTGATTCCATCATAGGAATTACATACTGTGTTTTTGTTGACCCTGTGTTTCCTAATAAGGGTCATGTTGGCTATAACCTTGAAAACAATTTCATCTGCTTCTTATAGAGCTCCTACTAAGGACAATAGTGGAAGTGCCTATTAAACCTTTTTCAGTATTTTCTTATATTCATGTTGTCTTTTCCGAAATAGTTCTTTCAAACAGACATCTTGTGCAATGAATATTGAAAATGGTTGATTTTAATGACCTTTTAACTTCAAATGAGGTCCAAATAAATTAAACCTTCAGAAGCCTTTTTTGTCCTTTATAGAGATTTAATGGAAATTGATACAGTGCTTGTATCTGCGTGCTCACCCTTTGGCACAAATAAAAATGAAGATGAATAAATGCAATTTAAAAAAAAAAAAGCTCTTGTGAGAAAATCAGTTTTTGCTGTGTTTTTTAAATCTATTTTATTTTGTAATAAGGAACTTGTGAGCTGCACATCCCATGGCTCTGTTTTTTATTTATCCTTTATTAATCATATTAATTTTTAACATAGTAAAAAACTCGGAATTGTATCGGAATATTCATCTATCTATATAACTTATTATCATACTTTTATGTTTCATCTTCAGCATGCAATTGAAACAATTAAAATATATCAATCAAACAGAGGCAAAACCTTGAAGGAAAAGAGTACCAAGAAACCTACTAATTCAAGGCAAGAACTGTCACAAAGAAGGGAGATCTGGCAAGATCCTTCCAATAGCACATCAACAGAAAAAACCAGGGTAAACCTGGAGGAATTTCGGTTTCGACATAGGAAAAGCCCAATGGTTTATCTGCTGCCTTTCTTTACTCAGGGTTTGGATTGGCTCTTGGCACCTAAAACCAATACAACAGAGAGACATATTTTGAATACAGATGTTGGATCATTTAATATTAAAACTATATACCTGTCACTATTTCAAACATCCAAGCTATTTTAGTGAACTCTTAATATAATGTTGGAATCACAAAGACACACGTATCAGTTTCTGTTGACTGATGCTGGGATGATAAGGTTTCCTCATGGACGTAGCGCGGCTTCAATTAGAAACTTCATTAGAACATGAATATGATTGAATTGACCATTTCAATAAGCTTTCAAAAAAAACCCTGCCAAAGCCTTTATATGTTTGGGGGAGGGGCGGTTGGTAAATCTACAATGGTTACACTTTCAAAATCAATTGATTATAACGTCATTGATAATATTGATATATTATGAATTTTTTGAGAACTATTTATTTTGAAAAAAATCACCTTCATTAAAAAAGACTGATTAAAAAATTGATGAACAAATCAGTTGAAGAAACATTGGTTGTTATAAAATTAAAGAAATTAAAAAGAAAATTAATGAATCAAAAATAACTTTTTTAATAATTGAATTACTTAGTTAATATGTTGATATATATGTTTGATGAAATATTGACTTTGTTGACAATAATACTTTGATGAAAAATTGCTTGTAGAGAAAATGCCTTTCAGGACTACAATGAATTTGACATAAACAAATACATATAATAATTCATATCACTTTTGTGTAAATATTATCCTCCATACATATAGAATTTTTCAGGAAATACAGGGTTAAGTTTTCACATCCTACACTTTGAGCCTGGTGGCATAGTATCATAGTGATATAGTTAATGAAAGCAATGACAAGCTTTTTGTCTTTCAAAGTCTTTTACCTCAAGAAAGCATAGTTGTCATCGAAATGACTTTGATATTGGTTATTGTTATTATAACACTTTTTTTCATTAATGTCATTATTTCATGATCTATTATATTAAACCTAAGAATGCGTGAGATCGGTAGTTTGAATGGAACAGTTTATACAAATTGGATCAGTTTACTTGTGTGCAGGTTAGCGTCTCATAACTACAGCATGCAGTGTATCTATTTTGCCATGCAAGGCAATAATCACTGTAGACATAAGTACACCTTACCTCCCATGTCCCACATACCTCTTTCCCTATTGCTACAAGCATCTACAGAAAAGATCTAACTAGACATGGTAATAAATTTGTATATTGACAGAATACCCCAAATGAGTTCAATATACATGCAATTACTGGCAAACTAGTCAGATGTAAGGCCAGCAGGCCTAACGAGCTAGTGTATCTCAAACAGTGGCTTGACAGATCAGCTGATTTGATTTTTATACAATGACATTTGGGCTATACAATTGTGCCATAAACATTACTCGTCTGAATACTTATTACTTATTACCAGATCAATTTTATTACATTTTATCAACCACTACCTTTTAAAATGGATAGTAAAGCCCCTTTACTTTTTAGCAAGGAAAGGACATTTATAACATCTTAGTATCCTTAACACAAAAAGAGAGATGGTTTATTTCAATGAATTATAGAATATTCATTTAAATATCTACTCAGCTTTCCTATCAAAAAAATGTCTACTAAACTGACTCACCAAGATTTGATTCAACATAAGCTTTAAGATAGTCAATATTGTTTGACAATAATGATCTTCGAGGTGAAAATCAATCCTTTGTGTCATAAATTATCAATTTTCCCTTACAAAACTCAGATGTTTGATTATTATCATCATCATTTATAACAGAAATCCTGTCACACTTTAAGCATGTTTAAATATACTTTTTAATGGTTAGCCAGTTCAGAAAATAACCTACATTCCCAGGTTTGATCCCATGTTAAGATTGACACATTTGTATATGTCTTGTAATGACAAATTGCATTTTAAAAGAGTGACTTCACTATGAAAGAAAAAAATATACAAATTACTATAATATCATGTGTACACAGCTAGACCTGCCAGTGTTAATACTGAACACCCAGTCTGTATGGAAAACACATCTGCATTTGCATACAAAAGATACTATGAGTCATCATTAATACGGAATAAAACTTCCCCATGGCTTCAACTTGCGCAATTCTTCCACACTGGCTAATCCAAACCTTACTGCTTCCCTGTCAATATTTGTGTTTTCAAAATGGAAATAAATTGCAATTCTCACATTTCCAATTCATTGGATTATCAAGATTTGTTGCAGCAGACTTGACGGCAGGATAAGACAAGTTGGGGAAAAAATGCAAGGCCTATTTAGAATAGCATGTCATTGGCCCAAGTCAGGCCCCACTATGGGAAGATGACTAACGTTAAAAAAAGAACTAGTGTGTATTGATATGTCACTTTGCATCGCTACTTTGCATCGCCCTTTCACTAGTTTGGATCACCATTTTGCCATTTCGCATCGCTATTTCGTATCGCGTCTTTGCTATTACTTTGAATAATTAAATGCATTCCTAAACAATCATGCATATATATTCATAGCTGTCATAAAATAATTATTTTAATAAAGATATCAAAATAATGATCATGCCTTCAAATAAAGTTTGGAGATTTTAAAAAAGTTAAGTAAATTATATAGTTATGTAGTTATGTAAACTAATGATCATCACTTGAGACATTTAAAGGAAATCCGCTGGTGAATTCCACTTGTTTGTAATGCTCTATCCCAATCACCATCAAAGATGTCGAAAATAACAAATAGAATGAGAACATTCTTTTCAGTGTTGAACCTGCCAGGTACTTGGTAAAAGTGTTGTTTCAATTATGAGACAGCAAGACTAGATATCATATTAATGTCGTATTGGAAGATATATTCATCATGTAGATACACTACCAGACATCAGACAATGTAACGAATATTAGTAATAAAATATTGATAAAAAGGTATCTTCTTAAAGAAGACTTGGCTAACGAGTCTTAAATACTTTTTTTTCTCCATTTTTAGACCTTGTGAGACTAGGACTGTTATTGAATGTTAGTTCAGGTAATGTTTAGCTGTCCCTCTACGTGTGTGTAGCTACGCACTTGCAAAATAAACCAGATGTCAAGAAAACATTATACATGTACTTAGATATCACTGTTATAAATACGATCATTCTCACTACACAGAAAAAGCGGAAGTCATATACTCCTAAGCTAACTTTTGTTTTAACTAGAACACATTTTGTGTTTTTAAAAGACTCTCTTAGAAGCAAAATCTAAAATAAGGTATTTTATTCATGTCAATCAAAAAACTTTGTACATGGATTTCTAACCAACCAATTGTAATCGTTGTCACGTGACTCTGTTGTTCCAAGAGTAATCATGTGTACATTTCAAAGTTCAATCAATTCTAGTTTTTATCTGGCACACAGTACTGACCAAGGCCTTTTGAATGGTTAACTTTGAAGTAGCATCGTTTATTACACTACTAAATTTGACTTCAACCAATCAGGCTTCTCATTAATAATCGAACAGAAAGGGAGATTAGCACTAACTTATTTAGCATGCACTCCCTGTGTTGGGAGAGAATGACTTGATATTTGAATTCTGCTATCAACAAATCGCCCTTTTTCAATTACATACGACTAAGTTAGCAAAGATCACTAATTTTGTATAAACACCCATCCGCACATTGTTCCCAGATTCATTTGATATAGATATTAGTCAAACTTATGTATATCATAAAAGCCAACCCACAAAAGTACATTTGGTTGTTTGACAAGGTTATCACGTTCATTTAGCCTACATCTCTCAGTAGACAGACAGCTTTATCATCAACACAATGTTTAAGTCATGTTTCAATCAAGATATTCGATGTTTCGGGCCTCGCACACTGTATTTAAAGCAATGCCGAAATCGATTGGAAAAGGATAACTTATATACATATACATATACTTACTTACGGATAATAACATGAGAAAAAGAAAACAACTTTCTGTCCTCATAACTAATTGAAATCAGTATTCCATTTAGTACACACTGACAAACAGTTCTCTAAATTATAATTTAACTAATTTATCTAATTTTACTTAAAACATAATTTATCTGGAACCCTAGGTTCAGTTGGAAAAACTTGTTTAATGTTATCCGTATTCCTGTTTTAAGCTTGCAGAGTTCAAGAGAAAAACACGATATGAACGTGGTTGCTAAAGCAAATTCATTTTAAGTATAAAACTTTGATAAGATCGATTATCAGTGGTGTGTTTTTAAATCTAAATAAGGTTAATTTTGGGGACAAATATAGAGGGAAGGCTTTGTGGAAATATTTTTAATCAATCATCATGTAATTAATAGTTTAACGCATGTAATATAGAAAAACAAAGATGTTTTTCGTGACAGTGAAAACATGAACTTTGAGTACAAAAGTACTTTGAAGTGTGTATCGAGCTCTATCGCCACTACAGAAAGATAAAAATAATATCGTGAAATAGCACTAACAGAGCCTTAGAACACACTGGTTTCGGGAGTCTTTTCCACTAAAGGAATATCGCTTGTTTTTTGAAAAAGTAAATCAAACTTGTTCGTTGTTGTATTAGATTTCAAGTCTGCTTCCACATCAAATTGGTGCTAGCGCTATAGCACATGTGCGAGACGTAGCTAAAGGGTCGCTACTATATACTATACTCTCCTCTCTGTACGACACTGCTCACCATTTCAATATTGAATAAGGTTCGAATTTCTTCCATAATACATTTTCGAAGGGATTTCACAATCAAAAAGGTTCTTATACAGCATAAACATTTTGGAAGGTTTTAATGTAACATATTGTATTCATAAAACATCAAGGTATCCAGTAAAAGCCAAAACATTTTTGATTGACAGAGATCGTTTAGTTATCGATAATAACCTATAAATATCAGTTTCTGCGTGTTTAGTGAAGGACCAACATTTCGAGCAAGATTAACAAATCATATAAAAGAAGAAACTAACGGTCGATCTTCAGACGTCTAGAAAATATAATTCAGCATTTTAGCTTCGACGAAGAAATGGTTACCATGAACAGACTTCCAAAGACCTCCTTAAAGATCCAAACAAGATTTAGATAAAATCTTAAAACCTTCTGTCTGCAGCATTTATTCTCAAGAGGATGAAATTAAACATTTTCAAAATGCACATTTTGGTTTCAAAGTTATTCTAGGTTATTAAACAGCAAGCAATAATATATCACACTGAATCAAAACATTTTCTCCATCACAAATATTACAGAAATATTTATTTATGGTATTAATATATTTTGTGATGATATCTTTTCAGCATTTTAAGATTCATGCTAAATGTGGAATAATACATAAAAAAAGCAATCATCATGTTAGAAATATCATCTGTACATAATTGATAACTTTCCAGTCGAGGGATATTGAGAAGGTCGCTGCAATGCATAACACTCAGCAGTAAATTTACCACAGAGGAGTAATGCTATACGAGGGACAACTTGATACAGGGAGATGTGCAGAATTGTAACGTGTCTGCTGTTGGCCAACCTGGGGGAATCCATAAAGAACATGACAGTTTTTAAAAAAGATTCAAAGCAGCAATTGAAGATAAGGTGTGGACTTTCATGCGATGCAACCTGTTCAGTAATACTTGTGAACAATGTTCAAGACACAAAGAAGACTGAACTCGTCATAGCTGTCAGCAATGCTGAACGAAAACCTAAGAAAGATGTTATTAAGGCAACTGCAAACATAACCGAGAAGATTGGAATCAAGATTTCAGGCCGCATATGTGATCTTGAATATGACAGATCTACGGAGAAGCTTTTCTGGTCGACCTTCAGAGGCATTACAAAGCAGACTGTTGGACAGAAGGCAGGAGAAACACTTTTAAAGAAAGAACAGACGTGTTACTTGAAGGTGTACAAAGACATCCTTTTTTATTCTTTTGTTGAGGGTCAAGCAGCTAAGATAGGGCAGATTGCAAAAGATACTGGGGAACGTAACAACATATGGTACCAACGTAAAAAACACTCTAGGGTAAGATATTTAAGTCTTGATGGTGATTTGTTTTGCTGGCTTGAGTACTCGCAATATATTTCAAGCATCCTTTGTGCGGACCTTCCTTCAAAGAACATACGCGAAATCAAAAACACTTCAGAGAGTGTATACACATTGGCTGTTCGCAGATTAAGAGATATGTACATGAGTGTATTTGTCTCGCGTAACAGAAGTGAACATTTCATAAACGTTGCTGTATTTCATCAGGGCAAAATAAAAAATCAGTGCAAAAATGTAGCCAATATCGGATTTAAACCTGTATCATCATTACTTATGCAAGATGATGTTTTGTATTATTCATATGTTAGTTCAACAAATGTGGATACAATGACGATTAATGATAAGTGTAACATTGAGTATAAGATTGCATTTATTCCTAATCGTTTTCCAAATATTATTTCTAAAGGAGGCAGTCTTCTATTGACTTTATATTAAAGTTTATATTTATATTATAAGTATTGTCAGGTGACACACAGATATGCAGATATCTGCCGATTAAAAACATAACATTCTGCAAATGAACTAATCGGCTGAATAAATAAGTTATATGGTAAGTGACTGCCAAAGATTATATTCTTTATGAAGTAGTAGACATCAATTGAAAAACAAGTCATACATCATCTATTTGTTTTGGACAAATGAACCAATATAATTTGTGAGAATTGAGTTACGTTTGTAAGGTAGAAATGTCATCACCCTCTAAGAAATGTTGTGTCATTTACGGAGCAATATTAGTTATTTGCTCATGTACTTAACGCAATAAATTTTTTTAACTCATGGTAGGTAGTTCGGAGTGTTAATGCGCATCTCCCACTGTCAGATGAAAGTTGATCTTGATGACGTCGTCTTATATGCAATACTCTCCCACACGTGGATAAGAGCTTCCTTGTGCACTGGTCGAATATTCGTCAAAAACAATTTTTTTTTGGATATTGTACATCATCTAAATAAATATCAGAAGTGATGAAACCCAGCCATCAAACATCTGTTGGTTCAAAATCACACAATATTACGTGACACATTGGATTGAAGGTCAGGGTAACTTTAAGGGAATATGTTTTAGAAATAGTGTATCACTCGATCATGATATGTTCTTTTAAGAACAAAACACAAACTAGCCACAACATTAATAAGTTTTCTAAATTACTTTGAAGAATCATTATGGGATAGGGACCATCAATTTTGAGCAATGCACAGCAAGTCGGTTGATCGATAAAAGTTTTGTGAGTCATCATAAGATATTTCACTTATTTCAAGTTCCTGAATGATTACCAAATCCTTAGTGAATGTCAAATAGTCTCTCGTACTGTGCCTTAAAATGTTGTTCTGTGGTTGGAAAGAATAATACAAGAGAGATAAAACATGATATAAACTGTATCCTGGTTAATAATAAGTTGATGAATATGGTGGTCTGTTGTCTGTAAGCATTAAATGGTATAACAATTAGCTCAAAATACTCATTATTTACACCCAAAAATTGACCTTTAATTTGTCCAGTCTTTTGCAGACGGAAATGGATAATAGACAGTTAGTATAGTTGTTTTTTTAGCTACATTACATCGATATGCAGACATGGTCAACTCTATGGCATTTTTATATGAAAGATATATACCAGGAATTACCACTTGTGCTTAAATTATTTGCATACGAGCCCAATTTCAATAAGTAAGAATATTTTTTACGTTTTCATTGTAAATTCGAAAAAGTCATATGGCACACTTCCGAGGATAATGATTTCTTAATTACCGAATCTATTCCATTTGAAAGGCACTGAAATATTCAGAAAATGGCCTGTTTCCCTTGCAGCTTATTATTAACCATATAGGTAATAAATCATTCTATATCATGATAAGTAGATCAAAATTATTAAAAAAATTACCAGCCTTACCTTTTACTTTGCCTAGTGATCACATGTGCTCCCCACATAACCTATTTTTTAGGTCAATTAGGGTTGCTTTTAGGACTGTACGTGATCCTTAATTCATCATTTTTCGCTCAGGATACGCATACATATCATCTTAAACAACACATCTAAAGATAAAAAACTTCTAATAAGTTTAGAATGTATTTTACAAGCCAATTATACGATTTACAAAGTAATTGAATTGAATGAATTCGTTTTTTTTTTTTGGCGTTAAGGCCTACTATGACTCCTATTATTTCAAACAATATCGTTATTGATTATTATTACTGAATAACTCAAATGAATCACGTCAAATCTTACCAATCACAATTATCTTATCAAGGAGCTATAATTTAAAGGTCAATAGTATTTTCTTTGTATACTTGACAAAAAAAAAACATTTCGTGACATGACAAAACATGAAGCCGATTACAGAAAATCATATCCTTTTGAGAGAACTTTGGAATTAGGGATTTATATCAAACTTCGATTTTATCTAACAACATGGGGTTAATTTTGCGACCTGAAAAAAGGTATCTGTGTTTGTTTTCAAGGCAACATCATTGAAAAAAATATCTTATTATAAAGTTTAAGGTTTAACTCCATTAGGCGTCCATGATATTTATGTAAAATTATGCAGATGTTTAATTCCATAAACATCGGTGTATTGAACACAACTTGAGTGAATCAAGCAGAGATTTATACAAAACTGTTTAACAATTTCGATAACAATGTGTGAGTTATTAGAGAAATCTATTTTGCAGTTGAAGATTAAAAAACCTACCGTGCTTGTTCAAACATTTGTTCAATTGTACTTCAGCCACTAAATGTCTTGGAATGACTGCAATTGTTTGTTAAAAAATTGTCCTTTTCAATTATTCATATAAGTTATATGATTTTATTTAAATGCATTTTCGGGATACTTTCGGTAACTTGAATGGAGAAGTCGGCTGTCCGGCAAATCGAGAACCCACCGAAAAGAGACAATGTCTTCAAAGGGATATTACTTAGTGTCACATTGTTATCTCAGCAAAATACTTGTAACAACGCAGTGGAAATTAATGTATAAATGGGGATTAAAAGCTCTTACATAAAGTAAAAAGATAAAACGGGTGTAAAAGGAGAGAGTCCTCAAATCGTCCCCAGTCCAGGCCTCCACGTAGCTGGATTACAGGAGTTTGCCACAACTCCCAGCCGGTAGTTTACTATTTCTTTATCATAGTCATTTCAAAACATGAAATCATCCGTTTTTACATAGCTATCCTTTCGACGAGCGAAAACCATGTCAACTTAAACTTAGTAAACCCTAACGAAATGGTGATTATTGATACAGAAGGACATTGACACGATTATTTTGTAGCATATGGAAGATTCAATCCGGTGAATACAGAGACTCTTTCCTGTGAGAAAATGCTGCCTCTTTGCAAAGAGAATGCAGTTCGTGACAGTCTTTAAAAGGTAATAAGGGAGACAACTGTGCTTGCTGAATTTCCATATCTTTTGTATATTAGACAATTTAACATCATAGCAAAGTGATAACTCTTGTATCTCGTAACACAACTAGAGCCGTAAGGGAAAAGAGACAATGTCTATTACTTAGTGTCACATTGTTATCTCAGCAAAATACTTGTAACAACACAGTGGAAATTAGTGTATAAATGGGGATTAAAAGCTCTTACATAAAGTAAAAAGATAAAACGGGTGTAAAAGGAGAGAGTCCAGTTATATTGGACGGGCTGCCAGCAGACGTCTATTCACAGGTGCGAACCCACTACTGCGCGACACGGGGACTTTTGCCTGCTGCATTTCTGCCCTGGGCCAGTACGTCCCTCCTTAGTCAACCTGGTACCATCAGATTCCTCCGACGGCACCATATTGATGCCGGGCTTAGCGCGGACACCCGATCTACATAGCACGTCTGAAGACAGAACCCCCGTCCTCAAATCGTCCCCAGTCCAGGCCTCCACGTAGCTGGATTACAGGAGTTTGCCACAACTCCCAGCCGGTAGTTTACTATTTCTTTATCATAGTCATTTCAAAACATGAAATCATCCGTTTTTACATAGCTATCCTTTCGACGAGCGAAAACCATGTCAACTTAAACTTAGTAAACCCTAACGAAATGCTGATTATTGATACAGAAGGACATTGACACGATTATTTTGTAGCATATGGAAGATTCAATCCGGTGAATACAGAGACTCTTTCCTGTGAGAAAATGCTGCCTCTTTGCAAAGAGAACGCAGTTCGTGACAGTCTTTAAAAGGTAATAAGGGAGACAACTGTGCTTGCTGAATTTCAGTTTCATCTATATCGTTTTTCCATATCTTTTGTACATTAGACAATTTAACATCATAGCAAAGTGATAACTCTTGTATCTCGTAACACAACTAGAGCCGTAAGGGAAAAGAGACAATGTCTTCAAAGGGATATTACTTAGTGTCACATTGTTATCTCAGCAAAATACTTGTAACAACACATTGGTAATTAGTGTATAAATGGGGATTAAAGGCTCTTACATAAAGTAAAAAGATACAAAACGGGTGTGAAAGGAGTGAGTCCAGTTATATTGGACGGGCTGCCAGCAGACGTCTATTCACAGGTGCGAACCCACTACTGCGCGACACGGGGACTTTTGCCTGCTGCATTTCTGCCCTGGGCCAGTACGTCCCTCCTTAGTCAACCTGGTACCATCAGATTCCTCCGACGGCACCATATTGATGCCGGGCTTAGCGCGGACACCCGATCTACATAGCACGTCTGAAGACAGAACCCCCGTCCTCAAATCGTCCCCAGTCCAGGCCTCCACGTAGCTGGATTACAGGAGTTTGCCACAACTCCCAGCCGGTAGTTTACTATTTCTTTATCATAGTCATTTCAAAACATGAAATCATCCGTTTTTACATAGCTATCCTTTCGACGAGCGAAAACCATGTCAACTTAAACTTAGTAAACCCTAACGAAATGGTGATTATTGATACAGAAGGACATTGACACGATTATTTTGTAGCATATGGAAGATTCAATCCGGTGAATACAGAGACTCTTTCCTGTGAGAAAATGCTGCCTCTTTGCAAAGAGAATGCAGTTCGTGACAGTCTTTAAAAGGTAATAAGGGAGACAACTGTGCTTGCTGAATTTCCATATCTTTTGTATATTAGACAATTTAACATCATAGCAAAGTGATAACTCTTGTATCTCGTAACACAACTAGAGCCGTAAGGGAAAAGAGACAATGTCTATTACTTAGTGTCACATTGTTATCTCAGCAAAATACTTGTAACAACACAGTGGAAATTAGTGTATAAATGGGGATTAAAAGCTCTTACATAAAGTAAAAAGATAAAACGGGTGTAAAGGGAGAGAGTCCAGTTATATTGGACGGGCTGCCAGCAGACGTCTATTCACAGGTGCGAACCCACTACTGCGCGACACGGGGACTTTTGCCTGCTGCATTTCTGCCCTGGGCCAGTACGTCCCTCCTTAGTCAACCTGGTACCATCAGATTCCTCCGACGGCACCATATTGATGCCGGGCTTAGCGCGGACACCCGATCTACATAGCACGTCTGAAGACAGAACCCCCGTCCTCAAATCGTCCCCAGTCCAGGCCTCCACGTAGCTGGATTACAGGAGTTTGCCACAACTCCCAGCCGGTAGCTTACTATTTCTTTATCATAGTCATTTCAAACATGAAATCATCCGTTTTTACATAGCTATCCTTTCGACGAGCGAAAACCATGTCAACTTAAACTTAGTAAACCCTAACGAAATGGTGATTATTGATACAGAAGGACATTGACACGATTATTTTGTAGCATATGGAAGATTCAATCCGGTGAATACAGAGACTCTTTCCTGTGAGAAAATGCTGCCTCTTTGCAAAGAGAACGCAGTTCGTGACAGTCTTTAAAAGGTAATAAGGGAGACAACTGTGCTTGCTGAATTTCAGTTTCATCTATATCGTTTTTCCATATCTTTTGTACATTAGACAATTTAACATCATAGCAAAGTGATAACTCTTGTATCTCGTAACACAACTAGACCCGTAAGGGAAAAGAGACAATGTCTTCAAAGGGATATTACTTAGTGTCACATTGTTATCTCAGCAAAATACTTGTAACAACACATTGGTAATTAGTGTATAAATGGGGATTAAAGGCTCTTACATAAAGTAAAAAGATACAAAACGGGTGTGAAAGGAGTGAGTCCAGTTATATTGGACGGGCTGCCAGCAGACGTCTATTCACAGGTGCGAACCCACTACTGCGCGACACGGGGACTTTTGCCTGCTGCATTTCTGCCCTGGGCCAGTACGTCCCTCCTTAGTCAACCTGGTACCATCAGATTCCTCCGACGGCACCATATTGATGCCGGGCTTAGCGCGGACACCCGATCTACATAGCACGTCTAAAGACAGAACCCCCGTCCTCAAATCGTCCCCAGTCCAGGCCTCCACGTAGCTGGATTACAGGAGTTTGCCACAACTCCCAGCCGGTAGTTTACTATTTCTTTATCATAGTCATTTCAAAACATGAAATCATCCGTTTTTACATAGCTATCCTTTCGACGAGCGAAAACCATGTCAACTTAAACTTAGTAAACCCTAACGAAATGGTGATTATTGATACAGAAGGACATTGACACGATTATTTTGTAGCATATGGAAGATTCAATCCGATGAATACAGAGACTCTTTCCTGTGAGAAAATGCTGCCTCTTTGCAAAGAGAACGCAGTTCGTGACAGTCTTTAAAAGGTAATAAGGGAGACAACTGTGCTTGCTGAATTTCAGTTTCATCTATATCGTTTTTCCATATCTTTTGTACATTAGACAATTTAACATCATAGCAAAGTGATAACTCTTGTATCTCGTAACACAACTAGAGCCGTAAGGGAAAAGAGACAATGTCTTCAAAGGGATATTACTTAGTGTCACATTGTTATCTCAGCAAAATACTTGTAACAACACATTGGTAATTAGTGTATAAATGGGGATTAAAGGCTCTTACATAAAGTAAAAAGATACAAAACGGGTGTGAAAGGAGTGAGTCCAGTTATATTAGACGGGCTGCCAGCAGACGTCTATTCACAGGTGCGAACCCACTACTGCGCGACACGGGGACTTTTGCCTGCTGCATTTCTGCCCTGGGCCAGTACGTCCCTCCTTAGTCAACCTGGTACCATCAGATTCCTCCGACGGCACCATATTGATGCCGGGCTTAGCGCGGACACCCGATCTACATAGCACGTCTGAAGACAGAACCCCTGTCCTCAAATCGTCCCCAGTCCAGGCCTCCACGTAGCTGGATTACAGGAGTTTGCCACAACTCCCAGCCGGTAGTTTACTATTTCTTTATCATAGTCATTTCAAAACATGAAATCATCCGTTTTTACATAGCTATCCTTTCGACGAGCGAAAACCATGTCAACTTAAACTTAGTAAACCCTAACGAAATGGTGATTATTGATACAGAAGGACATTGACACGATTATTTTGTAGCATATGGAAGATTCAATCCGGTGAATACAGAGACTCTTTCCTGTGAGAAAATGCTGCCTCTTTGCAAAGAGAATGCAGTTCGTGACAGTCTTTAAAAGGTAATAAGGGAGACAACTGTGCTTGCTGAATTTCCATATCTTTTGTATATTAGACAAGTTAACATCATAGCAAAGTGATAACTCTTGTATCTCGTAACACAACTAGAGCCGTAAGGGAAAAGAGACAATGTCTATTACTTAGTGTCACATTGTTATCTCAGCAAAATACTTGTAACAACACAGTGGAAATTAGTGTATAAATGGGGATTAAAAGCTCTTACATAAAGTAAAAAGATAAAACGGGTGTAAAAGGAGAGAGTCCAGTTATATTGGACGGGCTGCCAGCAGACGTCTATTCACAGGTGCGAACCCACTACTGCGCGACACGGGGACTTTTGCCTGCTGCATTTCTGCCCTGGGCCAGTACGTCCCTCCTTAGTCAACCTGGTACCATCAGATTCCTCCGACGGCACCATATTGATGCCGGGCTTAGCGCGGACACCCGATCTACATAGCACGTCTGAAGACAGAACCCCCGTCCTCAAATCGTCCCCAGTCCAGGCCTCCACGTAGCTGGATTACAGGAGTTTGCCACAACTCCCAGCCGGTAGCTTACTATTTCTTTATCATAGTCATTTCAAAACATGAAATCATCCGTTTTTACATAGCTATCCTTTCGACGAGCGAAAACCATGTCAACTTAAACTTAGTAAACCCTAACGAAATGGTGATTATTGATACAGAAGGACATTGACACGATTATTTTGTAGCATATGGAAGATTCAATCCGGTGAATACAGAGACTCTTTCCTGTGAGAAAATGCTGCCTCTTTGCAAAGAGAATGCAGTTCGTGACAGTCTTTAAAAGGTAATAAGGGAGACAACTGTGCTTGCTGAATTTCAGTTTCATCTATATCGTTTTTCCATATCTTTTGTACATTAGACAATTTAACATCATAGCAAAGTGATAACTCTTGTATCTCGTAACACAACTAGAGCCGTAAGGGAAAAGAGACAATGTCTTCAAAGGGATATTACTTAGTGTCACATTGTTATCTCAGCAAAATACTTGTAACAACACAGTGGTAATTAGTGTATAAATGGGGATTAAAGGCTCTTACATAAAGTAAAAAGATACAAAACGGGTGTGAAAGGAGTGAGTCCAGTTATATTGGACGGGCTGCCAGCAGACGTCTATTCACAGGTGCGAACCCACTACTGCGCGACACGGGGACTTTTGCCTGCTGCATTTCTGCCCTGGGCCAGTACGTCCCTCCTTAGTCAACCTGGTACCATCAGATTCCTCCGACGGCACCATATTGATGCCGGGCTTAGCGCGGACACCCGATCTACATAGCACGTCTGAAGACAGAACCCCCGTCCTCAAATCGTCCCCAGTCCAGGCCTCCACGTAGCTGGATTACAGGAGTTTGCCACAACTCCCAGCCGGTAGTTTACTATTTCTTTATCATAGTCATTTCAAAACATGAAATCATCCGTTTTTACATAGCTATCCTTTCGACGAGCGAAAACCATGTCAACTTAAACTTAGTAAACCCTAACGAAATGGTGATTATTGATACAGAAGGACATTGACACGATTATTTTGTAGCATATGGAAGATTCAATCCGGTGAATACAGAGACTCTTTCCTGTGAGAAAATGCTGCCTCTTTGCAAAGAGAATGCAGTTCGTGACAGTCTTTAAAAGGTAATAAGGGAGACAACTGTGCTTGCTGAATTTCAGTTTCATCTATATCGTTTTTCCATATCTTTTGTACATTAGACAATTTAACATCATAGCAAAGTGATAACTCTTGTATCTCGTAACACAACTAGAGCCGTAAGGGAAAAGAGACAATGTCTTCAAAGGGATATTACTTAGTGTCACATTGTTATCTCAGCAAAATACTTGTAACAACACAGTGGTAATTAGTGTATAAATGGGGATTAAAGGCTCTTACATAAAGTAAAAAGATACAAAACGGGTGTGAAAGGAGTGAGTCCAGTTATATTGGACGGGCTGCCAGCAGACGTCTATTCACAGGTGCGAACCCACTACTGCGCGACACGGGGACTTTTGCCTGCTGCATTTCTGCCCTGGGCCAGTACGTCCCTCCTTAGTCAACCTGGTACCATCAGATTCCTCCGACGGCACCATATTGATGCCGGGCTTAGCGCGGACACCCGATCTACATAGCACGTCTGAAGACAGAACCCCCGTCCTCAAATCGTCCCCAGTCCAGGCCTCCAAGTAGCTGGATTACAGGAGTTTGCCACAACTCCCAGCCGGTAGTTTACTATTTCTTTATCATAGTCATTTCAAAACATGAAATCATCCGTTTTTACATAGCTATCCTTTCGACGAGCGAAAACCATGTCAACTTAAACTTAGTAAACCCTAACGAAATGGTGATTATTGATACAGAAGGACATTGACACGATTATTTTGTAGCATATGGAAGATTCAATCCGGTGAATACAGAGACTCTTTCCTGTGAGAAAATGCTGCCTCTTTGCAAAGAGAATGCAGTTCGTGACAGTCTTTAAAAGGTAATAAGGGAGACAACTGTGCTTGCTGAATTTCAGTTTCATCTATATCGTTTTTCCATATCTTTTGTACATTAGACAATTTAACATCATAGCAAAGTGATAACTCTTGTATCTCGTAACACAACTAGAGCCGTAAGGGAAAAGAGACAATGTCTTCAAAGGGATATTACTTAGTGTCACATTGTTATCTCAGCAAAATACTTGTAACAACACAGTGGTAATTAGTGTATAAATGGGGATTAAAGGCTCTTACATAAAGTAAAAAGATACAAAACGGGTGTGAAAGGAGTGAGTCCAGTTATATTGGACGGGCTGCCAGCAGACGTCTATTCACAGGTGCGAACCCACTACTGCGCGACACGGGGACTTTTGCCTGCTGCATTTCTGCCCTGGGCCAGTACGTCCCTCCTTAGTCAACCTGGTACCATCAGATTCCTCCGACGGCACCATATTGATGCCGGGCTTAGCGCGGACACCCGATCTACATAGCACGTCTGAAGACAGAACCCCCGTCCTCAAATCGTCCCCAGTCCAGGCCTCCAAGTAGCTGGATTACAGGAGTTTGCCACAACTCCCAGCCGGTAGTTTACTATTTCTTTATCATAGTCATTTCAAAACATGAAATCATCCGTTTTTACATAGCTATCCTTTCGACGAGCGAAAACCATGTCAACTTAAACTTAGTAAACCCTAACGAAATGGTGATTATTGATACAGAAGGACATTGACACGATTATTTTGTAGCATATGGAAGATTCAATCCGGTGAATACAGAGACTCTTTCCTGTGAGAAAATGCTGCCTCTTTGCAAAGAGAATGAAGTTCGTGACAGTCTTTAAAAGGTAATAAGGGAGACAACTGTGCTTGCTGAATTTCAGTTTCATCTATATCGTTTTTCCATATCTTTTGTACATTAGACAATTTAACATCATAGCAAAGTGATAACTCTTGTATCTCGTAACACAACTAGAGCCGTAAGGGAAAAGAGACAATGTCTTCAAAGGGATATTACTTAGTGTCACATTGTTATCTGAGCAAAATACTTGTAACAACACAGTGGTAATTAGTGTATAAATGGGGATTAAAGGCTCTTACATAAAGTAAAAAGATACAAAACGGGTGTGAAAGGAGTGAGTCCAGTTATATTGGACGGGCTGCCAGCAGACGTCTATTCACAGGTGCGAACCCACTACTGCGCGACACGGGGACTTTTGCCTGCTGCATTTCTGCCCTGGGCCAGTACGTCCCTCCTTAGTCAACCTGGTACCATCAGATTCCTCCGACGGCACCATATTGATGCCGGGCTTAGCGCGGACACCCGATCTACATAGCAAAGAGAATGCAGTTCGTGACAGTCTTTAAAAGGTAATAAGGGAGACAACTGTGCTTGCTGAATTTCAGTTTCATCTATATCGTTTTTCCATATCTTTTGTACATTAGACAATTTAACATCATAGCAAAGTGATAACTCTTGTATCTCGTAACACAACTAGAGCCGTAAGGGAAAAGAGACAATGTCTTCAAAGGGATATTACTTAGTGTCACATTGTTATCTCAGCAAAATACTTGTAACAACACAGTGGTAATTAGTGTATAAATGGGGATTAAAAGCTCTTACATAAAGTAAAAAGATACAAAACGGGTGTGAAAGGAGTGAGTCCAGTTATATTGGACGGGCTGCCAGCAGACGTCTATTCACAGGTGCGAACCCACTACTGCGCGACACGGGGACTTTTGCCTGCTGCATTTCTGCCCTGGGCCAGTACGTCCCTCCTTAGTCAACCTGGTACCATCAGATTCCTCCGACGGCACCATATTGATGCCGGGCTTAGCGCGGACACCCGATCTACATAGCACGTCTGAAGACAGAACCCCCGTCCTCAAATCGTCCCCAGTCCAGGCCTGCAAGTAGCTGGATTACAGGAGTTTGCCACAACTCCCAGCCGGTAGCTTACTATTTCTTTATCATAGTCATTTCAAAACATGAAATCATCCGTTTTTACATAGCTATCCTTTCGACGAGCGAAAACCATGTCAACTTAAACTTAGTAAACCCTAACGAAATGGTGATTATTGATACAGAAGGACATTGACGCGATTATTTTGTAGCATATGGATGATTCAATCCGGTGAATACAGAGACTCTTTCCTGTGAGAAAATGCTGCCTCTTTGCAAAGAGAACGCAGTTCGTGACAGTCTTTAAAAGGTAATAAGGGAGACAACTGTGCTTGCTGAATTTCAGTTTCATCTATATCGTTTTTCCATATCTTTTGTACATTAGACAATTTAACATCATAGCAAAGTGATAACTCTTGTATCTCGTAACACAACTAGAGCCGTAAGGTAAAAGAGACAATGTCTTCAAAGGGATATTACTTAGTGTCACATTGTTATCTCAGCAAAATACTTGTAACAACACAGTGGTAATTAGTGTATAAATGGGGATTAAAGGCTCTTACATAAAGTAAAAAGATACAAAATGGGTGTGAAAGGAGTGAGTCCAGTTATATTGGACGGGCTGCCAGCAGACGTCTATTCACAGGTGCGAACCCACTACTGCGCGACACGGGGACTTTTGCCTGCTGCATTTCTGCCCTGGGCCAGTACGTCCCTCCTTAGTCAACCTGGTACCATCAGATTCCTCCGACGGCACCATATTGATGCCGGGCTTAGCGCGGACACCCGATCTACATAGCACGTCTGAAGACAGAACCCCCGTCCTCAAATCGTCCCCAGTCCAGGCCTGCAAGTAGCTGGATTACAGGAGTTTGCCACAACTCCCAGCCGGTAGCTTACTATTTCTTTATCATAGTCATTTCAAAACATGAAATCATCCGTTTTTACATAGCTATCCTTTCGACGAGCGAAAACCATGTCAACTTAAACTTAGTAAACCCTAACGAAATGGTGATTATTGATACAGAAGGACATTGACGCAAATATTTTGTAGCATATGGAAGATTCAATCCGGTGAATACAGAGACTCTTTCCTGTGAGAAAATGCTGCCTCTTTGCAAAGAGAACGCAGTTCGTGACAGTCTTTAAAAGGTAATAAGGGAGACAACTGTGCTTGCTGAATTTCAGTTTCATCTATATCGTTTTTCCATATCTTTTGTACATTAGACAATTTAACATCATAGCAAAGTGATAACTCTTGCATCTCGTAACACAACTAGAGCCGTAAGGGAAAAGAGACAATGTCTTCAAAGGGATATTACTTAGTGTCACATTGTTATCTCAGCAAAATACTTGTAACAACACAGTGGTAATTAGTGTATAAATGGGGATTAAAAGCTCTTACATAAAGTAAAAAGATACAAAACGGGTGTGAAAGGAGTGAGTCCAGTTATATTGGACGGGCTGCCAGCAGACGTCTATTCACAGGTGCGAACCCACTACTGCGCGACACGGGGACTTTTGCCTGCTGCATTTCTGCCCTGGGCCAGTACGTCCCTCCTTAGTCAACCTGGTACCATCAGATTCCTCCGACGGCACCATATTGATGCCGGGCTTAGCGCGGACACCCGATCTACATAGCACGTCTGAAGACAGAACCCCCGTCCTCAAATCGTCCCCAGTCCAGGCCTCCACGTAGCTGGATTACAGGAGTTTGCCACAACTCCCAGCCGGTAGCTTACTATTTCTTTATCATAGTCATTTCAAAACATGAAATCATCCGTTTTTACATAGCTATCCTTTCGACGAGCGAAAACCATGTCAACTTAAACTTAGTAAACCCTAACGAAATGGTGATTATTGATACAGAAGGACATTGACGCGATTATTTTGTAGCATATGGATGATTCAATCCGGTGAATACAGAGACTCTTTCCTGTGAGAAAATGCTGCCTCTTTGCAAAGAGAACGCAGTTCGTGACAGTCTTTAAAAGGTAATAAGGGAGACAACTGTGCTTGCTGAATTTCAGTTTCATCTATATCGTTTTTCCATATCTTTTGTACATTAGACAATTTAACATCATAGCAAAGTGATAACTCTTGTATCTCGTAACACAACTAGAGCCGTAAGGTAAAAGAGACAATGTCTTCAAAGGGATATTACTTAGTGTCACATTGTTATCTCAGCAAAATACTTGTAACAACACAGTGGTAATTAGTGTATAAATGGGGATTAAAGGCTCTTACATAAAGTAAAAAGATACAAAACGGGTGTGAAAGGAGTGAGTCCAGTTATATTGGACGGGCTGCCAGCAGACGTCTATTCACAGGTGCGAACCCACTACTGCGCGACACGGGGACTTTTGCCTGCTGCATTTCTGCCCTGGGCCAGTACGTCCCTCCTTAGTCAACCTGGTACCATCAGATTCCTCCGACGGCACCATATTGATGCCGGGCTTAGCGCGGACACCCGATCTACATAGCACGTCTGAAGACAGAACCCCCGTCCTCAAATCGTCCCCAGTCCAGGCCTGCAAGTAGCTGGATTACAGGAGTTTGCCACAACTCCCAGCCGGTAGCTTACTATTTCTTTATCATAGTCATTTCAAAACATGAAATCATCCGTTTTTACATAGCTATCCTTTCGACGAGCGAAAACCATGTCAACTTAAACTTAGTAAACCCTAACGAAATGGTGATTATTGATACAGAAGGACATTGACGCAAATATTTTGTAGCATATGGAAGATTCAATCCGGTGAATACAGAGACTCTTTCCTGTGAGAAAATGCTGCCTCTTTGCAAAGAGAACGCAGTTCGTGACAGTCTTTAAAAGGTAATAAGGGAGACAACTGTGCTTGCTGAATTTCAGTTTCATCTATATCGTTTTTCCATATCTTTTGTACATTAGACAATTTAACATCATAGCAAAGTGATAACTCTTGCATCTCGTAACACAACTAGAGCCGTAAGGGAAAAGAGACAATGTCTTCAAAGGGATATTACTTAGTGTCACATTGTTATCTCAGCAAAATACTTGTAACAACACAGTGGTAATTAGTGTATAAATGGGGATTAAAGGCTCTTACATAAAGTAAAAAGATACAAAACGGGTGTGAAAGGAGTGAGTCCAGTTATATTGGACGGGCTGCCAGCAGACGTCTATTCACAGGTGCGAACCCACTACTGCGCGACACGGGGACTTTTGCCTGCTGCATTTCTGCCCTGGGCCAGTACGTCCCTCCTTAGTCAACCTGGTACCATCAGATTCCTCCGACGGCACCATATTGATGCCGGGCTTAGCGCGGACACCCGATCTACATAGCACGTCTGAAGACAGAACCCCCGTCCTCAAATCGTCCCCAGTCCAGGCCTGCAAGTAGCTGGATTACAGGAGTTTGCCACAACTCCCAGCCGGTAGCTTACTATTTCTTTATCATAGTCATTTCAAAACATGAAATCATCCGTTTTTACATAGCTATCCTTTCGACGAGCGAAAACCATGTCAACTTAAACTTAGTAAACCCTAACGAAATGGTGATTATTGATACAGAAGGACATTGACGCAAATATTTTGTAGCATATGGAAGATTCAATCCGGTGAATACAGAGACTCTTTCCTGTGAGAAAATGCTGCCTCTTTGCAAAGAGAACGCAGTTCGTGACAGTCTTTAAAAGGTAATAAGGGAGACAACTGTGCTTGCTGAATTTCAGTTTCATCTATATCGTTTTTCCATATCTTTTGTACATTAGACAATTTAACATCATAGCAAAGTGATAACTCTTGCATCTCGTAACACAACTAGAGCCGTAAGGGAAAAGAGACAATGTCTTCAAAGGGATATTACTTAGTGTCACATTGTTATCTCAGCAAAATACTTGTAACAACACATTGGTAATTAGTGTATAAATGGGGATTAAAAGCTCTTACATAAAGTAAAAAGATACAAAACGGGTGTGAAAGGAGTGAGTCCAGTTATATTGGACGGGCTGCCAGCAGACGTCTATTCACAGGTGCGAACCCACTACTGCGCGACACGGGGACTTTTGCCTGCTGCATTTCTGCCCTGGGCCAGTACGTCCCTCCTTAGTCAACCTGGTACCATCAGATTCCTCCGACGGCACCATATTGATGCCGGGCTTAGCGCGGACACCCGATCTACATAGCACGTCTGAAGACAGAACCCCCGTCCTCAAATCGTCCCCAGTCCAGGCCTCCACGTAGCTGGATTACAGGAGTTTGCCACAACTCCCAGCCGGTAGCTTACTATTTCTTTATCATAGTCATTTCAAAACATGAAATCATCCGTTTTTACATAGCTATCCTTTCGACGAGCGAAAACCATGTCAACTTAAACTTAGTAAACCCTAACGAAATGGTGATTATTGATACAGAAGGACATTGACGCGATTATTTTGTAGCATATGGATGATTCAATCCGGTGAATACAGAGACTCTTTCCTGTGAGAAAATGCTGCCTCTTTGCAAAGAGAACGCAGTTCGTGACAGTCTTTAAAAGGTAATAAGGGAGACAACTGTGCTTGCTGAATTTCAGTTTCATCTATATCGTTTTTCCATATCTTTTGTACATTAGACAATTTAACATCATAGCAAAGTGATAACTCTTGTATCTCGTAACACAACTAGAGCCGTAAGGTAAAAGAGACAATGTCTTCAAAGGGATATTACTTAGTGTCACATTGTTATCTCAGCAAAATACTTGTAACAACACAGTGGTAATTAGTGTATAAATGGGGATTAAAGGCTCTTACATAAAGTAAAAAGATACAAAACGGGTGTGAAAGGAGTGAGTCCAGTTATATTGGACGGGCTGCCAGCAGACGTCTATTTACAGGTGCGAACCCACTACTGCGCGACACGGGGACTTTTGCCTGCTGCATTTCTGCCCTGGGCCAGTACGTCCCTCCTTAGTCAACCTGGTACCATCAGATTCCTCCGACGGCACCATATTGATGCCGGGCTTAGCGCGGACACCCGATCTACATAGCACGTCTGAAGACAGAACCCCCGTCCTCAAATCGTCTCCAGTCCAGGCCTCCACGTAGCTGGATTACAGGAGTTTGCCACAACTCCCAGCCGGTAGTTTACTATTTCTTTATCATAGTCATTTCAAAACATGAAATCATCCGTTTTTACATAGCTATCCTTTCGACGAGCGAAAACCATGTCAACTTAAACTTAGTAAACCCTAACGAAATGGTGATTATTGATACAGAAGGACATTGACACGATTATTTTGTAGCATATGGAAGATTCAATCCGGTGAATACAGAGACTCTTTCCTGTGAGAAAATGCTGCCTCTTTGCAAAGAGAATGCAGTTCGTGACAGTCTTTAAAAGGTAATAAGGGAGACAACTGTGCTTGCTGAATTTCCATATCTTTTGTATATTAGACAATTTAACATCATAGCAAAGTGATAACTCTTGTATCTCGTAACACAACTAGAGCCGTAAGGGAAAAGAGACAATGTCTATTACTTAGTGTCACATTGTTATCTCAGCAAAATACTTGTAACAACACAGTGGAAATTAGTGTATAAATGGGGATTAAAAGCTCTTACATAAAGTAAAAAGATAAAACGGGTGTAAAGGGAGTGAGTCCAGTTATATTGGACGGGCTGCCAGCAGACGTCTATTCACAGGTGCGAACCCACTACTGCGCGACACGGGGACTTTTGCCTGCTGCATTTCTGCCCTGGGCCAGTACGTCCCTCCTTAGTCAACCTGGTACCATCAGATTCCTCCGACGGCACCATATTGATGCCGGGCTTAGCGCGGACACCCGATCTACATAGCACGTCTGAAGACAGAACCCCCGTCCTCAAATCGTCCCCAGTCCAGGCCTCCACGTAGCTGGATTACAGGAGTTTGCCACAACTCCCAGCCGGTAGCTTACTATTTCTTTATCATAGTCATTTCAAAACATGAAATCATCCGTTTTTACATAGCTATCCTTTCGACGAGCGAAAACCATGTCAACTTAAACTTAGTAAACCCTAACGAAATGGTGATTATTGATACAGAAGGACATTGACACGATTATTTTGTAGCATATGGAAGATTCAATCCGGTGAATACAGAGACTCTTTCCTGTGAGAAAATGCTGCCTCTTTGCAAAGAGAACGCAGTTCGTGACAGTCTTTAAAAGGTAATAAGGGAGACAACTGTGCTTGCTGAATTTCAGTTTCATCTATATCGTTTTTCCATATCTTTTGTACATTAGACAATTTAACATCATAGCAAAGTGATAACTCTTGTATCTCGTAACACAACTAGACCCGTAAGGGAAAAGAGACAATGTCTTCAAAGGGATGTTACTTAGTGTCACATTGTTATCTCAGCAAAATACTTGTAACAACACATTGGTAATTAGTGTATAAATGGGGATTAAAGGCTCTTACATAAAGTAAAAAGATACAAAACGGGTGTGAAAGGAGTGAGTCCAGTTATATTGGACGGGCTGCCAGCAGACGTCTATTCACAGGTGCGAACCCACTACTGCGCGACACGGGGACTTTTGCCTGCTGCATTTCTGCCCTGGGCCAGTACGTCCCTCCTTAGTCAACCTGGTACCATCAGATTCCTCCGACGGCACCATATTGATGCCGGGCTTAGCGCGGACACCCGATCTACATAGCAAAGAGAATGCAGTTCGTGACAGTCTTTAAAAGGTAATAAGGGAGACAACTGTGCTTGCTGAATTTCAGTTTCATCTATATCGTTTTTCCATATCTTTTGTACATTAGACAATTTAACATCATAGCAAAGTGATAACTCTTGTATTCCTCCGACGGCACCATATTGATGCCGGGCTTAGCGCGGACACCCGATCTACATAGCAAAGAGAATGCAGTTCGTGACAGTCTTTAAAAGGTAATAAGGGAGACAACTGTGCTTGCTGAATTTCAGTTTCATCTATATCGTTTTTCCATATCTTTTGTACATTAGACAATTTAACATCATAGCAAAGTGATAACTCTTGTATCTCGTAACACAACTAGAGCCGTAAGGGAAAAGAGACAATGTCTTCAAAGGGATATTACTTAGTGTCACATTGTTATCTCAGCAAAATACTTGTAACAACACAGTGGTAATTAGTGTATAAATGGGGATTAAAAGCTCTTACATAAAGTAAAAAGATACAAAACGGGTGTGAAAGGAGTGAGTCCAGTTATATTGGACGGGCTGCCAGCAGACGTCTATTCACAGGTGCGAACCCACTACTGCGCGACACGGGGACTTTTGCCTGCTGCATTTCTGCCCTGGGCCAGTACGTCCCTCCTTAGTCAACCTGGTACCATCAGATTCCTCCGACGGCACCATATTGATGCCGGGCTTAGCGCGGACACCCGATCTACATAGCAAAGAGAATGCAGTTCGTGACAGTCTTTAAAAGGTAATAAGGGAGACAACTGTGCTTGCTGAATTTCAGTTTCATCTATATTGTTTTTCCATATCTTTTGTACATTAGACAATTTAACATCATAGCAAAGTGATAACTCTTGTATCTCGTAACACAACTAGAGCCGTAAGGTAAAAGAGACAATGTCTTCAAAGGGATATTACTTAGTGTCACATTGTTATCTCAGCAAAATACTTGTAACAACACAGTGGTAATTAGTGTATAAATGGGGATTAAAGGCTCTTACATAAAGTAAAAAGATACAAAACGGGTGTGAAAGGAGTGAGTCCAGTTATATTGGACGGGCTGGCAGCAGACGTCTATTCACAGGTGCGAACCCACTACTGCGCGACACGGGGACTTTTGCCTGCTGCATTTCTGCCCTGGGCCAGTACGTCCCTCCTTAGTCAACCTGGTACCATCAGATTCCTCCGACGGCACCATATTGATGCCGGGCTTAGCGCGGACACCCGATCTACATAGCACGTCTGAAGACAGAACCCCCGTCCTCAAATCGTCCCCAGTCCAGGCCTGCAAGTAGCTGGATTACAGGAGTTTGCCACAACTCCCAGCCGGTAGCTTACTATTTCTTTATCATAGTCATTTCAAAACATGAAATCATCCGTTTTTACATAGCTATCCTTTCGACGAGCGAAAACCATGTCAACTTAAACTTAGTAAACCCTAACGAAATGGTGATTATTGATACAGAAGGACATTGACGCGATTATTTTGTAGCATATGGAAGATTCAATCCGGTGAATACAGAGACTCTTTCCTGTGAGAAAATGCTGCCTCTTTGCAAAGAGAACGCAGTTCGTGACAGTCTTTAAAAGGTAATAAGGGAGACAACTGTGCTTGCTGAATTTCAGTTTCATCTATATCGTTTTTCCATATCTTTTGTACATTAGACAATTTAACATCATAGCAAAGTGATAACTCTTGTATCTCGTAACACAACTAGAGCCGTAAGGGAAAAGAGACAATGTCTTCAAAGGGATATTACTTAGTGTCACATTGTTATCTCAGCAAAATACTTGTAACAACACAGTGGTAATTAGTGTATAAATGGGGATTAAAGGCTCTTACATAAAGTAAAAAGATACAAAATGGGTGTGAAAGGAGTGAGTCCAGTTATATTGGACGGGCTGCCAGCAGACGTCTATTCACAGGTGCGAACCCACTACTGCGCGACACGGGGACTTTTGCCTGCTGCATTTCTGCCCTGGGCCAGTACGTCCCTCCTTAGTCAACCTGGTACCATCAGATTCCTCCGACGGCACCATATTGATGCCGGGCTTAGCGCGGACACCCGATCTACATAGCACGTCTGAAGACAGAACCCCCGTCCTCAAATCGTCCCCAGTCCAGGCCTCCAAGTAGCTGGATTACAGGAGTTTGCCACAACTCCCAGCCGGTAGTTTACTATTTCTTTATCATAGTCATTTCAAAACATGAAATCATCCGTTTTTACATAGCTATCCTTTCGACGAGCGAAAACCATGTCAACTTAAACTTAGTAAACCCTAACGAAATGGTGATTATTGATACAGAAGGACATTGACACGATTATTTTGTAGCATATGGAAGATTCAATCCGGTGAATACAGAGACTCTTTCCTGTGAGAAAATGCTGCCTCTTTGCAAAGAGAATGCAGTTCGTGACAGTCTTTAAAAGGTAATAAGGGAGACAACTGTGCTTGCTGAATTTCAGTTTCATCTATATCGTTTTTCCATATCTTTTGTACATTAGACAATTTAACATCATAGCAAAGTGATAACTCTTGTATCTCGTAACACAACTAGAGCCGTAAGGTAAAAGAGACAATGTCTTCAAAGGGATATTACTTAGTGTCACATTGTTATCTCAGCAAAATACTTGTAACAACACAGTGGTAATTAGTGTATAAATGGGGATTAAAGGCTCTTACATAAAGTAAAAAGATACAAAACGGGTGTGAAAGGAGTGAGTCCAGTTATATTGGACGGGCTGCCAGCAGACGTCTATTCACAGGTGCGAACCCACTACTGCGCGACACGGGGACTTTTGCCTGCTGCATTTCTGCCCTGGGCCAGTACGTCCCTCCTTAGTCAACCTGGTACCATCAGATTCCTCCGACGGCACCATATTGATGCCGGACTTAGCGCGGACACCCGATCTACATAGCACGTCTGAAGACAGAACCCCCGTCCTCAAATCGTCCCCAGTCCAGGCCTGCAAGTAGCTGGATTACAGGAGTTTGCCACAACTCCCAGCCGGTAGCTTACTATTTCTTTATCATAGTCATTTCAAAACATGAAATCATCCGTTTTTACATAGCTATCCTTTCGACGAGCGAAAACCATGTCAACTTAAACTTAGTAAACCCTAACGAAATGGTGATTATTGATACAGAAGGACATTGACGCAAATACTTTGTAGCATATGGAAGATTCAATCCGGTGAATACAGAGACTCTTTCCTGTGAGAAAATGCTGCCTCTTTGCAAAGAGAACGCAGTTCGTGACAGTCTTTAAAAGGTAATAAGGGAGACAACTGTGCTTGCTGAATTTCAGTTTCATCTATATCGTTTTTCCATATCTTTTGTACATTAGACAATTTAACATCATAGCAAAGTGATAACTCTTGCATCTCGTAACACAACTAGAGCCGTAAGGGAAAAGAGACAATGTCTTCAAAGGGATATTACTTAGTGTCACATTGTTATCTCAGCAAAATACTTGTAACAACACAGTGGTAATTAGTGTATAAATGGGGATTAAAAGCTCTTACATAAAGTAAAAAGATACAAAACGGGTGTGAAAGGAGTGAGTCCAGTTATATTGGACGGGCTGCCAGCAGACGTCTATTCACAGGTGCGAACCCACTACTGCGCGACACGGGGACTTTTGCCTGCTGCATTTCTGCCCTGGGCCAGTACGTCCCTCCTTAGTCAACCTGGTACCATCAGATTCCTCCGACGGCACCATATTGATGCCGGGCTTAGCGCGGACACCCGATCTACATAGCACGTCTGAAGACAGAACCCCCGTCCTCAAATCGTCCCCAGTCCAGGCCTCCACGTAGCTGGATTACAGGAGTTTGCCACAACTCCCAGCCGGTAGCTTACTATTTCTTTATCATAGTCATTTCAAAACATGAAATCATCCGTTTTTACATAGCTATCCTTTCGACGAGCGAAAACCATGTCAACTTAAACTTAGTAAACCCTAACGAAATGGTGATTATTGATACAGAAGGACATTGACGCGATTATTTTGTAGCATATGGAAGATTCAATCCGGTGAATACAGAGACTCTTTCCTGTGAGAAAATGCTGCCTCTTTGCAAAGAGAACGCAGTTCGTGACAGTCTTTAAAAGGTAATAAGGGAGACAACTGTGCTTGCTGAATTTCAGTTTCATCTATATCGTTTTTCCATATCTTTTGTACATTAGACAATTTAACATCATAGCAAAGTGATAACTCTTGTATCTCGTAACACAACTAGAGCCGTAAGGGAAAAGAGACAATGTCTTCAAAGGGATATTACTTAGTGTCACATTGTTATCTCAGCAAAATACTTGTAACAACACATTGGTAATTAGTGTATAAATGGGGATTAAAGGCTCTTACATAAAGTAAAAAGATACAAAACGGGTGTGAAAGGAGTGAGTCCAGTTATATTGGACGGGCTGCCAGCAGACGTCTATTTACAGGTGCGAACCCACTACTGCGCGACACGGGGACTTTTGCCTGCTGCATTTCTGCCCTGGGCCAGTACGTCCCTCCTTAGTCAACCTGGTACCATCAGATTCCTCCGACGGCACCATATTGATGCCGGGCTTAGCGCGGACACCCGATCTACATAGCACGTCTGAAGACAGAACCCCCGTCCTCAAATCGTCCCCAGTCCAGGCCTCCACGTAGCTGGATTACAGGAGTTTGCCACAACTCCCAGCCGGTAGTTTACTATTTCTTTATCATAGTCATTTCAAAACATGAAATCATCCGTTTTTACATAGCTATCCTTTCGACGAGCGAAAACCATGTCAACTTAAACTTAGTAAACCCTAACGAAATGGTGATTATTGATACAGAAGGACATTGACACGATTATTTTGTAGCATATGGAAGATTCAATCCGGTGAATACAGAGACTCTTTCCTGTGAGAAAATGCTGCCTCTTTGCAAAGAGAATGCAGTTCGTGACAGTCTTTAAAAGGTAATAAGGGAGACAACTGTGCTTGCTGAATTTCCATATCTTTTGTATATTAGACAATTTAACATCATAGCAAAGTGATAACTCTTGTATCTCGTAACACAACTAGAGCCGTAAGGGAAAAGAGACAATGTCTATTACTTAGTGTCACATTGTTATCTCAGCAAAATACTTGTAACAACACAGTGGAAATTAGTGTATAAATGGGGATTAAAAGCTCTTACATAAAGTAAAAAGATAAAACGGGTGTAAAGGGAGTGAGTCCAGTTATATTGGACGGGCTGCCAGCAGACGTCTATTCACAGGTGCGAACCCACTACTGCGCGACACGGGGACTTTTGCCTGCTGCATTTCTGCCCTGGGCCAGTACGTCCCTCCTTAGTCAACCTGGTACCATCAGATTCCTCCGACGGCACCATATTGATGCCGGGCTTAGCGCGGACACCCGATCTACATAGCACGTCTGAAGACAGAACCCCCGTCCTCAAATCGTCCCCAGTCCAGGCCTCCACGTAGCTGGATTACAGGAGTTTGCCACAACTCCCAGCCGGTAGCTTACTATTTCTTTATCATAGTCATTTCAAAACATGAAATCATCCGTTTTTACATAGCTATCCTTTCGACGAGCGAAAACCATGTCAACTTAAACTTAGTAAACCCTAACGAAATGGTGATTATTGATACAGAAGGACATTGACACGATTATTTTGTAGCATATGGAAGATTCAATCCGGTGAATACAGAGACTCTTTCCTGTGAGAAAATGCTGCCTCTTTGCAAAGAGAACGCAGTTCGTGACAGTCTTTAAAAGGTAATAAGGGAGACAACTGTGCTTGCTGAATTTCAGTTTCATCTATATCGTTTTTCCATATCTTTTGTACATTAGACAATTTAACATCATAGCAAAGTGATAACTCTTGTATCTCGTAACACAACTAGACCCGTAAGGGAAAAGAGACAATGTCTTCAAAGGGATATTACTTAGTGTCACATTGTTATCTCAGCAAAATACTTGTAACAACACATTGGTAATTAGTGTATAAATGGGGATTAAAGGCTCTTACATAAAGTAAAAAGATACAAAACGGGTGTGAAAGGAGTGAGTCCAGTTATATTGGACGGGCTGCCAGCAGACGTCTATTCACAGGTGCGAACCCACTACTGCGCGACACGGGGACTTTTGCCTGCTGCATTTCTGCCCTGGGCCAGTACGTCCCTCCTTAGTCAACCTGGTACCATCAGATTCCTCCGACGGCACCATATTGATGCCGGGCTTAGCGCGGACACCCGATCTACATAGCAAAGAGAATGCAGTTCGTGACAGTCTTTAAAAGGTAATAAGGGAGACAACTGTGCTTGCTGAATTTCAGTTTCATCTATATCGTTTTTCCATATCTTTTGTACATTAGACAATTTAACATCATAGCAAAGTGATAACTCTTGTATTCCTCCGACGGCACCATATTGATGCCGGGCTTAGCGCGGACACCCGATCTACATAGCAAAGAGAATGCAGTTCGTGACAGTCTTTAAAAGGTAATAAGGGAGACAACTGTGCTTGCTGAATTTCAGTTTCATCTATATCGTTTTTCCATATCTTTTGTACATTAGACAATTTAACATCATAGCAAAGTGATAACTCTTGTATCTCGTAACACAACTAGAGCCGTAAGGTAAAAGAGACAATGTCTTCAAAGGGATATTACTTAGTGTCACATTGTTATCTCAGCAAAATACTTGTAACAACACAGTGGTAATTAGTGTATAAATGGGGATTAAAGGCTCTTACATAAAGTAAAAAGATACAAAACGGGTGTGAAAGGAGTGAGTCCAGTTATATTGGACGGGCTGCCAGCAGACGTCTATTCACAGGTGCGAACCCACTACTGCGCGACACGGGGACTTTTGCCTGCTGCATTTCTGCCCTGGGCCAGTACGTCCCTCCTTAGTCAACCTGGTACCATCAGATTCCTCCGACGGCACCATATTGATGCCGGGCTTAGCGCGGACACCCGATCTACATAGCACGTCTGAAGACAGAACCCCCGTCCTCAAATCGTCCCCAGTCCAGGCCTGCAAGTAGCTGGATTACAGGAGTTTGCCACAACTCCCAGCCGGTAGCTTACTATTTCTTTATCATAGTCATTTCAAAACATGAAATCATCCGTTTTTACATAGCTATCCTTTCGACGAGCGAAAACCATGTCAACTTAAACTTAGTAAACCCTAACGAAATGGTGATTATTGATACAGAAGGACATTGACGCGATTATTTTGTAGCATATGGAAGATTCAATCCGGTGAATACAGAGACTCTTTCCTGTGAGAAAATGCTGCCTCTTTGCAAAGAGAACGCAGTTCGTGACAGTCTTTAAAAGGTAATAAGGGAGACAACTGTGCTTGCTGAATTTCAGTTTCATCTATATCGTTTTTCCATATCTTTTGTACATTAGACAATTTAACATCATAGCAAAGTGATAACTCTTGTATCTCGTAACACAACTAGAGCCGTAAGGGAAAAGAGACAATGTCTTCAAAGGGATATTACTTAGTGTCACATTGTTATCTCAGCAAAATACTTGTAACAACACAGTGGTAATTAGTGTATAAATGGGGATTAAAGGCTCTTACATAAAGTAAAAAGATACAAAACGGGTGTGAAAGGAGTGAGTCCAGTTATATTGGACGGGCTGCCAGCAGACGTCTATTCACAGGTGCGAACCCACTACTGCGCGACACGGGGACTTTTGCCTGCTGCATTTCTGCCCTGGGCCAGTACGTCCCTCCTTAGTCAACCTGGTACCATCAGATTCCTCCGACGGCACCATATTGATGCCGGGCTTAGCGCGGACACCCGATCTACATAGCACGTCTGAAGACAGAACCCCCGTCCTCAAATCGTCCCCAGTCCAGGCCTCCAAGTAGCTGGATTACAGGAGTTTGCCACAACTCCCAGCCGGTAGTTTACTATTTCTTTATCATAGTCATTTCAAAACATGAAATCATCCGTTTTTACATAGCTATCCTTTCGACGAGCGAAAACCATGTCAACTTAAACTTAGTAAACCCTAACGAAATGGTGATTATTGATACAGAAGGACATTGACACGATTATTTTGTAGCATATGGAAGATTCAATCCGGTGAATACAGAGACTCTTTCCTGTGAGAAAATGCTGCCTCTTTGCAAAGAGAATGCAGTTCGTGACAGTCTTTAAAAGGTAATAAGGGAGACAACTGTGCTTGCTGAATTTCAGTTTCATCTATATCGTTTTTCCATATCTTTTGTACATTAGACAATTTAACATCATAGCAAAGTGATAACTCTTGTATCTCGTAACACAACTAGACCCGTAAGGGAAAAGAGACAATGTCTTCAAAGGGATATTACTTAGTGTCACATTGTTATCTCAGCAAAATACTTGTAACAACACATTGGTAATTAGTGTATAAATGGGGATTAAAGGCTCTTACATAAAGTAAAAAGATACAAAATGGGTGTGAAAGGAGTGAGTCCAGTTATATTGGACGGGCTGCCAGCAGACGTCTATTCACAGGTGCGAACCCACTACTGCGCGACACGGGGACTTTTGCCTGCTGCATTTCTGCCCTGGGCCAGTACGTCCCTCCTTAGTCAACCTGGTACCATCAGATTCCTCCGACGGCACCATATTGATGCCGGGCTTAGCGCGGACACCCGATCTACATAGCAAAGAGAATGCAGTTCGTGACAGTCTTTAAAAGGTAATAAGGGAGACAACTGTGCTTGCTGAATTTCAGTTTCATCTATATCGTTTTTCCATATCTTTTGTACATTAGACAATTTAACATCATAGCAAAGTGATAACTCTTGTATTCCTCCGACGGCACCATATTGATGCCGGGCTTAGCGCGGACATCCGATCTACATAGCAAAGAGAATGCAGTTCGTGACAGTCTTTAAAAGGTAATAAGGGAGACAACTGTGCTTGCTGAATTTCAGTTTCATCTATATCGTTTTTCCATATCTTTTGTACATTAGACAATTTAACATCATAGCAAAGTGATAACTCTTGTATCTCGTAACACAACTAGAGCCGTAAGGGAAAAGAGACAATGTCTTCAAAGGGATATTACTTAGTGTCACATTGTTATCTCAGCAAAATACTTGTAACAACACAGTGGTAATTAGTGTATAAATGGGGATTAAAAGCTCTTACATAAAGTAAAAAGATACAAAACGGGTGTGAAAGGAGTGAGTCCAGTTATATTGGACGGGCTGCCAGCAGACGTCTATTCACAGGTGCGAACCCACTACTGCGCGACACGGGGACTTTTGCCTGCTGCATTTCTGCCCTGGGCCAGTACGTCCCTCCTTAGTCAACCTGGTACCATCAGATTCCTCCGACGGCACCATATTGATGCCGGGCTTAGCGCGGACACCCGATCTACATAGCAAAGAGAATGCAGTTCGTGACAGTCTTTAAAAGGTAATAAGGGAGACAACTGTGCTTGCTGAATTTCAGTTTCATCTATATCGTTTTTCCATATCTTTTGTACATTAGACAATTTAACATCATAGCAAAGTGATAACTCTTGTATCTCGTAACACAACTAGAGCCGTAAGGTAAAAGAGACAATGTCTTCAAAGGGATATTACTTAGTGTCACATTGTTATCTCAGCAAAATACTTGTAACAACACAGTGGTAATTAGTGTATAAATGGGGATTAAAGGCTCTTACATAAAGTAAAAAGATACAAAACGGGTGTGAAAGGAGTGAGTCCAGTTATATTGGACGGGCTGCCAGCAGACGTCTATTCACAGGTGCGAACCCACTACTGCGCGACACGGGGACTATTGCCTGCTGCATTTCTGCCCTGGGCAAGTACGTCCCTCCTTAGTCAACCTGGTACCATCAGATTCCTCCGACGGCACCATATTGATGCCGGGCTTAGCGCGGACACCCGATCTACATAGCACGTCTGAAGACAGAACCCCCGTCCTCAAATCGTCCCCAGTCCAGGCCTTCAAGTAGCTGGATTACAGGAGTTTGCCACAACTCCCAGCCGGTAGTTTACTATTTCTTTATCATAGTCATTTCAAAACATGAAATCATCCGTTTTTACATAGCTATCCTTTCGACGAGCGAAAACCATGTCAACTTAAACTTAGTAAACCCTAACGAAATGGTGATTATTGATACAGAAGGACATTGACACGATTATTTTGTAGCATATGGAAGATTCAATCCGGTGAATACAGAGACTCTTTCCTGTGAGAAAATGCTGCCTCTTTGCAAAGAGAATGCAGTTCGTGACAGTCTTTAAAAGGTAATAAGGGAGACAACTGTGCTTGCTGAATTTCAGTTTCATCTATATCGTTTTTCCATATCTTTTGTACATTAGACAATTTAACATCATAGCAAAGTGATAACTCTTGTATCTCGTAACACAACTAGAGCCGTAAGGGAAAAGAGACAATGTCTTCAAAGGGATATTGCTTAGTGTCACATTGTTATCTCAGCAAAATACTTGTAACAACACAGTGGTAATTAGTGTATAAATGGGGATTAAAGGCTCTTACATAAAGTAAAAAGATACAAAACGGGTGTGAAAGGAGTGAGTCCAGTTATATTGGACGGGCTGCCAGCAGACGTCTATTCACAGGTGCGAACCCACTACTGCGCGACACGGGGACTTTTGCCTGCTGCATTTCTGCCCTGGGCCAGTACGTCCCTCCTTAGTCAACCTGGTACCATCAGATTCCTCCGACGGCACCATATTGATGCCGGGCTTAGCGCGGACACCCGATCTACATAGCACGTCTGAAGACAGAACCCCCGTCCTCAAATCGTCCCCAGTCCAGGCCTGCAAGTAGCTGGATTACAGGAGTTTGCCACAACTCCCAGCCGGTAGCTTACTATTTCTTTATCATAGTCATTTCAAAACATGAAATCATCCGTTTTTACATAGCTATCCTTTCGACGAGCGAAAACCATGTCAACTTAAACTTAGTAAACCCTAACGAAATGGTGATTATTGATACAGAAGGACATTGACGCGATTATTTTGTAGCATATGGAAGATTCAATCCGGTGAATACAGAGACTCTTTCCTGTGAGAAAATGCTGCCTCTTTGCAAAGAGAACGCAGTTCGTGACAGTCTTTAAAAGGTAATAAGGGAGACAACTGTGCTTGCTGAATTTCAGTTTCATCTATATCGTTTTTCCATATCTTTTGTACATTAGACAATTTAACATCATAGCAAAGTGATAACTCTTGTATCTCGTAACACAACTAGAGCCGTAAGGTAAAAGAGACAATGTCTTCAAAGGGATATTACTTAGTGTCACATTGTTATCTCAGCAAAATACTTGTAACAACACAGTGGTAATTAGTGTATAAATGGGGATTAAAGGCTCTTACATAAAGTAAAAAGATACAAAATGGGTGTGAAAGGAGTGAGTCCAGTTATATTGGACGGGCTGCCAGCAGACGTCTATTCACAGGTGCGAACCCACTACTGCGCGACACGGGGACTTTTGCCTGCTGCATTTCTGCCCTGGGCCAGTACGTCCCTCCTTAGTCAACCTGGTACCATCAGATTCCTCCGACGGCACCATATTGATGCCGGGCTTAGCGCGGACACCCGATCTACATAGCACGTCTGAAGACAGAACCCCCGTCCTCAAATCGTCCCCAGTCCAGGCCTGCAAGTAGCTGGATTACAGGAGTTTGCCACAACTCCCAGCCGGTAGCTTACTATTTCTTTATCATAGTCATTTCAAAACATGAAATCATCCGTTTTTACATAGCTATCCTTTCGACGAGCGAAAACCATGTCAACTTAAACTTAGTAAACCCTAACGAAATGGTGATTATTGATACAGAAGGACATTGACGCGATTATTTTGTAGCATATGGAAGATTCAATCCGGTGAATACAGAGACTCTTTCCTGTGAGAAAATGCTGCCTCTTTGCAAAGAGAACGCAGTTCGTGACAGTCTTTAAAAGGTAATAAGGGAGACAACTGTGCTTGCTGAATTTCAGTTTCATCTATATCGTTTTTCCATATCTTTTGTACATTAGACAATTTAACATCATAGCAAAGTGATAACTCTTGTATCTCGTAACACAACTAGAGCCGTAAGGGAAAAGAGACAATGTCTTCAAAGGGATATTACTTAGTGTCACATTGTTATCTCAGCAAAATACTTGTAACAACACAGTGGTAATTAGTGTATAAATGGGGATTAAAGGCTCTTACATAAAGTAAAAAGATACAAAACGGGTGTGAAAGGAGTGAGTCCAGTTATATTGGACGGGCTGCCAGCAGACGTCTATTCACAGGTGCGAACCCACTACTGCGCGACACGGGGACTTTTGCCTGCTGCATTTCTGCCCTGGGCCAGTACGTCCCTCCTTAGTCAACCTGGTACCATCAGATTCCTCCGACGGCACCATATTGATGCCGGGCTTAGCGCGGACACCCGATCTACATAGCACGTCTGAAGACAGAACCCCCGTCCTCAAATCGTCCCCAGTCCAGGCCTCCAAGTAGCTGGATTACAGGAGTTTGCCACAACTCCCAGCCGGTAGTTTACTATTTCTTTATCATAGTCATTTCAAAACATGAAATCATCCGTTTTTACATAGCTATCCTTTCGACGAGCGAAAACCATGTCAACTTAAACTTAGTAAACCCTAACGAAATGGTGATTATTGATACAGAAGGACATTGACACGATTATTTTGTAGCATATGGAAGATTCAATCCGGTGAATACAGAGACTCTTTCCTGTGAGAAAATGCTGCCTCTTTGCAAAGAGAATGCAGTTCGTGACAGTCTTTAAAAGGTAATAAGGGAGACAACTGTGCTTGCTGAATTTCAGTTTCATCTATATCGTTTTTCCATATCTTTTGTACATTAGACAATTTAACATCATAGCAAAGTGATAACTCTTGTATCTCGTAACACAACTAGACCCGTAAGGGAAAAGAGACAATGTCTTCAAAGGGATATTACTTAGTGTCACATTGTTATCTCAGCAAAATACTTGTAACAACACATTGGTAATTAGTGTATAAATGGGGATTAAAGGCTCTTACATAAAGTAAAAAGATACAAAATGGGTGTGAAAGGAGTGAGTCCAGTTATATTGGACGGGCTGCCAGCAGACGTCTATTCACAGGTGCGAACCCACTACTGCGCGACACGGGGACTTTTGCCTGCTGCATTTCTGCCCTGGGCCAGTACGTCCCTCCTTAGTCAACCTGGTACCATCAGATTCCTCCGACGGCACCATATTGATGCCGGGCTTAGCGCGGACACCCGATCTACATAGCAAAGAGAATGCAGTTCGTGACAGTCTTTAAAAGGTAATAAGGGAGACAACTGTGCTTGCTGAATTTCAGTTTCATCTATATCGTTTTTCCATATCTTTTGTACATTAGACAATTTAACATCATAGCAAAGTGATAACTCTTGTATTCCTCCGACGGCACCATATTGATGCCGGGCTTAGCGCGGACACCCGATCTACATAGCAAAGAGAATGCAGTTCGTGACAGTCTTTAAAAGGTAATAAGGGAGACAACTGTGCTTGCTGAATTTCAGTTTCATCTATATCGTTTTTCCATATCTTTTGTACATTAGACAATTTAACATCATAGCAAAGTGATAACTCTTGTATCTCGTAACACAACTAGAGCCGTAAGGGAAAAGAGACAATGTCTTCAAAGGGATATTACTTAGTGTCACATTGTTATCTCAGCAAAATACTTGTAACAACACAGTGGTAATTAGTGTATAAATGGGGATTAAAAGCTCTTACATAAAGTAAAAAGATACAAAACGGGTGTGAAAGGAGTGAGTCCAGTTATATTGGACGGGCTGCCAGCAGACGTCTATTCACAGGTGCGAACCCACTACTGCGCGACACGGGGACTTTTGCCTGCTGCATTTCTGCCCTGGGCCAGTACGTCCCTCCTTAGTCAACCTGGTACCATCAGATTCCTCCGACGGCACCATATTGATGCCGGGCTTAGCGCGGACACCCGATCTACATAGCAAAGAGAATGCAGTTCGTGACAGTCTTTAAAAGGTAATAAGGGAGACAACTGTGCTTGCTGAATTTCAGTTTCATCTATATCGTTTTTCCATATCTTTTGTACATTAGACAATTTAACATCATAGCAAAGTGATAACTCTTGTATCTCGTAACACAACTAGAGCCGTAAGGTAAAAGAGACAATGTCTTCAAAGGGATATTACTTAGTGTCACATTGTTATCTCAGCAAAATACTTGTAACAACACAGTGGTAATTAGTGTATAAATGGGGATTAAAGGCTCTTACATAAAGTAAAAAGATACAAAACGGGTGTGAAAGGAGTGAGTCCAGTTATATTGGACGGGCTGCCAGCAGACGTCTATTCACAGGTGCGAACCCACTACTGCGCGACACGGGGACTTTTGCCTGCTGCATTTCTGCCCTGGGCAAGTACGTCCCTCCTTAGTCAACCTGGTACCATCAGATTCCTCCGACGGCACCATATTGATGCCGGGCTTAGCGCGGACACCCGATCTACATAGCACGTCTGAAGACAGAACCCCCGTCCTCAAATCGTCCCCAGTCCAGGCCTTCAAGTAGCTGGATTACAGGAGTTTGCCACAACTCCCAGCCGGTAGTTTACTATTTCTTTATCATAGTCATTTCAAAACATGAAATCATCCGTTTTTACATAGCTATCCTTTCGACGAGCGAAAACCATGTCAACTTAAACTTAGTAAACCCTAACGAAATGGTGATTATTGATACAGAAGGACATTGACACGATTATTTTGTAGCATATGGAAGATTCAATCCGGTGAATACAGAGACTCTTTCCTGTGAGAAAATGCTGCCTCTTTGCAAAGAGAATGCAGTTCGTGACAGTCTTTAAAAGGTAATAAGGGAGACAACTGTGCTTGCTGAATTTCAGTTTCATCTATATCGTTTTTCCATATCTTTTGTACATTAGACAATTTAACATCATAGCAAAGTGATAACTCTTGTATCTCGTAACACAACTAGAGCCGTAAGGGAAAAGAGACAATGTCTTCAAAGGGATATTACTTAGTGTCACATTGTTATCTCAGCAAAATACTTGTAACAACACAGTGGTAATTAGTGTATAAATGGGGATTAAAGGCTCTTACATAAAGTAAAAAGATACAAAACGGGTGTGAAAGGAGTGAGTCCAGTTATATTGGACGGGCTGCCAGCAGACGTCTATTCACAGGTGCGAACCCACTACTGCGCGACACGGGGACTTTTGCCTGCTGCATTTCTGCCCTGGGCCAGTACGTCCCTCCTTAGTCAACCTGGTACCATCAGATTCCTCCGACGGCACCATATTGATGCCGGGCTTAGCGCGGACACCCGATCTACATAGCACGTCTGAAGACAGAACCCCCGTCCTCAAATCGTCCCCAGTCCAGGCCTGCAAGTAGCTGGATTACAGGAGTTTGCCACAACTCCCAGCCGGTAGCTTACTATTTCTTTATCATAGTCATTTCAAAACATGAAATCATCCGTTTTTACATAGCTATCCTTTCGACGAGCGAAAACCATGTCAACTTAAACTTAGTAAACCCTAACGAAATGGTGATTATTGATACAGAAGGACATTGACGCGATTATTTTGTAGCATATGGAAGATTCAATCCGGTGAATACAGAGACTCTTTCCTGTGAGAAAATGCTGCCTCTTTGCAAAGAGAACGCAGTTCGTGACAGTCTTTAAAAGGTAATAAGGGAGACAACTGTGCTTGCTGAATTTCAGTTTCATCTATATCGTTTTTCCATATCTTTTGTACATTAGACAATTTAACATCATAGCAAAGTGATAACTCTTGTATCTCGTAACACAACTAGAGCCGTAAGGGAAAAGAGACAATGTCTTCAAAGGGATATTACTTAGTGTCACATTGTTATCTCAGCAAAATACTTGTAACAACACAGTGGTAATTAGTGTATAAATGGGGATTAAAGGCTCTTACATAAAGTAAAAAGATACAAAATGGGTGTGAAAGGAGTGAGTCCAGTTATATTGGACGGGCTGCCAGCAGACGTCTATTCACAGGTGCGAACCCACTACTGCGCGACACGGGGACTTTTGCCTGCTGCATTTCTGCCCTGGGCCAGTACGTCCCTCCTTAGTCAACCTGGTACCATCAGATTCCTCCGACGGCACCATATTGATGCCGGGCTTAGCGCGGACACCCGATCTACATAGCACGTCTGAAGACAGAACCCCCGTCCTCAAATCGTCCCCAGTCCAGGCCTCCAAGTAGCTGGATTACAGGAGTTTGCCACAACTCCCAGCCGGTAGTTTACTATTTCTTTATCATAGTCATTTCAAAACATGAAATCATCCGTTTTTACATAGCTATCCTTTCGACGAGCGAAAACCATGTCAACTTAAACTTAGTAAACCCTAACGAAATGGTGATTATTGATACAGAAGGACATTGACACGATTATTTTGTAGCATATGGAAGATTCAATCCGGTGAATACAGAGACTCTTTCCTGTGAGAAAATGCTGCCTCTTTGCAAAGAGAATGCAGTTCGTGACAGTCTTTAAAAGGTAATAAGGGAGACAACTGTGCTTGCTGAATTTCAGTTTCATCTATATCGTTTTTCCATATCTTTTGTACATTAGACAATTTAACATCATAGCAAAGTGATAACTCTTGTATCTCGTAACACAACTAGAGCCGTAAGGGAAAAGAGACAATGTCTTCAAAGGGATATTACTTAGTGTCACATTGTTATCTCAGCAAAATACTTGTAACAACACAGTGGTAATTAGTGTATAAATGGGGATTAAAGGCTCTTACATAAAGTAAAAAGATACAAAACGGGTGTGAAAGGAGTGAGTCCAGTTATATTGGACGGGCTGCCAGCAGACGTCTATTCACAGGTGCGAACCCACTACTGCGCGACACGGGGACTTTTGCCTGCTGCATTTCTGCCCTGGGCCAGTACGTCCCTCCTTAGTCAACCTGGTACCATCAGATTCCTCCGACGGCACCATATTGATGCCGGGCTTAGCGCGGACACCCGATCTACATAGCACGTCTGAAGACAGAACCCCCGTCCTCAAATCGTCCCCAGTCCAGGCCTGCAAGTAGCTGGATTACAGGAGTTTGCCACAACTCCCAGCCGGTAGCTTACTATTTCTTTATCATAGTCATTTCAAAACATGAAATCATCCGTTTTTACATAGCTATCCTTTCGACGAGCGAAAACCATGTCAACTTAAACTTAGTAAACCCTAACGAAATGGTGATTATTGATACAGAAGGACATTGACGCGATTATTTTGTAGCATATGGATGATTCAATCCGGTGAATACAGAGACTCTTTCCTGTGAGAAAATGCTGCCTCTTTGCAAAGAGAATGCAGTTCGTGACAGTCTTTAAAAGGTAATAAGGGAGACAACTGTGCTTGCTGAATTTCAGTTTCATCTATATCGTTTTTCCATATCTTTTGTACATTAGACAATTTAACATCATAGCAAAGTGATAACTCTTGTATCTCGTAACACAACTAGAGCCGTAAGGGAAAAGAGACAATGTCTTCAAAGGGATATTACTTAGTGTCACATTGTTATCTCAGCAAAATACTTGTAACAACACAGTGGTAATTAGTGTATAAATGGGGATTAAAGGCTCTTACATAAAGTAAAAAGATACAAAACGGGTGTGAAAGGAGTGAGTCCAGTTATATTGGACGGGCTGCCAGCAGACGTCTATTCACAGGTGCGAACCCCCTACTGCGCGACACGGGGACTTTTGCCTGCTGCATTTCTGCCCTGGGCCAGTACGTCCCTCCTTAGTCAACCTGGTACCATCAGATTCCTCCGACGGCACCATATTGATGCCGGGCTTAGCGCGGACACCCGATCTACATAGCACGTCTGAAGACAGAACCCCCGTCCTCAAATCGTCCCCAGTCCAGGCCTGCAAGTAGCTGGATTACAGGAGTTTGCCACAACTCCCAGCCGGTAGCTTACTATTTCTTTATCATAGTCATTTCAAAACATGAAATCATCCGTTTTTACATAGCTATCCTTTCGACGAGCGAAAACCATGTCAACTTAAACTTAGTAAACCCTAACGAAATGGTGATTATTGATACAGAAGGACATTGACGCGATTATTTTGTAGCATATGGAAGATTCAATCCGGTGAATACAGAGACTCTTTCCTGTGAGAAAATGCTGCCTCTTTGCAAAGAGAACGCAGTTCGTGACAGTCTTTAAAAGGTAATAAGGGAGACAACTGTGCTTGCTGAATTTCAGTTTCATCTATATCGTTTTTCCATATCTTTTGTACATTAGACAATTTAACATCATAGCAAAGTGATAACTCTTGTATCTCGTAACACAACTAGAGCCGTAAGGGAAAAGAGACAATGTCTTCAAAGGGATATTACTTAGTGTCACATTGTTATCTCAGCAAAATACTTGTAACAACACAGTGGTAATTAGTGTATAAATGGGGATTAAAGGCTCTTACATAAAGTAAAAAGATACAAAATGGGTGTGAAAGGAGTGAGTCCAGTTATATTGGACGGGCTGCCAGCAGACGTCTATTCACAGGTGCGAACCCACTACTGCGCGACACGGGGACTTTTGCCTGCTGCATTTCTGCCCTGGGCCAGTACGTCCCTCCTTAGTCAACCTGGTACCATCAGATTCCTCCGACGGCACCATATTGATGCCGGGCTTAGCGCGGACACCCGATCTACATAGCACGTCTGAAGACAGAACCCCCGTCCTCAAATCGTCCCCAGTCCAGGCCTCCAAGTAGCTGGATTACAGGAGTTTGCCACAACTCCCAGCCGGTAGTTTACTATTTCTTTATCATAGTCATTTCAAAACATGAAATCATCCGTTTTTACATAGCTATCCTTTCGACGAGCGAAAACCATGTCAACTTAAACTTAGTAAACCCTAACGAAATGGTGATTATTGATACAGAAGGACATTGACACGATTATTTTGTAGCATATGGAAGATTCAATCCGGTGAATACAGAGACTCTTTCCTGTGAGAAAATGCTGCCTCTTTGCAAAGAGAATGCAGTTCGTGACAGTCTTTAAAAGGTAATAAGGGAGACAACTGTGCTTGCTGAATTTCAGTTTCATCTATATCGTTTTTCCATATCTTTTGTACATTAGACAATTTAACATCATAGCAAAGTGATAACTCTTGTATCTCGTAACACAACTAGAGCCGTAAGGGAAAAGAGACAATGTCTTCAAAGGGATATTACTTAGTGTCACATTGTTATCTCAGCAAAATACTTGTAACAACACAGTGGTAATTAGTGTATAAATGGGGATTAAAGGCTCTTACATAAAGTAAAAAGATACAAAACGGGTGTGAAAGGAGTGAGTCCAGTTATATTGGACGGGCTGCCAGCAGACGTCTATTCACAGGTGCGAACCCACTACTGCGCGACACGGGGACTTTTGCCTGCTGCATTTCTGCCCTGGGCCAGTACGTCCCTCCTTAGTCAACCTGGTACCATCAGATTCCTCCGACGGCACCATATTGATGCCGGGCTTAGCGCGGACACCCGATCTACATAGCACGTCTGAAGACAGAACCCCCGTCCTCAAATCGTCCCCAGTCCAGGCCTGCAAGTAGCTGGATTACAGGAGTTTGCCACAACTCCCAGCCGGTAGCTTACTATTTCTTTATCATAGTCATTTCAAAACATGAAATCATCCGTTTTTACATAGCTATCCTTTCGACGAGCGAAAACCATGTCAACTTAAACTTAGTAAACCCTAACGAAATGGTGATTATTGATACAGAAGGACATTGACGCGATTATTTTGTAGCATATGGATGATTCAATCCGGTGAATACAGAGACTCTTTCCTGTGAGAAAATGCTGCCTCTTTGCAAAGAGAACGCAGTTCGTGACAGTCTTTAAAAGGTAATAAGGGAGACAACTGTGCTTGCTGAATTTCAGTTTCATCTATATCGTTTTTCCATATCTTTTGTACATTAGACAATTTAACATCATAGCAAAGTGATAACTCTTGTATCTCGTAACACAACTAGAGCCGTAAGGTAAAAGAGACAATGTCTTCAAAGGGATATTACTTAGTGTCACATTGTTATCTCAGCAAAATACTTGTAACAACACAGTGGTAATTAGTGTATAAATGGGGATTAAAGGCTCTTACATAAAGTAAAAAGATACAAAATGGGTGTGAAAGGAGTGAGTCCAGTTATATTGGACGGGCTGCCAGCAGACGTCTATTCACAGGTGCGAACCCACTACTGCGCGACACGGGGACTTTTGCCTGCTGCATTTCTGCCCTGGGCCAGTACGTCCCTCCTTAGTCAACCTGGTACCATCAGATTCCTCCGACGGCACCATATTGATGCCGGGCTTAGCGCGGACACCCGATCTACATAGCACGTCTGAAGACAGAACCCCCGTCCTCAAATCGTCCCCAGTCCAGGCCTCCAAGTAGCTGGATTACAGGAGTTTGCCACAACTCCCAGCCGGTAGCTTACTATTTCTTTATCATAGTCATTTCAAAACATGAAATCATCCGTTTTTACATAGCTATCCTTTCGACGAGCGAAAACCATGTCAACTTAAACTTAGTAAACCCTAACGAAATGGTGATTATTGATACAGAAGGACATTGACGCGATTATTTTGTAGCATATGGAAGATTCAATCCGGTGAATACAGAGACTCTTTCCTGTGAGAAAATGCTGCCTCTTTGCAAAGAGAACGCAGTTCGTGACAGTCTTTAAAAGGTAATAAGGGAGACAACTGTGCTTGCTGAATTTCAGTTTCATCTATATCGTTTTTCCATATCTTTTGTACATTAGACAATTTAACATCATAGCAAAGTGATAACTCTTGCATCTCGTAACACAACTAGAGCCGTAAGGGAAAAGAGACAATGTCTTCAAAGGGATATTACTTAGTGTCACATTGTTATCTGAGCAAAATACTTGTAACAACACAGTGGTAATTAGTGTATAAATGGGGATTAAAGGCTCTTACATAAAGTAAAAAGATACAAAACGGGTGTGAAAGGAGTGAGTCCAGTTATATTGGACGGGCTGCCAGCAGACGTCTATTCACAGGTGCGAACCCACTACTGCGCGACACGGGGACTTTTGCCTGCTGCATTTCTGCCCTGGGCCAGTACGTCCCTCCTTAGTCAACCTGGTACCATCAGATTCCTCCGACGGCACCATATTGATGCCGGGCTTAGCGCGGACACCCGATCTACATAGCACGTCTGAAGACAGAACCCCCGTCCTCAAATCGTCCCCAGTCCAGGCCTGCAAGTAGCTGGATTACAGGAGTTTGCCACAACTCCCAGCCGGTAGCTTACTATTTCTTTATCATAGTCATTTCAAAACATGAAATCATCCGTTTTTACATAGCTATCCTTTCGACGAGCGAAAACCATGTCAACTTAAACTTAGTAAACCCTAACGAAATGGTGATTATTGATACAGAAGGACATTGACGCGATTATTTTGTAGCATATGGATGATTCAATCCGGTGAATACAGAGACTCTTTCCTGTGAGAAAATGCTGCCTCTTTGCAAAGAGAACGCAGTTCGTGACAGTCTTTAAAAGGTAATAAGGGAGACAACTGTGCTTGCTGAATTTCAGTTTCATCTATATCGTTTTTCCATATCTTTTGTACATTAGACAATTTAACATCATAGCAAAGTGATAACTCTTGTATCTCGTAACACAACTAGAGCCGTAAGGTAAAAGAGACAATGTCTTCAAAGGGATATTACTTAGTGTCACATTGTTATCTCAGCAAAATACTTGTAACAACACAGTGGTAATTAGTGTATAAATGGGGATTAAAGGCTCTTACATAAAGTAAAAAGATACAAAATGGGTGTGAAAGGAGTGAGTCCAGTTATATTGGACGGGCTGCCAGCAGACGTCTATTCACAGGTGCGAACCCACTACTGCGCGACACGGGGACTTTTGCCTGCTGCATTTCTGCCCTGGGCCAGTACGTCCCTCCTTAGTCAACCTGGTACCATCAGATTCCTCCGACGGCACCATATTGATGCCGGGCTTAGCGCGGACACCCGATCTACATAGCACGTCTGAAGACAGAACCCCCGTCCTCAAATCGTCCCCAGTCCAGGCCTCCAAGTAGCTGGATTACAGGAGTTTGCCACAACTCCCAGCCGGTAGCTTACTATTTCTTTATCATAGTCATTTCAAAACATGAAATCATCCGTTTTTACATAGCTATCCTTTCGACGAGCGAAAACCATGTCAACTTAAACTTAGTAAACCCTAACGAAATGGTGATTATTGATACAGAAGGACATTGACGCGATTATTTTGTAGCATATGGAAGATTCAATCCGGTGAATACAGAGACTCTTTCCTGTGAGAAAATGCTGCCTCTTTGCAAAGAGAACGCAGTTCGTGACAGTCTTTAAAAGGTAATAAGGGAGACAACTGTGCTTGCTGAATTTCAGTTTCATCTATATCGTTTTTCCATATCTTTTGTACATTAGACAATTTAACATCATAGCAAAGTGATAACTCTTGCATCTCGTAACACAACTAGAGCCGTAAGGGAAAAGAGACAATGTCTTCAAAGGGATATTACTTAGTGTCACATTGTTATCTCAGCAAAATACTTGTAACAACACAGTGGTAATTAGTGTATAAATGGGGATTAAAAGCTCTTACATAAAGTAAAAAGATACAAAACGGGTGTGAAAGGAGTGAGTCCAGTTATATTGGACGGGCTGCCAGCAGACGTCTATTCACAGGTGCGAACCCACTACTGCGCGACACGGGGACTTTTGCCTGCTGCATTTCTGCCCTGGGCCAGTACGTCCCTCCTTAGTCAACCTGGTACCATCAGATTCCTCCGACGGCACCATATTGATGCCGGGCTTAGCGCGGACACCCGATCTACATAGCACGTCTGAAGACAGAACCCCCGTCCTCAAATCGTCCCCAGTCCAGGCCTCCACGTAGCTGGATTACAGGAGTTTGCCACAACTCCCAGCCGGTAGCTTACTATTTCTTTATCATAGTCATTTCAAAACATGAAATCATCCGTTTTTACATAGCTATCCTTTCGACGAGCGAAAACCATGTCAACTTAAACTTAGTAAACCCTAACGAAATGGTGATTATTGATACAGAAGGACATTGACACGATTATTTTGTAGCATATGGAAGATTCAATCCGGTGAATACAGAGACTCTTTCCTGTGAGAAAATGCTGCCTCTTTGCAAAGAGAATGCAGTTCGTGACAGTCTTTAAAAGGTAATAAGGGAGACAACTGTGCTTGCTGAATTTCAGTTTCATCTATATCGTTTTTCCATATCTTTTGTACATTAGACAATTTAACATCATAGCAAAGTGATAACTCTTGTATCTCGTAACACAACTAGAGCCGTAAGGGAAAAGAGACAATGTCTTCAAAGGGATATTACTTAGTGTCACATTGTTATCTCAGCAAAATACTTGTAACAACACAGTGGTAATTAGTGTATAAATGGGGATTAAAAGCTCTTACATAAAGTAAAAAGATACAAAACGGGTGTGAAAGGAGTGAGTCCAGTTATATTGGACGGGCTGCCAGCAGACGTCTATTCACAGGTGCGAACCCACTACTGCGCGACACGGGGACTTTTGCCTGCTGCATTTCTGCCCTGGGCCAGTACGTCCCTCCTTAGTCAACCTGGTACCATCAGATTCCTCCGACGGCACCATATTGATGCCGGGCTTAGCGCGGACACCCGATCTACATAGCACGTCTGAAGACAGAACCCCCGTCCTCAAATCGTCCCCAGTCCAGGCCTGCAAGTAGCTGGATTACAGGAGTTTGCCACAACTCCCAGCCGGTAGCTTACTATTTCTTTATCATAGTCATTTCAAAACATGAAATCATCCGTTTTTACATAGCTATCCTTTCGACGAGCGAAAACCATGTCAACTTAAACTTAGTAAACCCTAACGAAATGGTGATTATTGATACAGAAGGACATTGACGCGATTATTTTGTAGCATATGGAAGATTCAATCCGGTGAATACAGAGACTCTTTCCTGTGAGAAAATGCTGCCTCTTTGCAAAGAGAACGCAGTTCGTGACAGTCTTTAAAAGGTAATAAGGGAGACAACTGTGCTTGCTGAATTTCAGTTTCATCTATATCGTTTTTCCATATCTTTTGTACATTAGACAATTTAACATCATAGCAAAGTGATAACTCTTGTATCTCGTAACACAACTAGAGCCGTAAGGGAAAAGAGACAATGTCTTCAAAGGGATATTACTTAGTGTCACATTGTTATCTCAGCAAAATACTTGTAACAACACATTGGTAATTAGTGTATAAATGGGGATTAAAGGCTCTTACATAAAGTAAAAAGATACAAAACGGGTGTGAAAGGAGTGAGTCCAGTTATATTGGACGGGCTGCCAGCAGACGTCTATTCACAGGTGCGAACCCACTACTGCGCGACACGGGGACTTTTGCCTGCTGCATTTCTGCCCTGGGCCAGTACGTCCCTCCTTAGTCAACCTGGTACCATCAGATTCCTCCGACGGCACCATATTGATGCCGGGCTTAGCGCGGACACCCGATCTACATAGCACGTCTGAAGACAGAACCCCCGTCCTCAAATCGTCCCCAGTCCAGGCCTCCACGTAGCTGGATTACAGGAGTTTGCCACAACTCCCAGCCGGTAGTTTACTATTTCTTTATCATAGTCATTTCAAAACATGAAATCATCCGTTTTTACATAGCTATCCTTTCGACGAGCGAAAACCATGTCAACTTAAACTTAGTAAACCCTAACGAAATGGTGATTATTGATACAGAAGGACATTGACACGATTATTTTGTAGCATATGGAAGATTCAATCCGGTGAATACAGAGACTCTTTCCTGTGAGAAAATGCTGCCTCTTTGCAAAGAGAATGCAGTTCGTGACAGTCTTTAAAAGGTAATAAGGGAGACAACTGTGCTTGCTGAATTTCCATATCTTTTGTATATTAGACAATTTAACATCATAGCAAAGTGATAACTCTTGTATCTCGTAACACAACTAGAGCCGTAAGGGAAAAGAGACAATGTCTATTACTTAGTGTCACATTGTTATCTCAGCAAAATACTTGTAACAACACAGTGGAAATTAGTGTATAAATGGGGATTAAAAGCTCTTACATAAAGTAAAAAGATAAAACGGGTGTAAAGGGAGTGAGTCCAGTTATATTGGACGGGCTGCCAGCAGACGTCTATTCACAGGTGCGAACCCACTACTGCGCGACACGGGGACTTTTGCCTGCTGCATTTCTGCCCTGGGCCAGTACGTCCCTCCTTAGTCAACCTGGTACCATCAGATTCCTCCGACGGCACCATATTGATGCCGGGCTTAGCGCGGACACCCGATCTACATAGCACGTCTGAAGACAGAACCCCCGTCCTCAAATCGTCCCCAGTCCAGGCCTCCACGTAGCTGGATTACAGGAGTTTGCCACAACTCCCAGCCGGTAGCTTACTATTTCTTTATCATAGTCATTTCAAAACATGAAATCATCCGTTTTTACATAGCTATCCTTTCGACGAGCGAAAACCATGTCAACTTAAACTTAGTAAACCCTAACGAAATGGTGATTATTGATACAGAAGGACATTGACACGATTATTTTGTAGCATATGGAAGATTCAATCCGGTGAATACAGAGACTCTTTCCTGTGAGAAAATGCTGCCTCTTTGCAAAGAGAACGCAGTTCCTGACAGTCTTTAAAAGGTAATAAGGGAGACAACTGTGCTTGCTGAATTTCAGTTTCATCTATATCGTTTTTCCATATCTTTTGTACATTAGACAATTTAACATCATAGCAAAGTGATAACTCTTGTATCTCGTAACACAACTAGACCCGTAAAAGAAAAGAGACAATGTCTTCAAAGGGATATTACTTAGTGTCACATTGTTATCTCAGCAAAATACTTGTAACAACACATTGGTAATTAGTGTATAAATGGGGATTAAAGGCTCTTACATAAAGTAAAAAGATACAAAACGGGTGTGAAAGGAGTGAGTCCAGTTATATTGGACGGTCTGCCAGCAGACGTCTATTCACAGGTGCGAACCCACTACTGCGCGACACGGGGACTTTTGCCTGCTGCATTTCTGCCCTGGGCCAGTACGTCCCTCCTTAGTCAACCTGGTACCATCAGATTCCTCCGACGGCACCATATTGATGCCGGGCTTAGCGCGGACACCCGATCTACATAGCAAAGAGAATGCAGTTCGTGACAGTCTTTAAAAGGTAATAAGGGAGACAACTGTGCTTGCTGAATTTCAGTTTCATCTATATCGTTTTTCCATATCTTTTGTACATTAGACAATTTAACATCATAGCAAAGTGATAACTCTTGTATCTCGTAACACAACTAGAGCCGTAAGGGAAAAGAGACAATGTCTTCAAAGGGATATTACTTAGTGTCACATTGTTATCTCAGCAAAATACTTGTAACAACACAGTGGTAATTAGTGTATAAATGGGGATTAAAGGCTCTTACATAAAGTAAAAAGATACAAAACGGGTGTGAAAGGAGTGAGTCCAGTTATATTGGACGGGCTGCCAGCAGACGTCTATTCACAGGTGCGAACCCACTACTGCGCGACACGGGGACTTTTGCCTGCTGCATTTCTGCCCTGGGCCAGTACGTCCCTCCTTAGTCAACCTGGTACCATCAGATTCCTCCGACGGCACCATATTGATGCCGGGCTTAGCGCGGACACCCGATCTACATAGCAAAGAGAATGCAGTTCGTGACAGTCTTTAAAAGGTAATAAGGGAGACAACTGTGCTTGCTGAATTTCAGTTTCATCTATATCGTTTTTCCATATCTTTTGTACATTAGACAATTTAACATCATAGCAAAGTGATAACTCTTGTATCTCGTAACACAACTAGAGCCGTAAGGGAAAAGAGACAATGTCTTCAAAGGGATATTACTTAGTGTCACATTGTTATCTCAGCAAAATACTTGTAACAACACAGTGGTAATTAGTGTATAAATGGGGATTAAAGGCTCTTACATAAAGTAAAAAGATACAAAACGGGTGTGAAAGGAGTGAGTCCAGTTATATTGGACGGGCTGCCAGCAGACGTCTATTCACAGGTGCGAACCCACTACTGCGCGACAAGGGGACTTTTGCCTGCTGCATTTCTGCCCTGGGCCAGTACGTCCCTCCTTAGTCAACCTGGTACCATCAGATTCCTCCGACGGCACCATATTGATGCCGGGCTTAGCGCGGACACCCGATCTACATAGCACGTCTGAAGACAGAACCCCCGTCCTCAAATCGTCCCCAGTCCAGGCCTCCAAGTAGCTGGATTACAGGAGTTTGCCACAACTCCCAGCCGGTAGTTTACTATTTCTTTATCATAGTCATTTCAAAACATGAAATCATCCGTTTTTACATAGCTATCCTTTCGACGAGCGAAAACCATGTCAACTTAAACTTAGTAAACCCTAACGAAATGGTGATTATTGATACAGAAGGACATTGACACGATTATTTTGTAGCATATGGAAGATTCAATCCGGTGAATACAGAGACTCTTTCCTGTGAGAAAATGCTGCCTCTTTGCAAAGAGAATGCAGTTCGTGACAGTCTTTAAAAGGTAATAAGGGAGACAACTGTGCTTGCTGAATTTCAGTTTCATCTATATCGTTTTTCCATATCTTTTGTACATTAGACAATTTAACATCATAGCAAAGTGATAACTCTTGCATCTCGTAACACAACTAGAGCCGTAAGGGAAAAGAGACAATGTCTTCAAAGGGATATTACTTAGTGTCACATTGTTATCTCAGCAAAATACTTGTAACAACACAGTGGTAATTAGTGTATAAATGGGGATTAAAAGCTCTTACATAAAGTAAAAAGATACAAAACGGGTGTGAAAGGAGTGAGTCCAGTTATATTGGACGGGCTGCCAGCAGACGTCTATTCACAGGTGCGAACCCACTACTGCGCGACACGGGGACTTTTGCCTGCTGCATTTCTGCCCTGGGCCAGTACGTCCCTCCTTAGTCAACCTGGTACCATCAGATTCCTCCGACGGCACCATATTGATGCCGGGCTTAGCGCGGACACCCGATCTACATAGCACGTCTGAAGACAGAACCCCCGTCCTCAAATCGTCCCCAGTCCAGGCCTCCACGTAGCTGGATTACAGGAGTTTGCCACAACTCCCAGCCGGTAGTTTACTATTTCTTTATCATAGTCATTTCAAAACATGAAATCATCCGTTTTTACATAGCTATCCTTTCGACGAGCGAAAACCATGTCAACTTAAACTTAGTAAACCCTAACGAAATGGTGATTATTGATACAGAAGGACATTGACACGATTATTTTGTAGCATATGGAAGATTCAATCCGGTGAATACAGAGACTCTTTCCTGTGAGAAAATGCTGCCTCTTTGCAAAGAGAACGCAGTTCGTGACAGTCTTTAAAAGGTAATAAGGGAGACAACTGTGCTTGCTGAATTTCCATATCTTTTGTATATTAGACAATTTAACATCATAGCAAAGTGATAACTCTTGTATCTCGTAACACAACTAGAGCCGTAAGGGAAAAGAGACAATGTCTATTACTTAGTGTCACATTGTTATCTCAGCAAAATACTTGTAACAACACAGTGGAAATTAGTGTATAAATGGGGATTAAAAGCTCTTACATAAAGTAAAAAGATAAAACGGGTGTAAAGGGAGTGAGTCCAGTTATATTGGACGGGCTGCCAGCAGACGTCTATTCACAGGTGCGAACCCACTACTGCGCGACACGGGGACTTTTGCCTGCTGCATTTCTGCCCTGGGCCAGTACGTCCCTCCTTAGTCAACCTGGTACCATCAGATTCCTCCGACGGCACCATATTGATGCCGGGCTTAGCGCGGACACCCGATCTACATAGCACGTCTGAAGACAGAACCCCCGTCCTCAAATCGTCCCCAGTCCAGGCCTCCACGTAGCTGGATTACAGGAGTTTGCCACAACTCCCAGCCGGTAGCTTACTATTTCTTTATCATAGTCATTTCAAAACATGAAATCATCCGTTTTTACATAGCTATCCTTTCGACGAGCGAAAACCATGTCAACTTAAACTTAGTAAACCCTAACGAAATGGTGATTATTGATACAGAAGGACATTGACACGATTATTTTGTAGCATATGGAAGATTCAATCCGGTGAATACAGAGACTCTTTCCTGTGAGAAAATGCTGCCTCTTTGCAAAGAGAACGCAGTTCCTGACAGTCTTTAAAAGGTAATAAGGGAGACAACTGTGCTTGCTGAATTTCAGTTTCATCTATATCGTTTTTCCATATCTTTTGTACATTAGACAATTTAACATCATAGCAAAGTGATAACTCTTGTATCTCGTAACACAACTAGACCCGTAAAAGAAAAGAGACAATGTCTTCAAAGGGATATTACTTAGTGTCACATTGTTATCTCAGCAAAATACTTGTAACAACACATTGGTAATTAGTGTATAAATGGGGATTAAAGGCTCTTACATAAAGTAAAAAGATACAAAACGGGTGTGAAAGGAGTGAGTCCAGTTATATTGGACGGTCTGCCAGCAGACGTCTATTCACAGGTGCGAACCCACTACTGCGCGACACGGGGACTTTTGCCTGCTGCATTTCTGCCCTGGGCCAGTACGTCCCTCCTTAGTCAACCTGGTACCATCAGATTCCTCCGACGGCACCATATTGATGCCGGGCTTAGCGCGGACACCCGATCTACATAGCAAAGAGAATGCAGTTCGTGACAGTCTTTAAAAGGTAATAAGGGAGACAACTGTGCTTGCTGAATTTCAGTTTCATCTATATCGTTTTTCCATATCTTTTGTACATTAGACAATTTAACATCATAGCAAAGTGATAACTCTTGTATTCCTCCGACGGCACCATATTGATGCCGGGCTTAGCGCGGACACCCGATCTACATATCCTTTCGACGAGCGAAAACCATGTCAACTTAAACTTAGTAAACCCTAACGAAATGGTGATTATTGATACAGAAGGACATTGACACGATTATTTTGTAGCATATGGAAGATTCAATCCGGTGAATACAGAGACTCTTTCCTGTGAGAAAATGCTGCCTCTTTGCAAAGAGAATGCAGTTCGTGACAGTCTTTAAAAGGTAATAAGGGAGACAACTGTGCTTGCTGAATTTCAGTTTCATCTATATCGTTTTTCCATATCTTTTGTACATTAGACAATTTAACATCATAGCAAAGTGATAACTCTTGTATCTCGTAACACAACTAGAGCCGTAAGGGAAAAGAGACAATGTCTTCAAAGGGATATTACTTAGTGTCACATTGTTATCTCAGCAAAATACTTGTAACAACACAGTGGTAATTAGTGTATAAATGGGGATTAAAAGCTCTTACATAAAGTAAAAAGATACAAAACGGGTGTGAAAGGAGTGAGTCCAGTTATATTGGACGGGCTGCCAGCAGACGTCTATTCACAGGTGCGAACCCACTACTGCGCGACACGGGGACTTTTGCCTGCTGCATTTCTGCCCTGGGCCAGTACGTCCCTCCTTAGTCAACCTGGTACCATCAGATTCCTCCGACGGCACCATATTGATGCCGGGCTTAGCGCGGACACCCGATCTACATAGCAAAGAGAATGCAGTTCGTGACAGTCTTTAAAAGGTAATAAGGGAGACAACTGTGCTTGCTGAATTTCAGTTTCATCTATATCGTTTTTCCATATCTTTTGTACATTAGACAATTTAACATCATAGCAAAGTGATAACTCTTGTATCTCGTAACACAACTAGAGCCGTAAGGGAAAAGAGACAATGTCTTCAAAGGGATATTACTTAGTGTCACATTGTTATCTCAGCAAAATACTTGTAACAACACAGTGGTAATTAGTGTATAAATGGGGATTAAAGGCTCTTACATAAAGTAAAAAGATACAAAACGGGTGTGAAAGGAGTGAGTCCAGTTATATTGGACGGGCTGCCAGCAGACGTCTATTCACAGGTGCGAACCCACTACTGCGCGACACGGGGACTTTTGCCTGCTGCATTTCTGCCCTGGGCCAGTACGTCCCTCCTTAGTCAACCTGGTACCATCAGATTCCTCCGACGGCACCATATTGATGCCGGGCTTAGCGCGGACACCCGATCTACATAGCAAAGAGAATGCAGTTCGTGACAGTCTTTAAAAGGTAATAAGGGAGACAACTGTGCTTGCTGAATTTCAGTTTCATCTATATCGTTTTTCCATATCTTTTGTACATTAGACAATTTAACATCATAGCAAAGTGATAACTCTTGTATCTCGTAACACAACTAGAGCCGTAAGGGAAAAGAGACAATGTCTTCAAAGGGATATTACTTAGTGTCACATTGTTATCTCAGCAAAATACTTGTAACAACACAGTGGTAATTAGTGTATAAATGGGGATTAAAGGCTCTTACATAAAGTAAAAAGATACAAAACGGGTGTGAAAGGAGTGAGTCCAGTTATATTGGACGGGCTGCCAGCAGACGTCTATTCACAGGTGCGAACCCACTACTGCGCGACAAGGGGACTTTTGCCTGCTGCATTTCTGCCCTGGGCCAGTACGTCCCTCCTTAGTCAACCTGGTACCATCAGATTCCTCCGACGGCACCATATTGATGCCGGGCTTAGCGCGGACACCCGATCTACATAGCACGTCTGAAGACAGAACCCCCGTCCTCAAATCGTCCCCAGTCCAGGCCTCCAAGTAGCTGGATTACAGGAGTTTGCCACAACTCCCAGCCGGTAGTTTACTATTTCTTTATCATAGTCATTTCAAAACATGAAATCATCCGTTTTTACATAGCTATCCTTTCGACGAGCGAAAACCATGTCAACTTAAACTTAGTAAACCCTAACGAAATGGTGATTATTGATACAGAAGGACATTGACACGATTATTTTGTAGCATATGGAAGATTCAATCCGGTGAATACAGAGACTCTTTCCTGTGAGAAAATGCTGCCTCTTTGCAAAGAGAATGCAGTTCGTGACAGTCTTTAAAAGGTAATAAGGGAGACAACTGTGCTTGCTGAATTTCAGTTTCATCTATATCGTTTTTCCATATCTTTTGTACATTAGACAATTTAACATCATAGCAAAGTGATAACTCTTGTATCTCGTAACACAACTAGAGCCGTAAGGGAAAAGAGACAATGTCTTCAAAGGGATATTACTTAGTGTCACATTGTTATCTCAGCAAAATACTTGTAACAACACAGTGGTAATTAGTGTATAAATGGGGATTAAAAGCTCTTACATAAAGTAAAAAGATACAAAACGGGTGTGAAAGGAGTGAGTCCAGTTATATTGGACGGGCTGCCAGCAGACGTCTATTCACAGGTGCGAACCCACTACTGCGCGACACGGGGACTTTTGCCTGCTGCATTTCTGCCCTGGGCCAGTACGTCCCTCCTTAGTCAACCTGGTACCATCAGATTCCTCCGACGGCACCATATTGATGCCGGGCTTAGCGCGGACACCCGATCTACATAGCAAAGAGAATGCAGTTCGTGACAGTCTTTAAAAGGTAATAAGGGAGACAACTGTGCTTGCTGAATTTCAGTTTCATCTATATCGTTTTTCCATATCTTTTGTACATTAGACAATTTAACATCATAGCAAAGTGATAACTCTTGTATCTCGTAACACAACTAGAGCCGTAAGGGAAAAGAGACAATGTCTTCAAAGGGATATTACTTAGTGTCACATTGTTATCTCAGCAAAATACTTGTAACAACACAGTGGTAATTAGTGTATAAATGGGGATTAAAGGCTCTTACATAAAGTAAAAAGATACAAAACGGGTGTGAAAGGAGTGAGTCCAGTTATATTGGACGGGCTGCCAGCAGACGTCTATTCACAGGTGCGAACCCACTACTGCGCGACAAGGGGACTTTTGCCTGCTGCATTTCTGCCCTGGGCCAGTACGTCCCTCCTTAGTCAACCTGGTACCATCAGATTCCTCCGACGGCACCATATTGATGCCGGGCTTAGCGCGGACACCCGATCTACATAGCACGTCTGAAGACAGAACCCCCGTCCTCAAATCGTCCCCAGTCCAGGCCTCCAAGTAGCTGGATTACAGGAGTTTGCCACAACTCCCAGCCGGTAGTTTACTATTTCTTTATCATAGTCATTTCAAAACATGAAATCATCCGTTTTTACATAGCTATCCTTTCGACGAGCGAAAACCATGTCAACTTAAACTTAGTAAACCCTAACGAAATGGTGATTATTGATACAGAAGGACATTGACACGATTATTTTGTAGCATATGGAAGATTCAATCCGGTGAATACAGAGACTCTTTCCTGTGAGAAAATGCTGCCTCTTTGCAAAGAGAATGCAGTTCGTGACAGTCTTTAAAAGGTAATAAGGGAGACAACTGTGCTTGCTGAATTTCAGTTTCATCTATATCGTTTTTCCATATCTTTTGTACATTAGACAATTTAACATCATAGCAAAGTGATAACTCTTGTATCTCGTAACACAACTAGAGCCGTAAGGGAAAAGAGACAATGTCTTCAAAGGGATATTACTTAGTGTCACATTGTTATCTCAGCAAAATACTTGTAACAACACAGTGGTAATTAGTGTATAAATGGGGATTAAAGGCTCTACATAGCACGTCTGAAGACAGAACCCCCGTCCTCAAATCGTCCCCAGTCCAGGCCTCCAAGTAGCTGGATTACAGGAGTTTGCCACAACTCCCAGCCGGTAGTTTACTATTTCTTTATCATAGTCATTTCAAAACATGAAATCATCCGTTTTTACATAGCTATCCTTTCGACGAGCGAAAACCATGTCAACTTAAACTTAGTAAACCCTAACGAAATGGTGATTATTGATACAGAAGGACATTGACACGATTATTTTGTAGCATATGGAAGATTCAATCCGGTGAATACAGAGACTCTTTCCTGTGAGAAAATGCTGCCTCTTTGCAAAGAGAATGCAGTTCGTGACAGTCTTTAAAAGGTAATAAGGGAGACAACTGTGCTTGCTGAATTTCAGTTTCATCTATATCGTTTTTCCATATCTTTTGTACATTAGACAATTTAACATCATAGCAAAGTGATAACTCTTGTATCTCGTAACACAACTAGAGCCGTAAGGGAAAAGAGACAATGTCTTCAAAGGGATATTACTTAGTGTCACATTGTTATCTCAGCAAAATACTTGTAACAACACAGTGGTAATTAGTGTATAAATGGGGATTAAAGGCTCTTACATAAAGTAAAAAGATACAAAATGGGTGTGAAAGGAGTGAGTCCAGTTATATTGGACGGGCTGCCAGCAGACGTCTATTCACAGGTGCGAACCCACTACTGCGCGACACGGGGACTTTTGCCTGCTGCATTTCTGCCCTGGGCCAGTACGTCCCTCCTTAGTCAACCTGGTACCATCAGATTCCTCCGACGGCACCATATTGATGCCGGGCTTAGCGCGGACACCCGATCTACATAGCAAAGAGAATGCAGTTCGTGACAGTCTTTAAAAGGTAATAAGGGAGACAACTGTGCTTGCTGAATTTCAGTTTCATCTATATCGTTTTTCCATATCTTTTGTACATTAGACAATTTAACATCATAGCAAAGTGATAACTCTTGTATCTCGTAACACAACTAGAGCCGTAAGGGAAAAGAGACAATGTCTTCAAAGGGATATTACTTAGTGTCACATTGTTATCTCAGCAAAATACTTGTAACAACACAGTGGTAATTAGTGTATAAATGGGGATTAAAGGCTCTTACATAAAGTAAAAAGATACAAAACGGGTGTGAAATACAGATGTTGTGTTTAAATACCCGACATGGTCACAGAATGTCAGTTCACTTGCGTTTCTTGTCACAAGATGGCGGGTAAACGTAAAGCTATCACTTTTGATACTAAACTTCGTATCATAGAGGCCGTTGATTTGGGTGTAAAATCTAAGAAAAACATCGCTTTGGACTTTGATATTCCAAAATCTACTTTGAGTGGCATCATTAAGAATCGCGAAGCTATTCTGGCTCAATCTGTGTCGTCTGATTTTGGCCCCGCCCGCAAAAAGTTAAGAGCTGCCAATCACCAAGATGTAGAAGATGCTCTCTACAAATGGTTTCAAGGGGCAAGAAGTGAGAACATTCCGTTAAATGGCCCAATGTTGCAGACAAAGGCAAACGAATTAGCATCGAAATTAGGTCATTCAGATTTTGATTGCCAGAGTGCATGGATTGACAGATTCAAGCAGAGGCGTGGCATTGTATGCAAATCAGCTCATGGTGAAAGCGCTTCTGTTGACACTGACCTTGTTGATGATTGGCTCAATAATCGTTTGTCTGGCTATCTTGAAGATTATAAACCGGAGAACATATTCAATGCAGACGAAACTGGACTTTTCTACAAAATGAAACCTAACAGAACACTTCACTTTAAATCAGAGAATACAAACACTTCGTGATCTGCTCGTGTGCGAGACGATGGGGTCGGACACTGCTGTGTTTGATTCCCTCGCAGATGTATGTCAAGCTGTCGACAAAATGAAGAAGGCCAAACGAGGTATGCAAACGAAGATTGCAGACTTTGTCAAACGTACTAGTGCTATGGATATGTAATTGTAAAAACTTTATCGTGCTCCTTGATCCTCCAGAATAAAGATATGAAGTGCAGTATAATTTATCTTTGTTATTTTTGTGTTTAGACATGTACGTTTTCATTTTGATAATCCAAGATGGCTGCCAAACGTGAGTAGCGAACACCGGATATAGCGAACTAGATTCGCTGGTCCCTTGGAGTTCGTTATATCCGAGTTCTACTGTATATCGTTTTTCCATATCTTTTGTACATTAGACAATTTAACATCATAGCAAAGTGATAACTCTTGTATCTCGTAACACAACTAGAGCCGTAAGGGAAAAGAGACAATGTCTTCAAAGGGATATTACTTAGTGTCACATTGTTATCTCAGCAAAATACTTGTAACAACACAGTGGTAATTAGTGTATAAATGGGGATTAAAGGCTCTTACATAAAGTAAAAAGATACAAAACGGGTGTGAAAGGAGTGAGTCCAGTTATATTGGACGGGCTGCCAGCAGACGTCTATTCACAGGTGCGAACCCACTACTGCGCGACAAGGGGACTTTTGCCTGCTGCATTTCTGCCCTGGGCCAGTACGTCCCTCCTTAGTCAACCTGGTACCATCAGATTCCTCCGACGGCACCATATTGATGCCGGGCTTAGCGCGGACACCCGATCTACATAGCACGTCTGAAGACAGAACCCCCGTCCTCAAATCGTCCCCAGTCCAGGCCTCCAAGTAGCTGGATTACAGGAGTTTGCCACAACTCCCAGCCGGTAGTTTACTATTTCTTTATCATAGTCATTTCAAAACATGAAATCATCCGTTTTTACATAGCTATCCTTTCGACGAGCGAAAACCATGTCAACTTAAACTTAGTAAACCCTAACGAAATGGTGATTATTGATACAGAAGGACATTGACACGATTATTTTGTAGCATATGGAAGATTCAATCCGGTGAATACAGAGACTCTTTCCTGTGAGAAAATGCTGCCTCTTTGCAAAGAGAATGCAGTTCGTGACAGTCTTTAAAAGGTAATAAGGGAGACAACTGTGCTTGCTGAATTTCAGTTTCATCTATATCGTTTTTCCATATCTTTTGTACATTAGACAATTTAACATCATAGCAAAGTGATAACTCTTGTATCTCGTAACACAACTAGAGCCGTAAGGGAAAAGAGACAATGTCTTCAAAGGGATATTACTTAGTGTCACATTGTTATCTCAGCAAAATACTTGTAACAACACAGTGGTAATTAGTGTATAAATGGGGATTAAAAGCTCTTACATAAAGTAAAAAGATACAAAACGGGTGTGAAAGGAGTGAGTCCAGTTATATTGGACGGGCTGCCAGCAGACGTCTATTCACAGGTGCGAACCCACTACTGCGCGACACGGGGACTTTTGCCTGCTGCATTTCTGCCCTGGGCCAGTACGTCCCTCCTTAGTCAACCTGGTACCATCAGATTCCTCCGACGGCACCATATTGATGCCGGGCTTAGCGCGGACACCCGATCTACATAGCAAAGAGAATGCAGTTCGTGACAGTCTTTAAAAGGTAATAAGGGAGACAACTGTGCTTGCTGAATTTCAGTTTCATCTATATCGTTGTTCCATATCTTTTGTACATTAGACAATTTAACATCATAGCAAAGTGATAACTCTTGTATCTCGTAACACAACTAGAGCCGTAAGGGAAAAGAGACAATGTCTTCAAAGGGATATTACTTAGTGTCACATTGTTATCTCAGCAAAATACTTGTAACAACACAGTGGTAATTAGTGTATAAATGGGGATTAAAAGCTCTTACATAAAGTAAAAAGATACAAAACGGGTGTGAAAGGAGTGAGTCCAGTTATATTGGACGGGCTGCCAGCAGACGTCTATTCACAGGTGCGAACCCACTACTGCGCGACACGGGGACTTTTGCCTGCTGCATTTCTGCCCTGGGCCAGTACGTCCCTCCTTAGTCAACCTGGTACCATCAGATTCCTCCGACGGCACCATATTGATGCCGGGCTTAGCGCGGACACCCGATCTACATAGCACGTCTGAAGACAGAACCCCCGTCCTCAAATCGTCCCCAGTCCAGGCCTGCAAGTAGCTGGATTACAGGAGTTTGCCACAACTCCCAGCCGGTAGCTTACTATTTCTTTATCATAGTCATTTCAAAACATGAAATCATCCGTTTTTACATAGCTATCCTTTCGACGAGCGAAAACCATGTCAACTTAAACTTAGTAAACCCTAACGAAATGGTGATTATTGATACAGAAGGACATTGACGCGATTATTTTGTAGCATATGGATGATTCAATCCGGTGAATACAGAGACTCTTTCCTGTGAGAAAATGCTGCCTCTTTGCAAAGAGAACGCAGTTCGTGACAGTCTTTAAAAGGTAATAAGGGAGACAACTGTGCTTGCTGAATTTCAGTTTCATCTATATCGTTTTTCCATATCTTTTGTACATTAGACAATTTAACATCATAGCAAAGTGATAACTCTTGTATCTCGTAACACAACTAGAGCCGTATGGGAAAAGAGACAATGTCTTCAAAGGGATATTACTTAGTGTCACATTGTTATCTCAGCAAAATACTTGTAACAACACAGTGGTAATTAGTGTATAAATGGGGATTAAAAGCTCTTACATAAAGTAAAAAGATACAAAAACGGGTGTGAAAGGAGTGAGTCCAGTTATATTGGACGGGCTGCCAGCAGACGTCTATTCACAGGTGCGAACCCACTACTGCGCGACACGGGGACTTTTGCCTGCTGCATTTCTGCCCTGGGCCAGTACGTCCCTCCTTAGTCAACCTGGTACCATCAGATTCCTCCGACGGCACCATATTGATGCCGGGCTTAGCGCGGACACCCGATCTAAATAGCAAAGAGAATGCAGTTCGTGACAGTCTTTAAAAGGTAATAAGGGAGACAACTGTGCTTGCTGAATTTCAGTTTCATCTATATCGTTTTTCCATATCTTTTGTACATTAGACAATTTAACATCATAGCAAAGTGATAACTCTTGTATCTCGTAACACAACTAGAGCCGTAAGGTAAAAGAGACAATGTCTTCAAAGGGATATTACTTAGTGTCACATTGTTATCTCAGCAAAATACTTGTAACAACACAGTGGTAATTAGTGTATAAATGGGGATTAAAGGCTCTTACATAAAGTAAAAAGAGACAAAACGGGTGTGAAAGGAGTGAGTCCAGTTATATTGGACGGGCTGCCAGCAGACGTCTATTCACAGGTGCGAACCCACTACTGCGCGACACGGGGACTTTTGCCTGCTGCATTTCTGCCCTGGGCCAGTACGTCCCTCCTTAGTCAACCTGGTACCATCAGATTCCTCCGACGGCACCATATTGATGCCGGGCTTAGCGCGGACACCCGATCTACATAGCACGTCTGAAGACAGAACCCCCGTCCTCAAATCGTCCCCAGTCCAGGCCTCCAAGTAGCTGGATTACAGGAGTTTGCCACAACTCCCAGCCGGTAGTTTACTATTTCTTTATCATAGTCATTTCAAAACATGAAATCATCCGTTTTTACATAGCTATCCTTTCGACGAGCGAAAACCATGTCAACTTAAACTTAGTAAACCCTAACGAAATGGTGATTATTGATACAGAAGGACATTGACTCGATTATTTTGTAGCATATGGAAGATTCAATCCGGTGAATACAGAGACTCTTTCCTGTGAGAAAATGCTGCCTCTTTGCAAAGAGAATGCAGTTCGTGACAGTCTTTAAAAGGTAATAAGGGAGACAACTGTGCTTGCTGAATTTCAGTTTCATCTATATCGTTTTTCCATATCTTTTGTACATTAGACAATTTAACATCATAGCAAAGTGATAACTCTTGTATCTCGTAACACAACTAGAGCCGTAAGGGAAAAGAGACAATGTCTTCAAAGGGATATTACTTAGTGTCACATTGTTATCTCAGCAAAATACTTGTAACAACACAGTGGTAATTAGTGTATAAATGGGGATTAAAGGCTCTTACATAAAGTAAAAAGATACAAAACGGGTGTGAAAGGAGTGAGTCCAGTTATATTGGACGGGCTGCCAGCAGACGTCTATTCACAGGTGCGAACCCACTACTGCGCGACACGGGGACTTTTGCCTGCTGCATTTCTGCCCTGGGCCAGTACGTCCCTCCTTAGTCAACCTGGTACCATCAGATTCCTCCGACGGCACCATATTGATGCCGGGCTTAGCGCGGACACCCGATCTACATAGCAAAGAGAATGCAGTTCGTGACAGTCTTTAAAAGGTAATAAGGGAGACAACTGTGCTTGCTGAATTTCAGTTTCATCTATATCGTTTTTCCATATCTTTTGTACATTAGACAATTTAACATCATAGCAAAGTGATAACTCTTGTATCTCGTAACACAACTAGAGCCGTAAGGGAAAAGAGACAATGTCTTCAAAGGGATATTACTTAGTGTCACATTGTTATCTCAGCAAAATACTTGTAACAACACAGTGGTAATTAGTGTATAAATGGGGATTAAAGGCTCTTACATAAAGTAAAAAGATACAAAATGGGTGTGAAAGGAGTGAGTCCAGTTATATTGGACGGGCTGCCAGCAGACGTCTATTCACAGGTGCGAACCCACTACTGCGCGACAAGGGGACTTTTGCCTGCTGCATTTCTGCCCTGGGCCAGTACGTCCCTCCTTAGTCAACCTGGTACCATCAGATTCCTCCGACGGCACCATATTGATGCCGGGCTTAGCGCGGACACCCGATCTACATAGCACGTCTGAAGACAGAACCCCCGTCCTCAAATCGTCCCCAGTCCAGGCCTCCAAGTAGCTGGATTACAGGAGTTTGCCACAACTCCCAGCCGGTAGTTTACTATTTCTTTATCATAGTCATTTCAAAACATGAAATCATCCGTTTTTACATAGCTATCCTTTCGACGAGCGAAAACCATGTCAACTTAAACTTAGTAAACCCTAACGAAATGGTGATTATTGATACAGAAGGACATTGACGCGATTATTTTGTAGCATATGGAAGATTCAATCCGGTGAATACAGAGACTCTTTCCTGTGAGAAAATGCTGCCTCTTTGCAAAGAGAATGCAGTTCGTGACAGTCTTTAAAAGGTAATAAGGGAGACAACTGTGCTTGCTGAATTTCAGTTTCATCTATATCGTTTTTCCATATCTTTTGTACATTAGACAATTTAACATCATAGCAAAGTGATAACTCTTGTATCTCGTAACACAACTAGAGCCGTAAGGGAAAAGAGACAATGTCTTCAAAGGGATATTACTTAGTGTCACATTGTTATCTCAGCAAAATACTTGTAACAACACAGTGGTAATTAGTGTATAAATGGGGATTAAAAGCTCTTACATAAAGTAAAAAGATACAAAACGGGTGTGAAAGGAGTGAGTCCAGTTATATTGGACGGGCTGCCAGCAGACGTCTATTCACAGGTGCGAACCCACTACTGCGCGACACGGGGACTTTTGCCTGCTGCATTTCTGCCCTGGGCCAGTACGTCCCTCCTTAGTCAACCTGGTACCATCAGATTCCTCCGACGGCACCATATTGATGCCGGGCTTAGCGCGGACACCCGATCTACATAGCAAAGAGAATGCAGTTCGTGACAGTCTTTAAAAGGTAATAAGGGAGACAACTGTGCTTGCTGAATTTCAGTTTCATCTATATCGTTTTTCCATATCTTTTGTACATTAGACAATTTAACATCATAGCAAAGTGATAACTCTTGTATCTCGTAACACAACTAGAGCCGTAAGGGAAAAGAGACAATGTCTTCAAAGGGATATTACTTAGTGTCACATTGTTATCTCAGCAAAATACTTGTAACAACACAGTGGTAATTAGTGTATAAATGGGGATTAAAGGCTCTTACATAAAGTAAAAAGATACAAAATGGGTGTGAAAGGAGTGAGTCCAGTTATATTGGACGGGCTGCCAGCAGACGTCTATTCACAGGTGCGAACCCACTACTGCGCGACAAGGGGACTTTTGCCTGCTGCATTTCTGCCCTGGGCCAGTACGTCCCTCCTTAGTCAACCTGGTACCATCAGATTCCTCCGACGGCACCATATTGATGCCGGGCTTAGCGCGGACACCCGATCTACATAGCACGTCTGAAGACAGAACCCCCGTCCTCAAATCGTCCCCAGTCCAGGCCTCCAAGTAGCTGGATTACAGGAGTTTGCCACAACTCCCAGCCGGTAGTTTACTATTTCTTTATCATAGTCATTTCAAAACATGAAATCATCCGTTTTTACATAGCTATCCTTTCGACGAGCGAAAACCATGTCAACTTAAACTTAGTAAACCCTAACGAAATGGTGATTATTGATACAGAAGGACATTGACACGATTATTTTGTAGCATATGGAAGATTCAATCCGGTGAATACAGAGACTCTTTCCTGTGAGAAAATGCTGCCTCTTTGCAAAGAGAATGCAGTTCGTGACAGTCTTTAAAAGGTAATAAGGGAGACAACTGTGCTTGCTGAATTTCAGTTTCATCTATATCGTTTTTCCATATCTTTTGTACATTAGACAATTTAACATCATAGCAAAGTGATAACTCTTGTATCTCGTAACACAACTAGAGCCGTAAGGGAAAAGAGACAATGTCTTCAAAGGGATATTACTTAGTGTCACATTGTTATCTCAGCAAAATACTTGTAACAACACAGTGGTAATTAGTGTATAAATGGGGATTAAAAGCTCTTACATAAAGTAAAAAGATACAAAACGGGTGTGAAAGGAGTGAGTCCAGTTATATTGGACGGGCTGCCAGCAGACGTCTATTCACAGGTGCGAACCCACTACTGCGCGACACGGGGACTTTTGCCTGCTGCATTTCTGCCCTGGGCCAGTACGTCCCTCCTTAGTCAACCTGGTACCATCAGATTCCTCCGACGGCACCATATTGATGCCGGGCTTAGCGCGGACACCCGATCTACATAGCAAAGAGAATGCAGTTCGTGACAGTCTTTAAAAGGTAATAAGGGAGACAACTGTGCTTGCTGAATTTCAGTTTCATCTATATCGTTGTTCCATATCTTTTGTACATTAGACAATTTAACATCATAGCAAAGTGATAACTCTTGTATCTCGTAACACAACTAGAGCCGTAAGGGAAAAGAGACAATGTCTTCAAAGGGATATTACTTAGTGTCACATTGTTATCTCAGCAAAATACTTGTAACAACACAGTGGTAATTAGTGTATAAATGGGGATTAAAAGCTCTTACATAAAGTAAAAAGATACAAAACGGGTGTGAAAGGAGTGAGTCCAGTTATATTGGACGGGCTGCCAGCAGACGTCTATTCACAGGTGCGAACCCACTACTGCGCGACACGGGGACTTTTGCCTGCTGCATTTCTGCCCTGGGCCAGTACGTCCCTCCTTAGTCAACCTGGTACCATCAGATTCCTCCGACGGCACCATATTGATGCCGGGCTTAGCGCGGACACCCGATCTACATAGCACGTCTGAAGACAGAACCCCCGTCCTCAAATCGTCCCCAGTCCAGGCCTGCAAGTAGCTGGATTACAGGAGTTTGCCACAACTCCCAGCCGGTAGCTTACTATTTCTTTATCATAGTCATTTCAAAACATGAAATCATCCGTTTTTACATAGCTATCCTTTCGACGAGCGAAAACCATGTCAACTTAAACTTAGTAAACCCTAACGAAATGGTGATTATTGATACAGAAGGACATTGACGCGATTATTTTGTAGCATATGGATGATTCAATCCGGTGAATACAGAGACTCTTTCCTGTGAGAAAATGCTGCCTCTTTGCAAAGAGAACGCAGTTCGTGACAGTCTTTAAAAGGTAATAAGGGAGACAACTGTGCTTGCTGAATTTCAGTTTCATCTATATCGTTTTTCCATATCTTTTGTACATTAGACAATTTAACATCATAGCAAAGTGATAACTCTTGTATCTCGTAACACAACTAGAGCCGTATGGGAAAAGAGACAATGTCTTCAAAGGGATATTACTTAGTGTCACATTGTTATCTCAGCAAAATACTTGTAACAACACAGTGGTAATTAGTGTATAAATGGGGATTAAAAGCTCTTACATAAAGTAAAAAGATACAAAACGGGTGTGAAAGGAGTGAGTCCAGTTATATTGGACGGGCTGCCAGCAGACGTCTATTCACAGGTGCGAACCCACTACTGCGCGACACGGGGACTTTTGCCTGCTGCATTTCTGCCCTGGGCCAGTACGTCCCTCCTTAGTCAACCTGGTACCATCAGATTCCTCCGACGGCACCATATTGATGCCGGGCTTAGCGCGGACACCCGATCTAAATAGCAAAGAGAATGCAGTTCGTGACAGTCTTTAAAAGGTAATAAGGGAGACAACTGTGCTTGCTGAATTTCAGTTTCATCTATATCGTTTTTCCATATCTTTTGTACATTAGACAATTTAACATCATAGCAAAGTGATAACTCTTGTATCTCGTAACACAACTAGAGCCGTAAGGTAAAAGAGACAATGTCTTCAAAGGGATATTACTTAGTGTCACATTGTTATCTCAGCAAAATACTTGTAACAACACAGTGGTAATTAGTGTATAAATGGGGATTAAAGGCTCTTACATAAAGTAAAAAGATACAAAACGGGTGTGAAAGGAGTGAGTCCAGTTATATTGGACGGGCTGCCAGCAGACGTCTATTCACAGGTGCGAACCCACTACTGCGCGACACGGGGACTTTTGCCTGCTGCATTTCTGCCCTGGGCCAGTACGTCCCTCCTTAGTCAACCTGGTACCATCAGATTCCTCCGACGGCACCATATTGATGCCGGGCTTAGCGCGGACACCCGATCTACATAGCACGTCTGAAGACAGAACCCCCGTCCTCAAATCGTCCCCAGTCCAGGCCTGCAAGTAGCTGGATTACAGGAGTTTGCCACAACTCCCAGCCGGTAGCTTACTATTTCTTTATCATAGTCATTTCAAAACATGAAATCATCCGTTTTTACATAGCTATCCTTTCGACGAGCGAAAACCATGTCAACTTAAACTTAGTAAACCCTAACGAAATGGTGATTATTGATACAGAAGGACATTGACGCGATTATTTTGTAGCATATGGAAGATTCAATCCGGTGAATACAGAGACTCTTTCCTGTGAGAAAATGCTGCCTCTTTGCAAAGAGAACGCAGTTCGTGACAGTCTTTAAAAGGTAATAAGGGAGACAACTGTGCTTGCTGAATTTCAGTTTCATCTATATCGTTTTTCCATATCTTTTGTACATTAGACAATTTAACATCATAGCAAAGTGATAACTCTTGTATCTCGTAACACAACTAGAGCCGTAAGGGAAAAGAGACAATGTCTTCAAAGGGATATTACTTAGTGTCACATTGTTATCTCAGCAAAATACTTGTAACAACACAGTGGTAATTAGTGTATAAATGGGGATTAAAAGCTCTTACATAAAGTAAAAAGATACAAAACGGGTGTGAAAGGAGTGAGTCCAGTTATATTGGACGGGCTGCCAGCAGACGTCTATTCACAGGTGCGAACCCACTACTGCGCGACACGGGGACTTTTGCCTGCTGCATTTCTGCCCTGGGCCAGTACGTCCCTCCTTAGTCAACCTGGTACCATCAGATTCCTCCGACGGCACCATATTGATGCCGGGCTTAGCGCGGACACCCGATCTACATAGCACGTCTGAAGACAGAACCCCCGTCCTCAAATCGTCCCCAGTCCAGGCCTCCACGTAGCTGGATTACAGGAGTTTGCCACAACTCCCAGCCGGTAGTTTACTATTTCTTTATCATAGTCATTTCAAAACATGAAATCATCCGTTTTTACATAGCTATCCTTTCGACGAGCGAAAACCATGTCAACTTAAACTTAGTAAACCCTAACGAAATGGTGATTATTGATACAGAAGGACATTGACACGATTATTTTGTAGCATATGGAAGATTCAATCCGGTGAATACAGAGACTCTTTCCTGTGAGAAAATGCTGCCTCTTTGCAAAGAGAATGCAGTTCGTGACAGTCTTTAAAAGGTAATAAGGGAGACAACTGTGCTTGCTGAATTTCAGTTTCATCTATATCGTTTTTCCATATCTTTTGTACATTAGACAATTTAACATCATAGCAAAGTGATAACTCTTGTATCTCGTAACACAACTAGAGCCGTAAGGGAAAAGAGACAATGTCTTCAAAGGGATATTACTTAGTGTCACATTGTTATCTGAGCAAAATACTTGTAACAACACAGTGGTAATTAGTGTATAAATGGGGATTAAAGGCTCTTACATAAAGTAAAAAGATACAAAACGGGTGTGAAAGGAGTGAGTCCAGTTATATTGGACGGGCTGCCAGCAGACGTCTATTCACAGGTGCGAACCCACTACTGCGCGACACGGGGACTTTTGCCTGCTGCATTTCTGCCCTGGGCCAGTACGTCCCTCCTTAGTCAACCTGGTACCATCAGATTCCTCCGACGGCACCATATTGATGCCGGGCTTAGCGCGGACACCCGATCTACATAGCACGTCTGAAGACAGAACCCCCGTCCTCAAATCGTCCCCAGTCCAGGCCTGCAAGTAGCTGGATTACAGGAGTTTGCCACAACTCCCAGCCGGTAGCTTACTATTTCTTTATCATAGTCATTTCAAAACATGAAATCATCCGTTTTTACATAGCTATCCTTTCGACGAGCGAAAACCATGTCAACTTAAACTTAGTAAACCCTAACGAAATGGTGATTATTGATACAGAAGGACATTGACGCGATTATTTTGTAGCATATGGAAGATTCAATCCGGTGAATACAGAGACTCTTTCCTGTGAGAAAATGCTGCCTCTTTGCAAAGAGAACGCAGTTCGTGACAGTCTTTAAAAGGTAATAAGGGAGACAACTGTGCTTGCTGAATTTCAGTTTCATCTATATCGTTTTTCCATATCTTTTGTACATTAGACAATTTAACATCATAGCAAAGTGATAACTCTTGTATCTCGTAACACAACTAGAGCCGTAAGGGAAAAGAGACAATGTCTTCAAAGGGATATTACTTAGTGTCACATTGTTATCTCAGCAAAATACTTGTAACAACACAGTGGTAATTAGTGTATAAATGGGGATTAAAGGCTCTTACATAAAGTAAAAAGATACAAAATGGGTGTGAAAGGAGTGAGTCCAGTTATATTGGACGGGCTGCCAGCAGACGTCTATTCACAGGTGCGAACCCACTACTGCGCGACACGGGGACTTTTGCCTGCTGCATTTCTGCCCTGGGCCAGTACGTCCCTCCTTAGTCAACCTGGTACCATCAGATTCCTCCGACGGCACCATATTGATGCCGGGCTTAGCGCGGACACCCGATCTACATAGCACGTCTGAAGACAGAACCCCCGTCCTCAAATCGTCCCCAGTCCAGGCCTGCAAGTAGCTGGATTACAGGAGTTTGCCACAACTCCCAGCCGGTAGCTTACTATTTCTTTATCATAGTCATTTCAAAACATGAAATCATCCGTTTTTACATAGCTATCCTTTCGACGAGCGAAAACCATGTCAACTTAAACTTAGTAAACCCTAACGAAATGGTGATTATTGATACAGAAGGACATTGACACGATTATTTTGTAGCATATGGAAGATTCAATCCGGTGAATACAGAGACTCTTTCCTGTGAGAAAATGCTGCCTCTTTGCAAAGAGAATGCAGTTCGTGACAGTCTTTAAAAGGTAATAAGGGAGACAACTGTGCTTGCTGAATTTCAGTTTCATCTATATCGTTTTTCCATATCTTTTGTACATTAGACAATTTAACATCATAGCAAAGTGATAACTCTTGTATCTCGTAACACAACTAGAGCCGTAAGGGAAAAGAGACAATGTCTTCAAAGGGATATTACTTAGTGTCACATTGTTATCTCAGCAAAATACTTGTAACAACACAGTGGTAATTAGTGTATAAATGGGGATTAAAGGCTCTTACATAAAGTAAAAAGATACAAAATGGGTGTGAAAGGAGTGAGTCCAGTTATATTGGACGGGCTGCCAGCAGACGTCTATTCACAGGTGCGAACCCACTACTGCGCGACACGGGGACTTTTGCCTGCTGCATTTCTGCCCTGGGCCAGTACGTCCCTCCTTAGTCAACCTGGTACCATCAGATTCCTCCGACGGCACCATATTGATGCCGGGCTTAGCGCGGACACCCGATGTACATAGCAAAGAGAATGCAGTTCGTGACAGTCTTTAAAAGGTAATAAGGGAGACAACTGTGCTTGCTGAATTTCAGTTTCATCTATATCGTTTTTCCATATCTTTTGTACATTAGACAATTTAACATCATAGCAAAGTGATAACTCTTGTATCTCGTAACACAACTAGAGCCGTAAGGGAAAAGAGACAATGTCTTCAAAGGGATATTACTTAGTGTCACATTGTTATCTCAGCAAAATACTTGTAACAACACAGTGGTAATTAGTGTATAAATGGGGATTAAAGGCTCTTACATAAAGTAAAAAGATACAAAACGGGTGTGAAAGGAGTGAGTCCAGTTATATTGGACGGGCTGCCAGCAGACGTCTATTCACAGGTGCGAACCCACTACTGCGCGACACGGGGACTTTTGCCTGCTGCATTTCTGCCCTGGGCCAGTACGTCCCTCCTTAGTCAACCTGGTACCATCAGATTCCTCCGACGGCACCATATTGATGCCGGGCTTAGCGCGGACACCCGATCTACATAGCACGTCTGAAGACAGAACCCCCGTCCTCAAATCGTCCCCAGTCCAGGCCTGCAAGTAGCTGGATTACAGGAGTTTGCCACAACTCCCAGCCGGTAGTTTACTATTTCTTTATCATAGTCATTTCAAAACATGAAATCATCCGTTTTTACATAGCTATCCTTTCGACGAGCGAAAACCATGTCAACTTAAACTTAGTAAACCCTAACGAAATGGTGATTATTGATACAGAAGGACATTGACGCGATTATTTTGTAGCATATGGAAGATTCAATCCGGTGAATACAGAGACTCTTTCCTGTGAGAAAATGCTGCCTCTTTGCAAAGAGAACGCAGTTCGTGACAGTCTTTAAAAGGTAATAAGGGAGACAACTGTGCTTGCTGAATTTCAGTTTCATCTATATCGTTTTTCCATATCTTTTGTACATTAGACAATTTAACATCATAGCAAAGTGATAACTCTTGTATCTCGTAACACAACTAGAGCCGTAAGGGAAAAGAGACAATGTCTTCAAAGGGATATTACTTAGTGTCACATTGTTATCTCAGCAAAATACTTGTAACAACACAGTGGTAATTAGTGTATAAATGGGGATTAAAAGCTCTTACATAAAGTAAAAAGATACAAAACGGGTGTGAAAGGAGTGAGTCCAGTTATATTGGACGGGCTGCCAGCAGACGTCTATTCACAGGTGCGAACCCACTACTGCGCGACACGGGGACTTTTGCCTGCTGCATTTCTGCCCTGGGCCAGTACGTCCCTCCTTAGTCAACCTGGTACCATCAGATTCCTCCGACGGCACCATATTGATGCCGGGCTTAGCGCGGACACCCGATGTACATAGCAAAGAGAATGCAGTTCGTGACAGTCTTTAAAAGGTAATAAGGGAGACAACTGTGCTTGCTGAATTTCAGTTTCATCTATATCGTTTTTCCATATCTTTTGTACATTAGACAATTTAACATCATAGCAAAGTGATAACTCTTGTATCTCGTAACACAACTAGAGCCGTAAGGGAAAAGAGACAATGTCTTCAAAGGGATATTACTTAGTGTCACATTGTTATCTCAGCAAAATACTTGTAACAACACAGTGGTAATTAGTGTATAAATGGGGATTAAAGGCTCTTACATAAAGTAAAAAGATACAAAACGGGTGTGAAAGGAGTGAGTCCAGTTATATTGGACGGGCTGCCAGCAGACGTCTATTCACAGGTGCGAACCCACTACTGCGCGACACGGGGACTTTTGCCTGCTGCATTTCTGCCCTGGGCCAGTACGTCCCTCCTTAGTCAACCTGGTACCATCAGATTCCTCCGACGGCACCATATTGATGCCGGGCTTAGCGCGGACACCCGATCTACATAGCACGTCTGAAGACAGAACCCCCGTCCTCAAATCGTCCCCAGTCCAGGCCTGCAAGTAGCTGGATTACAGGAGTTTGCCACAACTCCCAGCCGGTAGTTTACTATTTCTTTATCATAGTCATTTCAAAACATGAAATCATCCGTTTTTACATAGCTATCCTTTCGACGAGCGAAAACCATGTCAACTTAAACTTAGTAAACCCTAACGAAATGGTGATTATTGATACAGAAGGACATTGACGCGATTATTTTGTAGCATATGGAAGATTCAATCCGGTGAATACAGAGACTCTTTCCTGTGAGAAAATGATGCCTCTTTGCAAAGAGAACGCAGTTCGTGACAGTCTTTAAAAGGTAATAAGGGAGACAACTGTGCTTGCTGAATTTCAGTTTCATCTATATCGTTTTTCCATATCTTTTGTACATTAGACAATTTAACATCATAGCAAAGTGATAACTCTTGTATCTCGTAACACAACTAGAGCCGTAAGGGAAAAGAGACAATGTCTTCAAAGGGATATTACTTAGTGTCACATTGTTATCTCAGCAAAATACTTGTAACAACACAGTGGTAATTAGTGTATAAATGGGGATTAAAAGCTCTTACATAAAGTAAAAAGATACAAAACGGGTGTGAAAGGAGTGAGTCCAGTTATATTGGACGGGCTGCCAGCAGACGTCTATTCACAGGTGCGAACCCACTACTGCGCGACACGGGGACTTTTGCCTGCTGCATTTCTGCCCTGGGCCAGTACGTCCCTCCTTAGTCAACCTGGTACCATCAGATTCCTCCGACGGCACCATATTGATGCCGGGCTTAGCGCGGACACCCGATCTACATAGCAAAGAGAATGCAGTTCGTGACAGTCTTTAAAAGGTAATAAGGGAGACAACTGTGCTTGCTGAATTTCAGTTTCATCTATATCGTTTTTCCATATCTTTTGTACATTAGACAATTTAACATCATAGCAAAGTGATAACTCTTGTATCTCGTAACACAACTAGAGCCGTATGGGAAAAGAGACAATGTCTTCAAAGGGATATTACTTAGTGTCACATTGTTATCTCAGCAAAATACTTGTAACAACACAGTGGTAATTAGTGTATAAATGGGGATTAAAGGCTCTTACATAAAGTAAAAAGATACAAAACGGGTGTGAAAGGAGTGAGTCCAGTTATATTGGACGGGCTGCCAGCAGACGTCTATTCACAGGTGCGAACCCACTACTGCGCGACACGGGGACTTTTGCCTGCTGCATTTCTGCCCTGGGCCAGTACGTCCCTCCTTAGTCAACCTGGTACCATCAGATTCCTCCGACGGCACCATATTGATGCCGGGCTTAGCGCGGACACCCGATGTACATAGCAAAGAGAATGCAGTTCGTGACAGTCTTTAAAAGGTAATAAGGGAGACAACTGTGCTTGCTGAATTTCAGTTTCATCTATATCGTTTTTCCATATCTTTTGTACATTAGACAATTTAACATCATAGCAAAGTGATAACTCTTGTATCTCGTAACACAACTAGAGCCGTAAGGGAAAAGAGACAATGTCTTCAAAGGGATATTACTTAGTGTCACATTGTTATCTCAGCAAAATACTTGTAACAACACAGTGGTAATTAGTGTATAAATGGGGATTAAAGGCTCTTACATAAAGTAAAAAGATACAAAACGGGTGTGAAAGGAGTGAGTCCAGTTATATTGGACGGGCTGCCAGCAGACGTCTATTCACAGGTGCGAACCCACTACTGCGCGACACGGGGACTTTTGCCTGCTGCATTTCTGCCCTGGGCCAGTACGTCCCTCCTTAGTCAACCTGGTACCATCAGATTCCTCCGACGGCACCATATTGATGCCGGGCTTAGCGCGGACACCCGATCTACATAGCACGTCTGAAGACAGAACCCCCGTCCTCAAATCGTCCCCAGTCCAGGCCTGCAAGTAGCTGGATTACAGGAGTTTGCCACAACTCCCAGCCGGTAGTTTACTATTTCTTTATCATAGTCATTTCAAAACATGAAATCATCCGTTTTTACATAGCTATCCTTTCGACGAGCGAAAACCATGTCAACTTAAACTTAGTAAACCCTAACGAAATGGTGATTATTGATACAGAAGGACATTGACGCGATTATTTTGTAGCATATGGAAGATTCAATCCGGTGAATACAGAGACTCTTTCCTGTGAGAAAATGATGCCTCTTTGCAAAGAGAACGCAGTTCGTGACAGTCTTTAAAAGGTAATAAGGGAGACAACTGTGCTTGCTGAATTTCAGTTTCATCTATATCGTTTTTCCATATCTTTTGTACATTAGACAATTTAACATCATAGCAAAGTGATAACTCTTGTATCTCGTAACACAACTAGAGCCGTAAGGGAAAAGAGACAATGTCTTCAAAGGGATATTACTTAGTGTCACATTGTTATCTCAGCAAAATACTTGTAACAACACAGTGGTAATTAGTGTATAAATGGGGATTAAAAGCTCTTACATAAAGTAAAAAGATACAAAACGGGTGTGAAAGGAGTGAGTCCAGTTATATTGGACGGGCTGCCAGCAGACGTCTATTCACAGGTGCGAACCCACTACTGCGCGACACGGGGACTTTTGCCTGCTGCATTTCTGCCCTGGGCCAGTACGTCCCTCCTTAGTCAACCTGGTACCATCAGATTCCTCCGACGGCACCATATTGATGCCGGGCTTAGCGCGGACACCCGATCTACATAGCAAAGAGAATGCAGTTCGTGACAGTCTTTAAAAGGTAATAAGGGAGACAACTGTGCTTGCTGAATTTCAGTTTCATCTATATCGTTTTTCCATATCTTTTGTACATTAGACAATTTAACATCATAGCAAAGTGATAACTCTTGTATCTCGTAACACAACTAGAGCCGTACGGGAAAAGAGACAATGTCTTCAAAGGGATATTACTTAGTGTCACATTGTTATCTCAGCAAAATACTTGTAACAACACAGTGGTAATTAGTGTATAAATGGGGATTAAAGGCTCTTACATAAAGTAAAAAGATACAAAATGGGTGTGAAAGGAGTGAGTCCAGTTATATTGGACGGGCTGCCAGCAGACGTCTATTCACAGGTGCGAACCCACTACTGCGCGACACGGGGACTTTTGCCTGCTGCATTTCTGCCCTGGGCCAGTACGTCCCTCCTTAGTCAACCTGGTACCATCAGATTCCTCCGACGGCACCATATTGATGCCGGGCTTAGCGCGGACACCCGATCTACATAGCACGTCTGAAGACAGAACCCCCGTCCTCAAATCGTCCCCAGTCCAGGCCTGCAAGTAGCTGGATTACAGGAGTTTGCCACAACTCCCAGCCGGTAGTTTACTATTTCTTTATCATAGTCATTTCAAAACATGAAATCATCCGTTTTTACATAGCTATCCTTTCGACGAGCGAAAACCATGTCAACTTAAACTTAGTAAACCCTAACGAAATGGTGATTATTGATACAGAAGGACATTGACGCGATTATTTTGTAGCATATGGAAGATTCAATCCGGTGAATACAGAGACTCTTTCCTGTGAGAAAATGATGCCTCTTTGCAAAGAGAACGCAGTTCGTGACAGTCTTTAAAAGGTAATAAGGGAGACAACTGTGCTTGCTGAATTTCAGTTTCATCTATATCGTTTTTCCATATCTTTTGTACATTAGACAATTTAACATCATAGCAAAGTGATAACTCTTGTATCTCGTAACACAACTAGAGCCGTAAGGGAAAAGAGACAATGTCTTCAAAGGGATATTACTTAGTGTCACATTGTTATCTCAGCAAAATACTTGTAACAACACAGTGGTAATTAGTGTATAAATGGGGATTAAAAGCTCTTACATAAAGTAAAAAGATACAAAACGGGTGTGAAAGGAGTGAGTCCAGTTATATTGGACGGGCTGCCAGCAGACGTCTATTCACAGGTGCGAACCCACTACTGCGCGACACGGGGACTTTTGCCTGCTGCATTTCTGCCCTGGGCCAGTACGTCCCTCCTTAGTCAACCTGGTACCATCAGATTCCTCCGACGGCACCATATTGATGCCGGGCTTAGCGCGGACACCCGATCTACATAGCAAAGAGAATGCAGTTCGTGACAGTCTTTAAAAGGTAATAAGGGAGACAACTGTGCTTGCTGAATTTCAGTTTCATCTATATCGTTTTTCCATATCTTTTGTACATTAGACAATTTAACATCATAGCAAAGTGATAACTCTTGTATCTCGTAACACAACTAGAGCCGTAAGGGAAAAGAGACAATGTCTTCAAAGGGATATTACTTAGTGTCACATTGTTATCTCAGCAAAATACTTGTAACAACACAGTGGTAATTAGTGTATAAATGGGGATTAAAGGCTCTTACATAAAGTAAAAAGATACAAAATGGGTGTGAAAGGAGTGAGTCCAGTTATATTGGACGGGCTGCCAGCAGACGTCTATTCACAGGTGCGAACCCACTACTGCGCGACACGGGGACTTTTGCCTGCTGCATTTCTGCCCTGGGCCAGTACGTCCCTCCTTAGTCAACCTGGTACCATCAGATTCCTCCGACGGCACCATATTGATGCCGGGCTTAGCGCGGACACCCGATCTAAATAGCAAAGAGAATGCAGTTCGTGACAGTCTTTAAAAGGTAATAAGGGAGACAACTGTGCTTGCTGAATTTCAGTTTCATCTATATCGTTTTTCCATATCTTTTGTACATTAGACAATTTAACATCATAGCAAAGTGATAACTCTTGTATCTCGTAACACAACTAGAGCCGTAAGGGAAAAGAGACAATGTCTTCAAAGGGATATTACTTAGTGTCACATTGTTATCTCAGCAAAATACTTGTAACAACACAGTGGTAATTAGTGTATAAATGGGGATTAAAGGCTCTTACATAAAGTAAAAAGATACAAAACGGGTGTGAAAGGAGTGAGTCCAGTTATATTGGACGGGCTGCCAGCAGACGTCTATTCACAGGTGCGAACCCACTACTGCGCGACACGGGGACTTTTGCCTGCTGCATTTCTGCCCTGGGCCAGTACGTCCCTCCTTAGTCAACCTGGTACCATCAGATTCCTCCGACGGCACCATATTGATGCCGGGCTTAGCGCGGACACCCGATCTACATAGCACGTCTGAAGACAGAACCCCCGTCCTCAAATCGTCCCCAGTCCAGGCCTCCACGTAGCTGGATTACAGGAGTTTGCCACAACTCCCAGCCGGTAGTTTACTATTTCTTTATCATAGTCATTTCAAAACATGAAATCATCCGTTTTTACATAGCTATCCTTTCGACGAGCGAAAACCATGTCAACTTAAACTTAGTAAACCCTAACGAAAAGGTGATTATTGATACAAAAGGACATTGACCCGATTATTTTGTAGCATATGGAAGATTCAATCCGGTGAATACAGAGACTCTTTCCTGTGAGAAAATGCTGCCTCTTTGCAAAGAGAATGCAGTTCGTGACAGTCTTTAAAAGGTAATAAGGGAGACAACTGTGCTTGCTGAATTTCAGTTTCATCTATATCGTTTTTCCATATCTTTTGTACATTAGACAATTTAACATCATAGCAAAGTGATAACTCTTGTATCTCGTAACACAACTAGAGCCGTAAGGGAAAAGAGACAATGTCTTCAAAGGGATATTACTTAGTGTCACATTGTTATCTCAGCAAAATACTTGTAACAACACAGTGGTAATTAGTGTATAAATGGGGATTAAAGGCTCTTACATAAAGTAAAAAGATACAAAACGGGTGTGAAAGGAGTGAGTCCAGTTATATTGGACGGGCTGCCAGCAGACGTCTATTCACAGGTGCGAACCCACTACTGCGCGACACGGGGACTTTTGCCTGCTGCATTTCTGCCCTGGGCCAGTACGTCCCTCCTTAGTCAACCTGGTACCATCAGATTCCTCCGACGGCACCATATTGATGCCGGGCTTAGCGCGGACACCCGATCTACATAGCACGTCTGAAGACAGAACCCCCGTCCTCAAATCGTCCCCAGTCCAGGCCTCCACGTAGCTGGATTACAGGAGTTTGCCACAACTCCCAGCCGGTAGTTTACTATTTCTTTATCATAGTCATTTCAAAACATGAAATCATCCGTTTTTACATAGCTATCCTTTCGACGAGCGAAAACCAGGTCAACTTAAACTTAGTAAACCCTAACGAAATGGTGATTATTGATACAGAAGGACATTGACACGATTATTTTGTAGCATATGGAAGATTCAATCCGGTGAATACAGAGACTCTTTCCTGTGAGAAAATGCTGCCTCTTTGCAAAGAGAATGCAGTTCGTGACAGTCTTTAAAAGGTAATAAGGGAGACAACTGTGCTTGCTGAATTTCAGTTTCATCTATATCGTTTTTCCATATCTTTTGTACATTAGACAATTTAACATCATAGCAAAGTGATAACTCTTGTATCTCGTAACACAACTAGAGCCGTAAGGGAAAAGAGACAATGTCTTCAAAGGGATATTACTTAGTGTCACATTGTTATCTCAGCAAAATACTTGTAACAACACAGTGGTAATTAGTGTATAAATGGGGATTAAAAGCTCTTACATAAAGTAAAAAGATACAAAACGGGTGTGAAAGGAGTGAGTTTAGTTATATTGGACGGGCTGCCAGCAGACGTCTATTCACAGGTGCGAACCCACTACTGCGCGACACGGGGACTTTTGCCTGCTGCATTTCTGCCCTGGGCCAGTACGTCCCTCCTTAGTCAACCTGGTACCATCAGATTCCTCCGACGGCACCATATTGATGCCGGGCTTAGCGCGGACACCCGATCTACATAGCAAAGAGAATGCAGTTCGTGACAGTCTTTAAAAGGTAATAAGGGAGACAACTGTGCTTGCTGAATTTCAGTTTCATCTATATCGTTTTTCCATATCTTTTGTACATTAGACAATTTAACATCATAGCAAAGTGATAACTCTTGTATCTCGTAACACAACTAGAGCCGTAAGGGAAAAGAGACAATGTCTTCAAAGGGATATTACTTAGTGTCACATTGTTATCTCAGCAAAATACTTGTAACAACACAGTGGTAATTAGTGTATAAATGGGGATTAAAGGCTCTTACATAAAGTAAAAAGATACAAAACGGGTGTGAAAGGAGTGAGTCCAGTTATATTGGACGGGCTGCCAGCAGACGTCTATTCACAGGTGCGAACCCACTACTGCGCGACACGGGGACTTTTGCCTGCTGCATTTCTGCCCTGGGCCAGTACGTCCCTCCTTAGTCAACCTGGTACCATCAGATTCCTCCGACGGCACCATATTGATGCCGGGCTTAGCGCGGACACCCGATCTACATAGCACGTCTGAAGACAGAACCCCCGTCCTCAAATCGTCCCCAGTCCAGGCCTCCACGTAGCTGGATTACAGGAGTTTGCCACAACTCCCAGCCGGTAGTTTACTATTTCTTTATCATAGTCATTTCAAAACATGAAATCATCCGTTTTTACATAGCTATCCTTTCGACGAGCGAAAACCATGTCAACTTAAACTTAGTAAACCCTAACGAAAAGGTGATTATTGATACAGAAGGACATTGACCCGATTATTTTGTAGCATATGGAAGATTCAATCCGGTGAATACAGAGACTCTTTCCTGTGAGAAAATGCTGCCTCTTTGCAAAGAGAATGCAGTTCGTGACAGTCTTTAAAAGGTAATAAGGGAGACAACTGTGCTTGCTGAATTTCAGTTTCATCTATATCGTTTTTCCATATCTTTTGTACATTAGACAATTTAACATCATAGCAAAGTGATAACTCTTGTATCTCGTAACACAACTAGAGCCGTAAGGGAAAAGAGACAATGTCTTCAAAGGGATATTACTTAGTGTCACATTGTTATCTCAGCAAAATACTTGTAACAACACAGTGGTAATTAGTGTATAAATGGGGATTAAAGGCTCTTACATAAAGTAAAAAGATACAAAACGGGTGTGAAAGGAGTGAGTCCAGTTATATTGGACGGGCTGCCAGCAGACGTCTATTCACAGGTGCGAACCCACTACTGCGCGACAAGGGGACTTTTGCCTGCTGCATTTCTGCCCTGGGCCAGTACGTCCCTCCTTAGTCAACCTGGTACCATCAGATTCCTCCGACGGCACCATATTGATGCCGGGCTTAGCGCGGACACCCGATCTACATAGCACGTCTGAAGACAGAACCCCCGTCCTCAAATCGTCCCCAGTCCAGGCCTCCAAGTAGCTGGATTACAGGAGTTTGCCACAACTCCCAGCCGGTAGTTTACTATTTCTTTATCATAGTCATTTCAAAACATGAAATCATCCGTTTTTACATAGCTATCCTTTCGACGAGCGAAAACCATGTCAACTTAAACTTAGTAAACCCTAACGAAATGGTGATTATTGATACAGAAGGACATTGACACGATTATTTTGTAGCATATGGAAGATTCAATCCGGTGAATACAGAGACTCTTTCCTGTGAGAAAATGCTGCCTCTTTGCAAAGAGAATGCAGTTCGTGACAGTCTTTAAAAGGTAATAAGGGAGACAACTGTGCTTGCTGAATTTCAGTTTCATCTATATCGTTTTTCCATATCTTTTGTACATTAGACAATTTAACATCATAGCAAAGTGATAACTCTTGTATCTCGTAACACAACTAGACCCGTAAGGGAAAAGAGACAATGTCTTCAAAGGGATATTACTTAGTGTCACATTGTTATCTCAGCAAAATACTTGTAACAACACAGTGGTAATTAGTGTATAAATGGGGATTAAAAGCTCTTACATAAAGTAAAAAGATACAAAACGGGTGTGAAAGGAGTGAGTCCAGTTATATTGGACGGGCTGCCAGCAGACGTCTATTCACAGGTGCGAACCCACTACTGCGCGACACGGGGACTTTTGCCTGCTGCATTTCTGCCCTGGGCCAGTACGTCCCTCCTTAGTCAACCTGGTACCATCAGATTCCTCCGACGGCACCATATTGATGCCGGGCTTAGCGCGGACACCCGATCTACATAGCACGTCTGAAGACAGAACCCCCGTCCTCAAATCGTCCCCAGTCCAGGCCTCCACGTAGCTGGATTACAGGAGTTTGCCACAACTCCCAGCCGGTAGTTTACTATTTCTTTATCATAGTCATTTCAAAACATGAAATCATCCGTTTTTACATAGCTATCCTTTCGACGAGCGAAAACCATGTCAACTTAAACTTAGTAAACCCTAACGAAATGGTGATTATTGATACAGAAGGACATTGACACGATTATTTTGTAGCATATGGAAGATTCAATCCGGTGAATACAGAGACTCTTTCCTGTGAGAAAATGCTGCCTCTTTGCAAAGAGAATGCAGTTCGTGACAGTCTTTAAAAGGTAATAAGGGAGACAACTGTGCTTGCTGAATTTCAGTTTCATCTATATCGTTTTTCCATATCTTTTGTACATTAGACAATTTAACATCATAGCAAAGTGATAACTCTTGTATCTCGTAACACAACTAGAGCCGTAAGGGAAAAGAGACAATGTCTTCAAAGGGATATTACTTAGTGTCACATTGTTATCTCAGCAAAATACTTGTAACAACACAGTGGTAATTAGTGTATAAATGGGGATTAAAGGCTCTTACATAAAGTAAAAAGATACAAAACGGGTGTGAAAGGAGTGAGTCCAGTTATATTGAACGGGCTGCCAGCAGACGTCTATTCACAGGTGCGAACCCACTACTGCGCGACACGGGGACTTTTGCCTGCTGCATTTCTGCCCTGGGCCAGTACGTCCCTCCTTAGTCAACCTGGTACCATCAGATTCCTCCGACGGCACCATATTGATGCCGGGCTTAGCGCGGACACCCGATCTACATAGCACGTCTGAAGACAGAACCCCCGTCCTCAAATCGTCCCCAGTCCAGGCCTCCACGTAGCTGGATTACAGGAGTTTGCCACAACTCCCAGCCGGTAGTTTACTATTTCTTTATCATAGTCATTTCAAAACATGAAATCATCCGTTTTTACATAGCTATCCTTTCGACGAGCGAAAACCATGTCAACTTAAACTTAGTAAACCCTAACGAAATGGTGATTATTGATACAGAAGGACATTGACACGATTATTTTGTAGCATATGGAAGATTCAATCCGGTGAATACAGAGACTCTTTCCTGTGAGAAAATGCTGCCTCTTTGCAAAGAGAATGCAGTTCGTGACAGTCTTTAAAAGGTAATAAGGGAGACAACTGTGCTTGCTGAATTTCAGTTTCATCTATATCGTTTTTCCATATCTTTTGTACATTAGACAATTTAACATCATAGCAAAGTGATAACTCTTGTATCTCGTAACACAACTAGAGCCGTAAGGGAAAAGAGACAATGTCTTCAAAGGGATATTACTTAGTGTCACATTGTTATCTCAGCAAAATACTTGTAACAACACAGTGGTAATTAGTGTATAAATGGGGATTAAAGGCTCTTACATAAAGTAAAAAGATACAAAACGGGTGTGAAAGGAGTGAGTCCAGTTATATTGGACGGGCTGCCAGCAGACGTCTATTCACAGGTGCGAACCCACTACTGCGCGACAAGGGGACTTTTGCCTGCTGCATTTCTGCCCTGGGCCAGTACGTCCCTCCTTAGTCAACCTGGTACCATCAGATTCCTCCGACGGCACCATATTGATGCCGGGCTTAGCGCGGACACCCGATCTACATAGCACGTCTGAAGACAGAACCCCCGTCCTCAAATCGTCCCCAGTCCAGGCCTCCAAGTAGCTGGATTACAGGAGTTTGCCACAACTCCCAGCCGGTAGTTTACTATTTCTTTATCATAGTCATTTCAAAACATGAAATCATCCGTTTTTACATAGCTATCCTTTCGACGAGCGAAAACCATGTCAACTTAAACTTAGTAAACCCTAACGAAATGGTGATTATTGATACAGAAGGACATTGACACGATTATTTTGTAGCATATGGAAGATTCAATCCGGTGAATACAGAGACTCTTTCCTGTGAGAAAATGCTGCCTCTTTGCAAAGAGAATGCAGTTCGTGACAGTCTTTAAAAGGTAATAAGGGAGACAACTGTGCTTGCTGAATTTCAGTTTCATCTATATCGTTTTTCCATATCTTTTGTACATTAGACAATTTAACATCATAGCAAAGTGATAACTCTTGTATCTCGTAACACAACTAGAGCCGTAAGGGAAAAGAGACAATGTCTTCAAAGGGATATTACTTAGTGTCACATTGTTATCTCAGCAAAATACTTGTAACAACACAGTGGTAATTAGTGTATAAATGGGGATTAAAAGCTCTTACATAAAGTAAAAAGATACAAAACGGGTGTGAAAGGAGTGAGTCCAGTTATATTGGACGGGCTGCCAGCAGACGTCTATTCACAGGTGCGAACCCACTACTGCGCGACACGGGGACTTTTGCCTGCTGCATTTCTGCCCTGGGCCAGTACGTCCCTCCTTAGTCAACCTGGTACCATCAGATTCCTCCGACGGCACCATATTGATGCCGGGCTTAGCGCGGACACCCGATCTACATAGCAAAGAGAATGCAGTTCGTGACAGTCTTTAAAAGGTAAAAAGGGAGACAACTGTGCTTGCTGAATTTCAGTTTCATCTATATCGTTTTTCCATATCTTTTGTACATTAGACAATTTAACATCATAGCAAAGTGATAACTCTTGTATCTCGTAACACAACTAGAGCCGTAAGGGAAAAGAGACAATGTCTTCAAAGGGATATTACTTAGTGTCACATTGTTATCTCAGCAAAATACTTGTAACAACACAGTGGTAATTAGTGTATAAATGGGGATTAAAGGCTCTTACATAAAGTAAAAAGATACAAAACGGGTGTGAAAGGAGTGAGTCCAGTTATATTGGACGGGCTGCCAGCAGACGTCTATTCACAGGTGCGAACCCACTACTGCGCGACACGGGGACTTTTGCCTGCTGCATTTCTGCCCTGGGCCAGTACGTCCCTCCTTAGTCAACCTGGTACCATCAGATTCCTCCGACGGCACCATATTGATGCCGGGCTTAGCGCGGACACCCGATGTACATAGCAAAGAGAATGCAGTTCGTGACAGTCTTTAAAAGGTAATAAGGGAGACAACTGTGCTTGCTGAATTTCAGTTTCATCTATATCGTTTTTCCATATCTTTTGTACATTAGACAATTTAACATCATAGCAAAGTGATAACTCTTGTATCTCGTAACACAACTAGAGCCGTAAGGGAAAAGAGACAATGTCTTCAAAGGGATATTACTTAGTGTCACATTGTTATCTCAGCAAAATACTTGTAACAACACAGTGGTAATTAGTGTATAAATGGGGATTAAAGGCTCTTACATAAAGTAAAAAGATACAAAACGGGTGTGAAAGGAGTGAGTCCAGTTATATTGGACGGGCTGCCAGCAGACGTCTATTCACAGGTGCGAACCCACTACTGCGCGACACGGGGACTTTTGCCTGCTGCATTTCTGCCCTGGGCCAGTACGTCCCTCCTTAGTCAACCTGGTACCATCAGATTCCTCCGACGGCACCATATTGATGCCGGGCTTAGCGCGGACACCCGATCTACATAGCACGTCTGAAGACAGAACCCCCGTCCTCAAATCGTCCCCAGTCCAGGCCTCCACGTAGCTGGATTACAGGAGTTTGCCACAACTCCCAGCCGGTAGTTTACTATTTCTTTATCATAGTCATTTCAAAACATGAAATCATCCGTTTTTACATAGCTATCCTTTCGACGAGCGAAAACCATGTCAACTTAAACTTAGTAAACCCTAACGAAATGGTGATTATTGATACAGAAGGACATTGACACGATTATTTTGTAGCATATGGAAGATTCAATCCGGTGAATACAGAGACTCTTTCCTGTGAGAAAATGCTGCCTCTTTGCAAAGAGAATGCAGTTCGTGACAGTCTTTAAAAGGTAATAAGGGAGACAACTGTGCTTGCTGAATTTCAGTTTCATCTATATCGTTTTTCCATATCTTTTGTACATTAGACAATTTAACATCATAGCAAAGTGATAACTCTTGTATCTCGTAACACAACTAGAGCCGTAAGGGAAAAGAGACAATGTCTTCAAAGGGATATTACTTAGTGTCACATTGTTATCTCAGCAAAATACTTGTAACAACACAGTGGTAATTAGTGTATAAATGGGGATTAAAGGCTCTTACATAAAGTAAAAAGATACAAAACGGGTGTGAAAGGAGTGAGTCCAGTTATATTGGACGGGCTGCCAGCAGACGTCTATTCACAGGTGCGAACCCACTACTGCGCGACACGGGGACTTTTGCCTGCTGCATTTCTGCCCTGGGCCAGTACGTCCCTCCTTAGTCAACCTGGTACCATCAGATTCCTCCGACGGCACCATATTGATGCCGGGCTTAGCGCGGACACCCGATCTACATAGCACGTCTGAAGACAGAACCCCCGTCCTCAAATCGTCCCCAGTCCAGGCCTCCACGTAGCTGGATTACAGGAGTTTGCCACAACTCCCAGCCGGTAGTTTACTATTTCTTTATCATAGTCATTTCAAAACATGAAATCATCCGTTTTTACATAGCTATCCTTTCGACGAGCGAAAACCATGTCAACTTAAACTTAGTAAACCCTAACGAAATGGTGATTATTGATACAGAAGGACATTGACACGATTATTTTGTAGCATATGGAAGATTCAATCCGGTGAATACAGAGACTCTTTCCTGTGAGAAAATGCTGCCTCTTTGCAAAGAGAATGCAGTTCGTGACAGTCTTTAAAAGGTAATAAGGGAGACAACTGTGCTTGCTGAATTTCCATATCTTTTGTATATTAGACAATTTAACATCATAGCAAAGTGATAACTCTTGTATCTCGTAACACAACTAGAGCCGTAAGGGAAAAGAGACAATGTCTATTACTTAGTGTCACATTGTTATCTCAGCAAAATACTTGTAACAACACAGTGGAAATTAGTGTATAAATGGGGATTAAAAGCTCTTACATAAAGTAAAAAGATAAAACGGGTGTAAAGGGAGTGAGTCCAGTTATATTGGACGGGCTGCCAGCAGACGTCTATTCACAGGTGCGAACCCACTACTGCGCGACACGGGGACTTTTGCCTGCTGCATTTCTGCCCTGGGCCAGTACGTCCCTCCTTAGTCAACCTGGTACCATCAGATTCCTCCGACGGCACCATATTGATGCCGGGCTTAGCGCGGACACCCGATCTACATAGCACGTCTGAAGACAGAACCCCCGTCCTCAAATCGTCCCCAGTCCAGGCCTGCAAGTAGCTGGATTACAGGAGTTTGCCACAACTCCCAGCCGGTAGCTTACTATTTCTTTATCATAGTCATTTCAAAATATGAAATCATCCGTTTTTACATAGCTATCCTTTCGACGAGCGAAAACCATGTCAACTTAAACTTAGTAAACCCTAACGAAATGGTGATTATTGATACAGAAGGACATTGACACGATTATTTTGTAGCATATGGAAGATTCAATCCGGTGAATACAGAGACTCTTTCCTGTGAGAAAATGCTGCCTCTTTGCAAAGAGAATGCAGTTCGTGACAGTCTTTAAAAGGTAATAAGGGAGACAACTGTGCTTGCTGAATTTCAGTTTCATCTATATCGTTTTTCCATATCTTTTGTACATTAGACAATTTAACATCATAGCAAAGTGATAACTCTTGTATCTCGTAACACAACTAGAGCCGTAAGGGAAAAGAGACAATGTCTTCAAAGGGATATTACTTAGTGTCACATTGTTATCTCAGCAAAATACTTGTAACAACACAGTGGTAATTAGTGTATAAATGGGGATTAAAGGCTCTTACATGAAGTAAAAAGATACAAAACGGGTGTGAAAGGAGTGAGTCCAGTTATATTGGACGGGCTGCCAGCAGACGTCTATTCACAGGTGCGAACCCACTACTGCGCGACACGGGGACTTTTGCCTGCTGCATTTCTGCCCTGGGCCAGTACGTCCCTCCTTAGTCAACCTGGTACCATCAGATTCCTCCGACGGCACCATATTGATGCCGGGCTTAGCGCGGACACCCGATCTACATAGCACGTCTGAAGACAGAACCCCCGTCCTCAAATCGTCCCCAGTCCAGGCCTCCACGTAGCTGGATTACAGGAGTTTGCCACAACTCCCAGCCGGTAGTTTACTATTTCTTTATCATAGTCATTTCAAAACATGAAATCATCCGTTTTTACATAGCTATCCTTTCGACGAGCGAAAACCATGTCAACTTAAACTTAGTAAACCCTAACGAAATGGTGATTATTGATACAGAAGGACATTGACACGATTATTTTGTAGCATATGGAAGATTCAATCCGGTGAATACAGAGACTCTTTCCTGTGAGAAAATGCTGCCTCTTTGCAAAGAGAATGCAGTTCGTGACAGTCTTTAAAAGGTAATAAGGGAGACAACTGTGCTTGCTGAATTTCAGTTTCATCTATATCGTTTTTCCATATCTTTTGTACATTAGACAATTTAACATCATAGCAAAGTGATAACTCTTGTATCTCGTAACACAACTAGAGCCGTAAGGGAAAAGAGACAATGTCTTCAAAGGGATATTACTTAGTGTCACATTGTTATCTGAGCAAAATACTTGTAACAACACAGTGGTAATTAGTGTATAAATGGGGATTAAAGGCTCTTACATAAAGTAAAAAGATACAAAACGGGTGTGAAAGGAGTGAGTCCAGTTATATTGGACGGGCTGCCAGCAGACGTCTATTCACAGGTGCGAACCCACTACTGCGCGACACGGGGACTTTTGCCTGCTGCATTTCTGCCCTGGGCCAGTACGTCCCTCCTTAGTCAACCTGGTACCATCAGATTCCTCCGACGGCACCATATTGATGCCGGGCTTAGCGCGGACACCCGATCTACATAGCACGTCTGAAGACAGAACCCCCGTCCTCAAATCGTCCCCAGTCCAGGCCTCCACGTAGCTGGATTACAGGAGTTTGCCACAACTCCCAGCCGGTAGTTTACTATTTCTTTATCATAGTCATTTCAAAACATGAAATCATCCGTTTTTACATAGCTATCCTTTCGACGAGCGAAAACCATGTCAACTTAAACTTAGTAAACCCTAACGAAATGGTGATTATTGATACAGAAGGACATTGACACGATTATTTTGTAGCATATGGAAGATTCAATCCGGTGAATACAGAGACTCTTTCCTGTGAGAAAATGCTGCCTCTTTGCAAAGAGAATGCAGTTCGTGACAGTCTTTAAAAGGTAATAAGGGAGACAACTGTGCTTGCTGAATTTCAGTTTCATCTATATCGTTTTTCCATATCTTTTGTACATTAGACAATTTAACATCATAGCAAAGTGATAACTCTTGTATCTCGTAACACAACTAGAGCCGTACGGGAAAAGAGACAATGTCTTCAAAGGGATATTACTTAGTGTCACATTGTTATCTCAGCAAAATACTTGTAACAACACAGTGGTAATTAGTGTATAAATGGGGATTAAAGGCTCTTACATAAAGTAAAAAGATACAAAATGGGTGTGAAAGGAGTGAGTCCAGTTATATTGGACGGGCTGCCAGCAGACGTCTATTCACAGGTGCGAACCCACTACTGCGCGACACGGGGACTTTTGCCTGCTGCATTTCTGCCCTGGGCCAGTACGTCCCTCCTTAGTCAACCTGGTACCATCAGATTCCTCCGACGGCACCATATTGATGCCGGGCTTAGCGCGGACACCCGATCTACATAGCACGTCTGAAGACAGAACCCCCGTCCTCAAATCGTCCCCAGTCCAGGCCTCCACGTAGCTGGATTACAGGAGTTTGCCACAACTCCCAGCCGGTAGTTTACTATTTCTTTATCATAGTCATTTCAAAACATGAAATCATCCGTTTTTACATAGCTATCCTTTCGACGAGCGAAAACCATGTCAACTTAAACTTAGTAAACCCTAACGAAATGGTGATTATTGATACAGAAGGACATTGACACGATTATTTTGTAGCATATGGAAGATTCAATCCGGTGAATACAGAGACTCTTTCCTGTGAGAAAATGCTGCCTCTTTGCAAAGAGAATGCAGTTCGTGACAGTCTTTAAAAGGTAATAAGGGAGACAACTGTGCTTGCTGAATTTCCATATCTTTTGTATATTAGACAATTTAACATCATAGCAAAGTGATAACTCTTGTATCTCGTAACACAACTAGAGCCGTAAGGGAAAAGAGACAATGTCTTCAAAGGGATATTACTTAGTGTCACATTGTTATCTGAGCAAAATACTTGTAACAACACAGTGGTAATTAGTGTATAAATGGGGATTAAAAGCTCTTACATAAAGTAAAAAGATACAAAACGGGTGTGAAAGGAGTGAGTCCAGTTATATTGGACGGGCTGCCAGCAGACGTCTATTCACAGGTGCGAACCCACTACTGCGCGACACGGGGACTTTTGCCTGCTGCATTTCTGCCCTGGGCCAGTACGTCCCTCCTTAGTCAACCTGGTACCATCAGATTCCTCCGACGGCACCATATTGATGCCGGGCTTAGCGCGGACACCCGATGTACATAGCAAAGAGAATGCAGTTCGTGACAGTCTTTAAAAGGTAATAAGGGAGACAACTGTGCTTGCTGAATTTCAGTTTCATCTATATCGTTTTTCCATATCTTTTGTACATTAGACAATTTAACATCATAGCAAAGTGATAACTCTTGTATCTCGTAACACAACTAGAGCCGTAAGGGAAAAGAGACAATGTCTTCAAAGGGATATTACTTAGTGTCACATTGTTATCTGAGCAAAATACTTGTAACAACACAGTGGTAATTAGTGTATAAATGGGGATTAAAGGCTCTTACATAAAGTAAAAAGATACAAAACGGGTGTAAAGGGAGTGAGTCCAGTTATATTGGACGGGCTGCCAGCAGACGTCTATTCACAGGTGCGAACCCACTACTGCGCGACACGGGGACTTTTGCCTGCTGCATTTCTGCCCTGGGCCAGTACGTCCCTCCTTAGTCAACCTGGTACCATCAGATTCCTCCGACGGCACCATATTGATGCCGGGCTTAGCGCGGACACCCGATCTACATAGCACGTCTGAAGACAGAACCCCCGTCCTCAAATCGTCCCCAGTCCAGGCCTCCACGTAGCTGGATTACAGGAGTTTGCCACAACTCCCAGCCGGTAGTTTACTATTTCTTTATCATAGTCATTTCAAAACATGAAATCATCCGTTTTTACATAGCTATCCTTTCGACGAGCGAAAACCATGTCAACTTAAACTTAGTAAACCCTAACGAAATGGTGATTATTGATACAGAAGGACATTGACACGATTATTTTGTAGCATATGGAAGATTCAATCCGGTGAATACAGAGACTCTTTCCTGTGAGAAAATGCTGCCTCTTTGCAAAGAGAATGCAGTTCGTGACAGTCTTTAAAAGGTAATAAGGGAGACAACTGTGCTTGCTGAATTTCAGTTTCATCTATATCGTTTTTCCATATCTTTTGTACATTAGACAATTTAACATCATAGCAAAGTGATAACTCTTGTATCTCGTAACACAACTAGAGCCGTAAGGGAAAAGAGACAATGTCTTCAAAGGGATATTACTTAGTGTCACATTGTTATCTCAGCAAAATACTTGTAACAACACAGTGGTAATTAGTGTATAAATGGGGATTAAAGGCTCTTACATAAAGTAAAAAGATACAAAACGGGTGTGAAAGGAGTGAGTCCAGTTATATTGGACGGGCTGCCAGCAGACGTCTATTCACAGGTGCGAACCCACTACTGCGCGACACGGGGACTTTTGCCTGCTGCATTTCTGCCCTGGGCCAGTACGTCCCTCCTTAGTCAACCTGGTACCATCAGATTCCTCCGACGGCACCATATTGATGCCAGCCGGTAGTTTACTATTTCTTTATCATAGTCATTTCAAAACATGAAATCATCCGTTTTTACATAGCTATCCTTTCGACGAGCGAAAACCATGTCAACTTAAACTTAGTAAACCCTAACGAAATGGTGATTATTGATACAGAAGGACATTGACACGATTATTTTGTAGCATATGGAAGATTCAATCCGGTGAATACAGAGACTCTTTCCTGTGAGAAAATGCTGCCTCTTTGCAAAGAGAATGCAGTTCGTGACAGTCTTTAAAAGGTAATAAGGGAGACAACTGTGCTTGCTGAATTTCAGTTTCATCTATATCGTTTTTCCATATCTTTTGTACATTAGACAATTTAACATCATAGCAAAGTGATAACTCTTGTATCTCGTAACACAACTAGAGCCGTAAGGGAAAAGAGACAATGTCTTCAAAGGGATATTACTTAGTGTCACATTGTTATCTCAGCAAAATACTTGTAACAACACAGTGGTAATTAGTGTATAAATGGGGATTAAAGGCTCTTACATAAAGTAAAAAGATACAAAACGGGTGTGAAAGGAGTGAGTCCAGTTATATTGGACGGGCTGCCAGCAGACGTCTATTCACAGGTGCGAACCCACTACTGCGCGACACGGGGACTTTTGCCTGCTGCATTTCTGCCCTGGGCCAGTACGTCCCTCCTTAGTCAACCTGGTACCATCAGATTCCTCCGACGGCACCATATTGATGCCGGGCTTAGCGCGGACACCCGATCTACATAGCACGTCTGAAGACAGAACCCCCGTCCTCAAATCGTCCCCAGTCCAGGCCTCCACGTAGCTGGATTACAGGAGTTTGCCACAACTCCCAGCCGGTAGTTTACTATTTCTTTATCATAGTCATTTCAAAACATGAAATCATCCGTTTTTACATAGCTATCCTTTCGACGAGCGAAAACCATGTCAACTTAAACTTAGTAAACCCTAACGAAATGGTGATTATTGATACAGAAGGACATTGACACGATTATTTTGTAGCATATGGAAGATTCAATCCGGTGAATACAGAGACTCTTTCCTGTGAGAAAATGCTGCCTCTTTGCAAAGAGAATGCAGTTCGTGACAGTCTTTAAAAGGTAATAAGGGAGACAACTGTGCTTGCTGAATTTCAGTTTCATCTATATCGTTTTTCCATATCTTTTGTACATTAGACAATTTAACATCATAGCAAAGTGATAACTCTTGTATCTCGTAACACAACTAGAGCCGTAAGGGAAAAGAGACAATGTCTTCAAAGGGATATTACTTAGTGTCACATTGTTATCTCAGCAAAATACTTGTAACAACACAGTGGTAATTAGTGTATAAATGGGGATTAAAGGCTCTTACATGAAGTAAAAAGATACAAAACGGGTGTGAAAGGAGTGAGTCCAGTTATATTGGACGGGCTGCCAGCAGACGTCTATTCACAGGTGCGAACCCACTACTGCGCGACACGGGGACTTTTGCCTGCTGCATTTCTGCCCTGGGCCAGTACGTCCCTCCTTAGTCAACCTGGTACCATCAGATTCCTCCGACGGCACCATATTGATGCCGGGCTTAGCGCGGACACCCGATCTACATAGCACGTCTGAAGACAGAACCCCCGTCCTCAAATCGTCCCCAGTCCAGGCCTCCACGTAGCTGGATTACAGGAGTTTGCCACAACTCCCAGCCGGTAGTTTACTATTTCTTTATCATAGTCATTTCAAAACATGAAATCATCCGTTTTTACATAGCTATCCTTTCGACGAGCGAAAACCATGTCAACTTAAACTTAGTAAACCCTAACGAAATGGTGATTATTGATACAGAAGGACATTGACACGATTATTTTGTAGCATATGGAAGATTCAATCCGGTGAATACAGAGACTCTTTCCTGTGAGAAAATGCTGCCTCTTTGCAAAGAGAATGCAGTTCGTGACAGTCTTTAAAAGGTAATAAGGGAGACAACTGTGCTTGCTGAATTTCAGTTTCATCTATATCGTTTTTCCATATCTTTTGTACATTAGACAATTTAACATCATAGCAAAGTGATAACTCTTGTATCTCGTAACACAACTAGAGCCGTAAGGGAAAAGAGACAATGTCTTCAAAGGGATATTACTTAGTGGCACATTGTTATCTCAGCAAAATACTTGTAACAACACAGTGGTAATTAGTGTATAAATGGGGATTAAAGGCTCTTACATAAAGTAAAAAGATACAAAACGGGTGTGAAAGGAGTGAGTCCAGTTATATTGGACGGGCTGCCAGCAGACGTCTATTCACAGGTGCGAACCCACTACTGCGCGACACGGGGACTTTTGCCTGCTGCATTTCTGCCCTGGGCCAGTACGTCCCTCCTTAGTCAACCTGGTACCATCAGATTCCTCCGACGGCACCATATTGATGCCGGGCTTAGCGCGGACACCCGATCTACATAGCACGTCTGAAGACAGAACCCCCGTCCTCAAATCGTCCCCAGTCCAGGCCTCCACGTAGCTGGATTACAGGAGTTTGCCACAACTCCCAGCCGGTAGTTTACTATTTCTTTATCATAGTCATTTCAAAACATGAAATCATCCGTTTTTACATAGCTATCCTTTCGACGAGCGAAAACCATGTCAACTTAAACTTAGTAAACCCTAACGAAATGGTGATTATTGATACAGAAGGACATTGACACGATTATTTTGTAGCATATGGAAGATTCAATCCGGTGAATACAGAGACTCTTTCCTGTGAGAAAATGCTGCCTCTTTGCAAAGAGAATGCAGTTCGTGACAGTCTTTAAAAGGTAATAAGGGAGACAACTGTGCTTGCTGAATTTCAGTTTCATCTATATCGTTTTTCCATATCTTTTGTACATTAGACAATTTAACATCATAGCAAAGTGATAACTCTTGTATCTCGTAACACAACTAGAGCCGTAAGGGAAAAGAGACAATGTCTTCAAAGGGATATTACTTAGTGTCACATTGTTATCTCAGCAAAATACTTGTAACAACACAGTGGTAATTAGTGTATAAATGGGGATTAAAGGCTCTTACATAAAGTAAAAAGATACAAAATGGGTGTGAAAGGAGTGAGTCCAGTTATATTGGACGGGCTGCCAGCAGACGTCTATTCACAGGTGCGAACCCACTACTGCGCGACACGGGGACTTTTGCCTGCTGCATTTCTGCCCTGGGCCAGTACGTCCCTCCTTAGTCAACCTGGTACCATCAGATTCCTCCGACGGCACCATATTGATGCCGGGCTTAGCGCGGACACCCGATCTACATAGCACGTCTGAAGACAGAACCCCCGTCCTCAAATCGTCCCCAGTCCAGGCCTCCACGTAGCTGGATTACAGGAGTTTGCCACAACTCCCAGCCGGTAGTTTACTATTTCTTTATCATAGTCATTTCAAAACATGAAATCATCCGTTTTTACATAGCTATCCTTTCGACGAGCGAAAACCATGTCAACTTAAACTTAGTAAACCCTAACGAAATGGTGATTATTGATACAGAAGGACATTGACACGATTATTTTGTAGCATATGGAAGATTCAATCCGGTGAATACAGAGACTCTTTCCTGTGAGAAAATGCTGCCTCTTTGCAAAGAGAATGCAGTTCGTGACAGTCTTTAAAAGGTAATAAGGGAGACAACTGTGCTTGCTGAATTTCCATATCTTTTGTATATTAGACAATTTAACATCATAGCAAAGTGATAACTCTTGTATCTCGTAACACAACTAGAGCCGTAAGGGAAAAGAGACAATGTCTTCAAAGGGATATTACTTAGTGTCACATTGTTATCTGAGCAAAATACTTGTAACAACACAGTGGTAATTAGTGTATAAATGGGGATTAAAAGCTCTTACATAAAGTAAAAAGATACAAAACGGGTGTGAAAGGAGTGAGTCCAGTTATATTGGACGGGCTGCCAGCAGACGTCTATTCACAGGTGCGAACCCACTACTGCGCGACACGGGGACTTTTGCCTGCTGCATTTCTGCCCTGGGCCAGTACGTCCCTCCTTAGTCAACCTGGTACCATCAGATTCCTCCGACGGCACCATATTGATGCCGGGCTTAGCGCGGACACCCGATGTACATAGCAAAGAGAATGCAGTTCGTGACAGTCTTTAAAAGGTAATAAGGGAGACAACTGTGCTTGCTGAATTTCAGTTTCATCTATATCGTTTTTCCATATCTTTTGTACATTAGACAATTTAACATCATAGCAAAGTGATAACTCTTGTATCTCGTAACACAACTAGAGCCGTAAGGGAAAAGAGACAATGTCTTCAAAGGGATATTACTTAGTGTCACATTGTTATCTGAGCAAAATACTTGTAACAACACAGTGGTAATTAGTGTATAAATGGGGATTAAAGGCTCTTACATAAAGTAAAAAGATACAAAACGGGTGTGAAAGGAGTGAGTCCAGTTATATTGGACGGGCTGCCAGCAGACGTCTATTCACAGGTGCGAACCCACTACTGCGCGACACGGGGACTTTTGCCTGCTGCATTTCTGCCCTGGGCCAGTACGTCCCTCCTTAGTCAACCTGGTACCATCAGATTCCTCCGACGGCACCATATTGATGCCGGGCTTAGCGCGGACACCCGATCTACATAGCACGTCTGAAGACAGAACCCCCGTCCTCAAATCGTCCCCAGTCCAGGCCTCCACGTCGCTGGATTACAGGAGTTTGCCACAACTCCCAGCCGGTAGTTTACTATTTCTTTATCATAGTCATTTCAAAACATGAAATCATCCGTTTTTACATAGCTATCCTTTCGACGAGCGAAAACCATGTCAACTTAAACTTAGTAAACCCTAACGAAATGGTGATTATTGATACAGAAGGACATTGACACGATTATTTTGTAGCATATGGAAGATTCAATCCGGTGAATACAGAGACTCTTTCCTGTGAGAAAATGCTGCCTCTTTGCAAAGAGAATGCAGTTCGTGACAGTCTTTAAAAGGTAATAAGGGAGACAACTGTGCTTGCTGAATTTCAGTTTCATCTATATCGTTTTTCCATATCTTTTGTACATTAGACAATTTAACATCATAGCAAAGTGATAACTCTTGTATCTCGTAACACAACTAGAGCCGTAAGGGAAAAGAGACAATGTCTTCAAAGGGATATTACTTAGTGTCACATTGTTATCTCAGCAAAATACTTGTAACAACACAGTGGTAATTAGTGTATAAATGGGGATTAAAGGCTCTTACATAAAGTAAAAAGATACAAAACGGGTGTGAAAGGAGTGAGTCCAGTTATATTGGACGGGCTGCCAGCAGACGTCTATTCACAGGTGCGAACCCACTACTGCGCGACACGGGGACTTTTGCCTGCTGCATTTCTGCCCTGGGCCAGTACGTCCCTCCTTAGTCAACCTGGTACCATCAGATTCCTCCGACGGCACCATATTGATGCCAGCCGGTAGTTTACTATTTCTTTATCATAGTCATTTCAAAACATGAAATCATCCGTTTTTACATAGCTATCCTTTCGACGAGCGAAAACCATGTCAACTTAAACTTAGTAAACCCTAACGAAATGGTGATTATTGATACAGAAGGACATTGACACGATTATTTTGTAGCATATGGAAGATTCAATCCGGTGAATACAGAGACTCTTTCCTGTGAGAAAATGCTGCCTCTTTGCAAAGAGAATGCAGTTCGTGACAGTCTTTAAAAGGTAATAAGGGAGACAACTGTGCTTGCTGAATTTCAGTTTCATCTATATCGTTTTTCCATATCTTTTGTACATTAGACAATTTAACATCATAGCAAAGTGATAACTCTTGTATCTCGTAACACAACTAGAGCCGTAAGGGAAAAGAGACAATGTCTTCAAAGGGATATTACTTAGTGTCACATTGTTATCTCAGCAAAATACTTGTAACAACACAGTGGTAATTAGTGTATAAATGGGGATTAAAGGCTCTTACATAAAGTAAAAAGATACAAAACGGGTGTGAAAGGAGTGAGTCCAGTTATATTGGACGGGCTGCCAGCAGACGTCTATTCACAGGTGCGAACCCACTACTGCGCGACACGGGGACTTTTGCCTGCTGCATTTCTGCCCTGGGCCAGTACGTCCCTCCTTAGTCAACCTGGTACAATCAGATTCCTCCGACGGCACCATATTGATGCCGGGCTTAGCGCGGACACCCGATCTACATAGCACGTCTGAAGACAGAACCCCCGTCCTCAAATCGTCCCCAGTCCAGGCCTCCACGTAGCTGGATTACAGGAGTTTGCCACAACTCCCAGCCGGTAGTTTACTATTTCTTTATCATAGTCATTTCAAAACATGAAATCATCCGTTTTTACATAGCTATCCTTTCGACGAGCGAAAACCATGTCAACTTAAACTTAGTAAACCCTAACGAAATGGTGATTATTGATACAGAAGGACATTGACACGATTATTTTGTAGCATATGGAAGATTCAATCCGGTGAATACAGAGACTCTTTCCTGTGAGAAAATGCTGCCTCTTTGCAAAGAGAATGCAGTTCGTTACAGTCTTTAAAAGGTAATAAGGGAGACAACTGTGCTTGCTGAATTTCCATATCTTTTGTATATTAGACAATTTAACATCATAGCAAAGTGATAACTCTTGTATCTCGTAACACAACTAGAGCCGTAAGGGAAAAGAGACAATGTCTATTACTTAGTGTCACATTGTTATCTCAGCAAAATACTTGTAACAACACAGTGGAAATTAGTGTATAAATGGGGATTAAAAGCTCTTACATAAAGTAAAAAGATAAAACGGGTGTAAAAGGAGTGAGTCCAGTTATATTGGACGGGCTGCCAGCAGACGTCTATTCACAGGTGCGAACCCACTACTGCGCGACACGGGGACTTTTGCCTGCTGCATTTCTGCCCTGGGCCAGTACGTCCCTCCTTAGTCAACCTGGTACCATCAGATTCCTCCGACGGCACCATATTGATGCCGGGCTTAGCGCGGACACCCGATCTACATAGCACGTCTGAAGACAGAACCCCCGTCCTCAAATCGTCCCCAGTCCAGGCCTGCAAGTAGCTGGATTACAGGAGTTTGCCACAACTCCCAGCCGGTAGCTTACTATTTCTTTATCATAGTCATTTCAAAATATGAAATCATCCGTTTTTACATAGCTATCCTTTCGACGAGCGAAAACCATGTCAACTTAAACTTAGTAAACCCTAACGAAATGGTGATTATTGATACAGAAGGACATTGACACGATTATTTTGTAGCATATGGAAGATTCAATCCGGTGAATACAGAGACTCTTTCCTGTGAGAAAATGCTGCCTCTTTGCAAAGAGAATGCAGTTCGTGACAGTCTTTAAAAGGTAATAAGGGAGACAACTGTGCTTGCTGAATTTCAGTTTCATCTATATCGTTTTTCCATATCTTTTGTACATTAGACAATTTAACATCATAGCAAAGTGATAACTCTTGTATCTCGTAACACAACTAGAGCCGTAAGGGAAAAGAGACAATGTCTTCAAAGGGATATTACTTAGTGTCACATTGTTATCTCAGCAAAATACTTGTAACAACACAGTGGTAATTAGTGTATAAATGGGGATTAAAGGCTCTTACATGAAGTAAAAAGATACAAAACGGGTGTGAAAGGAGTGAGTCCAGTTATATTGGACGGGCTGCCAGCAGACGTCTATTCACAGGTGCGAACCCACTACTGCGCGACACGGGGACTTTTGCCTGCTGCATTTCTGCCCTGGGCCAGTACGTCCCTCCTTAGTCAACCTGGTACCATCAGATTCCTCCGACGGCACCATATTGATGCCGGGCTTAGCGCGGACACCCGATCTACATAGCACGTCTGAAGACAGAACCCCCGTCCTCAAATCGTCCCCAGTCCAGGCCTCCACGTAGCTGGATTACAGGAGTTTGCCACAACTCCCAGCCGGTAGTTTACTATTTCTTTATCATAGTCATTTCAAAACATGAAATCATCCGTTTTTACATAGCTATCCTTTCGACGAGCGAAAACCATGTCAACTTAAACTTAGTAAACCCTAACGAAATGGTGATTATTGATACAGAAGGACATTGACACGATTATTTTGTAGCATATGGAAGATTCAATCCGGTGAATACAGAGACTCTTTCCTGTGAGAAAATGCTGCCTCTTTGCAAAGAGAATGCAGTTCGTGACAGTCTTTAAAAGGTAATAAGGGAGACAACTGTGCTTGCTGAATTTCCATATCTTTTGTATATTAGACAATTTAACATCATAGCAAAGTGATAACTCTTGTATCTCGTAACACAACTAGAGCCGTAAGGGAAAAGAGACAATGTCTTCAAAGGGATATTACTTAGTGTCACATTGTTATCTGAGCAAAATACTTGTAACAACACAGTGGTAATTAGTGTATAAATGGGGATTAAAAGCTCTTACATAAAGTAAAAAGATACAAAACGGGTGTGAAAGGAGTGAGTCCAGTTATATTGGACGGGCTGCCAGCAGACGTCTATTCACAGGTGCGAACCCACTACTGCGCGACACGGGGACTTTTGCCTGCTGCATTTCTGCCCTGGGCCAGTACGTCCCTCCTTAGTCAACCTGGTACCATCAGATTCCTCCGACGGCACCATATTGATGCCGGGCTTAGCGCGGACACCCGATGTACATAGCAAAGAGAATGCAGTTCGTGACAGTCTTTAAAAGGTAATAAGGGAGACAACTGTGCTTGCTGAATTTCAGTTTCATCTATATCGTTTTTCCATATCTTTTGTACATTAGACAATTTAACATCATAGCAAAGTGATAACTCTTGTATCTCGTAACACAACTAGAGCCGTAAGGGAAAAGAGACAATGTCTTCAAAGGGATATTACTTAGTGTCACATTGTTATCTGAGCAAAATACTTGTAACAACACAGTGGTAATTAGTGTATAAATGGGGATTAAAGGCTCTTACATAAAGTAAAAAGATACAAAACGGGTGTGAAAGGAGTGAGTCCAGTTATATTGGACGGGCTGCCAGCAGACGTCTATTCACAGGTGCGAACCCACTACTGCGCGACACGGGGACTTTTGCCTGCTGCATTTCTGCCCTGGGCCAGTACGTCCCTCCTTAGTCAACCTGGTACCATCAGATTCCTCCGACGGCACCATATTGATGCCGGGCTTAGCGCGGACACCCGATCTACATAGCACGTCTGAAGACAGAACCCCCGTCCTCAAATCGTCCCCAGTCCAGGCCTCCACGTAGCTGGATTACAGGAGTTTGCCACAACTCCCAGCCGGTAGTTTACTATTTCTTTATCATAGTCATTTCAAAACATGAAATCATCCGTTTTTACATAGCTATCCTTTCGACGAGCGAAAACCATGTCAACTTAAACTTAGTAAACCCTAACGAAATGGTGATTATTGATACAGAAGGACATTGACACGATTATTTTGTAGCATATGGAAGATTCAATCCGGTGAATACAGAGACTCTTTCCTGTGAGAAAATGCTGCCTCTTTGCAAAGAGAATGCAGTTCGTGACAGTCTTTAAAAGGTAATAAGGGAGACAACTGTGCTTGCTGAATTTCAGTTTCATCTATATCGTTTTTCCATATCTTTTGTACATTAGACAATTTAACATCATAGCAAAGTGATAACTCTTGTATCTCGTAACACAACTAGAGCCGTAAGGGAAAAGAGACAATGTCTTCAAAGGGATATTACTTAGTGTCACATTGTTATCTCAGCAAAATACTTGTAACAACACAGTGGTAATTAGTGTATAAATGGGGATTAAAGGCTCTTACATAAAGTAAAAAGATACAAAACGGGTGTGAAAGGAGTGAGTCCAGTTATATTGGACGGGCTGCCAGCAGACGTCTATTCACAGGTGCGAACCCACTACTGCGCGACACGGGGACTTTTGCCTGCTGCATTTCTGCCCTGGGCCAGTACGTCCCTCCTTAGTCAACCTGGTACCATCAGATTCCTCCGACGGCACCATATTGATGCCGGGCTTAGCGCGGACACCCGATCTACATAGCACGTCTGAAGACAGAACCCCCGTCCTCAAATCGTCCCCAGTCCAGGCCTCCACGTAGCTGGATTACAGGAGTTTGCCACAACTCCCAGCCGGTAGTTTACTATTTCTTTATCATAGTCATTTCAAAACATGAAATCATCCGTTTTTACATAGCTATCCTTTCGACGAGCGAAAACCATGTCAACTTAAACTTAGTAAACCCTAACGAAATGGTGATTATTGATACAGAAGGACATTGACACGATTATTTTGTAGCATATGGAAGATTCAATCCGGTGAATACAGAGACTCTTTCCTGTGAGAAAATGCTGCCTCTTTGCAAAGAGAATGCAGTTCGTGACAGTCTTTAAAAGGTAATAAGGGAGACAACTGTGCTTGCTGAATTTCAGTTTCATCTATATCGTTTTTCCATATCTTTTGTACATTAGACAATTTAACATCATAGCAAAGTGATAACTCTTGTATCTCGTAACACAACTAGAGCCGTAAGGGAAAAGAGACAATGTCTTCAAAGGGATATTACTTAGTGTCACATTGTTATCTGAGCAAAATACTTGTAACAACACAGTGGTAATTAGTGTATAAATGGGGATTAAAGGCTCTTACATAAAGTAAAAAGATACAAAACGGGTGTGAAAGGAGTGAGTCCAGTTATATTGGACGGGCTGCCAGCAGACGTCTATTCACAGGTGCGAACCCACTACTGCGCGACAAGGGGACTTTTGCCTGCTGCATTTCTGCCCTGGGCCAGTACGTCCCTCCTTAGTCAACCTGGTACCATCAGATTCCTCCGACGGCACCATATTGATGCCGGGCTTAGCGCGGACACCCGATCTACATAGCACGTCTGAAGACAGAACCCCCGTCCTCAAATCGTCCCCAGTCCAGGCCTCCAAGTAGCTGGATTACAGGAGTTTGCCACAACTCCCAGCCGGTAGTTTACTATTTCTTTATCATAGTCATTTCAAAACATGAAATCATCCGTTTTTACATAGCTATCCTTTCGACGAGCGAAAACCATGTCAACTTAAACTTAGTAAACCCTAACGAAATGGTGATTATTGATACAGAAGGACATTGACACGATTATTTTGTAGCATATGGAAGATTCAATCCGGTGAATACAGAGACTCTTTCCTGTGAGAAAATGCTGCCTCTTTGCAAAGAGAATGCAGTTCGTGACAGTCTTTAAAAGGTAATAAGGGAGACAACTGTGCTTGCTGAATTTCAGTTTCATCTATATCGTTTTTCCATATCTTTTGTACATTAGACAATTTAACATCATAGCAAAGTGATAACTCTTGTATCTCGTAACACAACTAGAGCCGTAAGGGAAAAGAGACAATGTCTTCAAAGGGATATTACTTAGTGTCACATTGTTATCTCAGCAAAATACTTGTAACAACACAGTGGTAATTAGTGTATAAATGGGGATTAAAAGCTCTTACATAAAGTAAAAAGATACAAAACGGGTGTGAAAGGAGTGAGTCCAGTTATATTGGACGGGCTGCCAGCAGACGACTATTCACAGGTGCGAACCCACTACTGCGCGACACGGGGACTTTTGCCTGCTGCATTTCTGCCCTGGGCCAGTACGTCCCTCCTTAGTCAACCTGGTACCATCAGATTCCTCCGACGGCACCATATTGATGCCGGGCTTAGCGCGGACACCCGATCTACATAGCAAAGAGAATGCAGTTCGTGACAGTCTTTAAAAGGTAATAAGGGAGACAACTGTGCTTGCTGAATTTCAGTTTCATCTATATCGTTTTTCCATATCTTTTGTACATTAGACAATTTAACATCATAGCAAAGTGATAACTCTTGTATCTCGTAACACAACTAGAGCCGTAAGGGAAAAGAGACAATGTCTTCAAAGGGATATTACTTAGTGTCACATTGTTATCTCAGCAAAATACTTGTAACAACACAGTGGTAATTAGTGTATAAATGGGGATTAAAGGCTCTTACATGAAGTAAAAAGATACAAAACGGGTGTGAAAGGAGTGAGTCCAGTTATATTGGACGGGCTGCCAGCAGACGTCTATTCACAGGTGCGAACCCACTACTGCGCGACACGGGGACTTTTGCCTGCTGCATTTCTGCCCTGGGCCAGTACGTCCCTCCTTAGTCAACCTGGTACCATCAGATTCCTCCGACGGCACCATATTGATGCCGGGCTTAGCGCGGACACCCGATCTACATAGCACGTCTGAAGACAGAACCCCCGTCCTCAAATCGTCCCCAGTCCAGGCCTCCAAGTAGCTGGATTACAGGAGTTTGCCACAACTCCCAGCCGGTAGTTTACTATTTCTTTATCATAGTCATTTCAAAACATGAAATCATCCGTTTTTACATAGCTATCCTTTCGACGAGCGAAAACCATGTCAACTTAAACTTAGTAAACCCTAACGAAATGGTGATTATTGATACAGAAGGACATTGACACGATTATTTTGTAGCATATGGAAGATTCAATCCGGTGAATACAGAGACTCTTTCCTGTGAGAAAATGCTGCCTCTTTGCAAAGAGAATGCAGTTCGTGACAGTCTTTAAAAGGTAATAAGGGAGACAACTGTGCTTGCTGAATTTCAGTTTCATCTATATCGTTTTTCCATATCTTTTGTACATTAGACAATTTAACATCATAGCAAAGTGATAACTCTTGTATCTCGTAACACAACTAGAGCCGTAAGGGAAAAGAGACAATGTCTTCAAAGGGATATTACTTAGTGTCACATTGTTATCTCAGCAAAATACTTGTAACAACACAGTGGTAATTAGTGTATAAATGGGGATTAAAAGCTCTTACATAAAGTAAAAAGATACAAAACGGGTGTGAAAGGAGTGAGTCCAGTTATATTGGACGGGCTGCCAGCAGACGTCTATTCACAGGTGCGAACCCACTACTGCGCGACACGGGGACTTTTGCCTGCTGCATTTCTGCCCTGGGCCAGTACGTCCCTCCTTAGTCAACCTGGTACCATCAGATTCCTCCGACGGCACCATATTGATGCCGGGCTTAGCGCGGACACCCGATCTACATAGCAAAGAGAATGCAGTTCGTGACAGTCTTTAAAAGGTAATAAGGGAGACAACTGTGCTTGCTGAATTTCAGTTTCATCTATATCGTTTTTCCATATCTTTTGTACATTAGACAATTTAACATCATAGCAAAGTGATAACTCTTGTATCTCGTAACACAACTAGAGCCGTAAGGGAAAAGAGACAATGTCTTCAAAGGGATATTACTTAGTGTCACATTGTTATCTCAGCAAAATACTTGTAACAACACAGTGGTAATTAGTGTATAAATGGGGATTAAAGGCTCTTACATGAAGTAAAAAGATACAAAACGGGTGTGAAAGGAGTGAGTCCAGTTATATTGGACGGGCTGCCAGCAGACGTCTATTCACAGGTGCGAACCCACTACTGCGCGACACGGGGACTTTTGCCTGCTGCATTTCTGCCCTGGGCCAGTACGTCCCTCCTTAGTCAACCTGGTACCATCAGATTCCTCCGACGGCACCATATTGATGCCGGGCTTAGCGCGGACACCCGATCTACATAGCACGTCTGAAGACAGAACCCCCGTCCTCAAATCGTCCCCAGTCCAGGCCTCCACGTAGCTGGATTACAGGAGTTTGCCACAACTCCCAGCCGGTAGTTTACTATTTCTTTATCATAGTCATTTCAAAACATGAAATCATCCGTTTTTACATAGCTATCCTTTCGACGAGCGAAAACCATGTCAACTTAAACTTAGTAAACCCTAACGAAATGGTGATTATTGATACAGAAGGACATTGACACGATTATTTTGTAGCATATGGAAGATTCAATCCGGTGAATACAGAGACTCTTTCCTGTGAGAAAATGCTGCCTCTTTGCAAAGAGAATGCAGTTCGTGACAGTCTTTAAAAGGTAATAAGGGAGACAACTGTGCTTGCTGAATTTCCATATCTTTTGTATATTAGACAATTTAACATCATAGCAAAGTGATAACTCTTGTATCTCGTAACACAACTAGAGCCGTAAGGGAAAAGAGACAATGTCTTCAAAGGGATATTACTTAGTGTCACATTGTTATCTGAGCAAAATACTTGTAACAACACAGTGGTAATTAGTGTATAAATGGGGATTAAAAGCTCTTACATAAAGTAAAAAGATACAAAACGGGTGTGAAAGGAGTGAGTCCAGTTATATTGGACGGGCTGCCAGCAGACGTCTATTCACAGGTGCGAACCCACTACTGCGCGACACGGGGACTTTTGCCTGCTGCATTTCTGCCCTGGGCCAGTACGTCCCTCCTTAGTCAACCTGGTACCATCAGATTCCTCCGACGGCACCATATTGATGCCGGGCTTAGCGCGGACACCCGATGTACATAGCAAAGAGAATGCAGTTCGTGACAGTCTTTAAAAGGTAATAAGGGAGACAACTGTGCTTGCTGAATTTCAGTTTCATCTATATCGTTTTTCCATATCTTTTGTACATTAGACAATTTAACATCATAGCAAAGTGATAACTCTTGTATCTCGTAACACAACTAGAGCCGTAAGGGAAAAGAGACAATGTCTTCAAAGGGATATTACTTAGTGTCACATTGTTATCTGAGCAAAATACTTGTAACAACACAGTGGTAATTAGTGTATAAATGGGGATTAAAGGCTCTTACATAAAGTAAAAAGATACAAAACGGGTGTGAAAGGAGTGAGTCCAGTTATATTGGACGGGCTGCCAGCAGACGTCTATTCACAGGTGCGAACCCACTACTGCGCGACACGGGGACTTTTGCCTGCTGCATTTCTGCCCTGGGCCAGTACGTCCCTCCTTAGTCAACCTGGTACCATCAGATTCCTCCGACGGCACCATATTGATGCCGGGCTTAGCGCGGACACCCGATCTACATAGCACGTCTGAAGACAGAACCCCCGTCCTCAAATCGTCCCCAGTCCAGGCCTCCACGTAGCTGGATTACAGGAGTTTGCCACAACTCCCAGCCGGTAGTTTACTATTTCTTTATCATAGTCATTTCAAAACATGAAATCATCCGTTTTTACATAGCTATCCTTTCGACGAGCGAAAACCATGTCAACTTAAACTTAGTAAACCCTAACGAAATGGTGATTATTGATACAGAAGGACATTGACACGATTATTTTGTAGCATATGGAAGATTCAATCCGGTGAATACAGAGACTCTTTCCTGTGAGAAAATGCTGCCTCTTTGCAAAGAGAATGCAGTTCGTGACAGTCTTTAAAAGGTAATAAGGGAGACAACTGTGCTTGCTGAATTTCAGTTTCATCTATATCGTTTTTCCATATCTTTTGTACATTAGACAATTTAACATCATAGCAAAGTGATAACTCTTGTATCTCGTAACACAACTAGAGCCGTAAGGGAAAAGAGACAATGTCTTCAAAGGGATATTACTTAGTGTCACATTGTTATCTCAGCAAAATACTTGTAACAACACAGTGGTAATTAGTGTATAAATGGGGATTAAAGGCTCTTACATAAAGTAAAAAGATACAAAATGGGTGTGAAAGGAGTGAGTCCAGTTATATTGGACGGGCTGCCAGCAGACGTCTATTCACAGGTGCGAACCCACTACTGCGCGACACGGGGACTTTTGCCTGCTGCATTTCTGCCCTGGGCCAGTACGTCCCTCCTTAGTCAACCTGGTACCATCAGATTCCTCCGACGGCACCATATTGATGCCGGGCTTAGCGCGGACACCCGATCTACATAGCACGTCTGAAGACAGAACCCCCGTCCTCAAATCGTCCCCAGTCCAGGCCTCCACGTAGCTGGATTACAGGAGTTTGCCACAACTCCCAGCCGGTAGTTTACTATTTCTTTATCATAGTCATTTCAAAACATGAAATCATCCGTTTTTACATAGCTATCCTTTCGACGAGCGAAAACCATGTCAACTTAAACTTAGTAAACCCTAACGAAATGGTGATTATTGATACAGAAGGACATTGACACGATTATTTTGTAGCATATGGAAGATTCAATCCGGTGAATACAGAGACTCTTTCCTGTGAGAAAATGCTGCCTCTTTGCAAAGAGAATGCAGTTCGTGACAGTCTTTAAAAGGTAATAAGGGAGACAACTGTGCTTGCTGAATTTCAGTTTCATCTATATCGTTTTTCCATATCTTTTGTACATTAGACAATTTAACATCATAGCAAAGTGATAACTCTTGTATCTCGTAACACAACTAGAGCCGTAAGGGAAAAGAGACAATGTCTTCAAAGGGATATTACTTAGTGTCACATTGTTATCTCAGCAAAATACTTGTAACAACACAGTGGTAATTAGTGTATAAATGGGGATTAAAGGCTCTTACATAAAGTAAAAAGATACAAAACGGGTGTGAAAGGAGTGAGTCCAGTTATATTGGACGGGCTGCCAGCAGACGTCTATTCACAGGTGCGAACCCACTACTGCGCGACAAGGGGACTTTTGCCTGCTGCATTTCTGCCCTGGGCCAGTACGTCCCTCCTTAGTCAACCTGGTACCATCAGATTCCTCCGACGGCACCATATTGATGCCGGGCTTAGCGCGGACACCCGATCTACATAGCACGTCTGAAGACAGAACCCCCGTCCTCAAATCGTCCCCAGTCCAGGCCTCCAAGTAGCTGGATTACAGGAGTTTGCCACAACTCCCAGCCGGTAGTTTACTATTTCTTTATCATAGTCATTTCAAAACATGAAATCATCCGTTTTTACATAGCTATCCTTTCGACGAGCGAAAACCATGTCAACTTAAACTTAGTAAACCCTAACGAAATGGTGATTATTGATACAGAAGGACATTGACACGATTATTTTGTAGCATATGGAAGATTCAATCCGGTGAATACAGAGACTCTTTCCTGTGAGAAAATGCTGCCTCTTTGCAAAGAGAATGCAGTTCGTGACAGTCTTTAAAAGGTAATAAGGGAGACAACTGTGCTTGCTGAATTTCAGTTTCATCTATATCGTTTTTCCATATCTTTTGTACATTAGACAATTTAACATCATAGCAAAGTGATAACTCTTGTATCTCGTAACACAACTAGAGCCGTAAGGGAAAAGAGACAATGTCTTCAAAGGGATATTACTTAGTGTCACATTGTTATCTCAGCAAAATACTTGTAACAACACAGTGGTAATTAGTGTATAAATGGGGATTAAAAGCTCTTACATAAAGTAAAAAGATACAAAACGGGTGTGAAAGGAGTGAGTCCAGTTATATTGGACGGGCTGCCAGCAGACGTCTATTCACAGGTGCGAACCCACTACTGCGCGACACGGGGACTTTTGCCTGCTGCATTTCTGCCCTGGGCCAGTACGTCCCTCCTTAGTCAACCTGGTACCATCAGATTCCTCCGACGGCACCATATTGATGCCGGGCTTAGCGCGGACACCCGATCTACATAGCAAAGAGAATGCAGTTCGTGACAGTCTTTAAAAGGTAATAAGGGAGACAACTGTGCTTGCTGAATTTCAGTTTCATCTATATCGTTTTTCCATATCTTTTGTACATTAGACAATTTAACATCATAGCAAAGTGATAACTCTTGTATCTCGTAACACAACTAGAGCCGTAAGGGAAAAGAGACAATGTCTTCAAAGGGATATTACTTAGTGTCACATTGTTATCTGAGCAAAATACTTGTAACAACACAGTGGTAATTAGTGTATAAATGGGGATTAAAGGCTCTTACATAAAGTAAAAAGATACAAAATGGGTGTGAAAGGAGTGAGTCCAGTTATATTGGACGGGCTGCCAGCAGACGTCTATTCACAGGTGCGAACCCACTACTGCGCGACACGGGGACTTTTGCCTGCTGCATTTCTGCCCTGGGCCAGTACGTCCCTCCTTAGTCAACCTGGTACCATCAGATTCCTCCGACGGCACCATATTGATGCCGGGCTTAGCGCGGACACCCGATCTACATAGCACGTCTGAAGACAGAACCCCCGTCCTCAAATCGTCCCCAGTCCAGGCCTCCACGTAGCTGGATTACAGGAGTTTGCCACAACTCCCAGCCGGTAGCTTACTATTTCTTTATCATAGTCATTTCAAAACATGAAATCATCCGTTTTTACATAGCTATCCTTTCGACGAGCGAAAACCATGTCAACTTAAACTTAGTAAACCCTAACGAAATGGTGATTATTGATACAGAAGGACATTGACACGATTATTTTGTAGCATATGGAAGATTCAATCCGGTGAATACAGAGACTCTTTCCTGTGAGAAAATGCTGCCTCTTTGCAAAGAGAATGCAGTTCGTGACAGTCTTTAAAAGGTAATAAGGGAGACAACTGTGCTTGCTGAATTTCAGTTTCATCTATATCGTTTTTCCATATCTTTTGTACATTAGACAATTTAACATCATAGCAAAGTGATAACTCTTGTATCTCGTAACACAACTAGAGCCGTAAGGGAAAAGAGACAATGTCTTCAAAGGGATATTACTTAGTGTCACATTGTTATCTCAGCAAAATACTTGTAACAACACATTGGTAATTAGTGTATAAATGGGGATTAAAAGCTCTTACATAAAGTAAAAAGATACAAAACGGGTGTGAAAGGAGTGAGTCCAGTTATATTGGACGGGCTGCCAGCAGACGTCTATTCACAGGTGCGAACCCACTACTGCGCGACACGGGGACTTTTGCCTGCTGCATTTCTGCCCTGGGCCAGTACGTCCCTCCTTAGTCAACCTGGTACCATCAGATTCCTCCGACGGCACCATATTGATGCCGGGCTTAGCGCGGACACCCGATCTACATAGCAAAGAGAATGCAGTTCGTGACAGTCTTTAAAAGGTAATAAGGGAGACAACTGTGCTTGCTGAATTTCAGTTTCATCTATATCGTTTTTCCATATCTTTTGTACATTAGACAATTTAACATCATAGCAAAGTGATAACTCTTGTATCTCGTAACACAACTAGAGCCGTAAGGGAAAAGAGACAATGTCTTCAAAGGGATATTACTTAGTGTCACATTGTTATCTCAGCAAAATACTTGTAACAACACAGTGGTAATTAGTGTATAAATGGGGATTAAAGGCTCTTACATAAAGTAAAAAGATACAAAACGGGTGTGAAAGGAGTGAGTCCAGTTATATTGGACGGGCTGCCAGCAGACGTCTATTCACAGGTGCGAACCCACTACTGCGCGACACGGGGACTTTTGCCTGCTGCATTTCTGCCCTGGGCCAGTACGTCCCTCCTTAGTCAACCTGGTACCATCAGATTCCTCCGACGGCACCATATTGATGCCGGGCTTAGCGCGGACACCCGATCTACATAGCACGTCTGAAGACAGAACCCCCGTCCTCAAATCGTCCCCAGTCCAGGCCTCCACGTAGCTGGATTACAGGAGTTTGCCACAACTCCCAGCCGGTAGTTTACTATTTCTTTATCATAGTCATTTCAAAACATGAAATCATCCGTTTTTACATAGCTATCCTTTCGACGAGCGAAAACCATGTCAACTTAAACTTAGTAAACCCTAACGAAATGGTGATTATTGATACAGAAGGACATTGACACGATTATTTTGTAGCATATGGAAGATTCAATCCGGTGAATACAGAGACTCTTTCCTGTGAGAAAATGCTGCCTCTTTGCAAAGAGAATGCAGTTCGTGACAGTCTTTAAAAGGTAATAAGGGAGACAACTGTGCTTGCTGAATTTCAGTTTCATCTATATCGTTTTTCCATATCTTTTGTACATTAGACAATTTAACATCATAGCAAAGTGATAACTCTTGTATCTCGTAACACAACTAGAGCCGTAAGGGAAAAGAGACAATGTCTTCAAAGGGATATTACTTAGTGTCACATTGTTATCTCAGCAAAATACTTGTAACAACACAGTGGTAATTAGTGTATAAATGGGGATTAAAGGCTCTTACATAAAGTAAAAAGATACAAAATGGGTGTGAAAGGAGTGAGTCCAGTTATATTGGACGGGCTGCCAGCAGACGTCTATTCACAGGTGCGAACCCACTACTGCGCGACACGGGGACTTTTGCCTGCTGCATTTCTGCCCTGGGCCAGTACGTCCCTCCTTAGTCAACCTGGTACCATCAGATTCCTCCGACGGCACCATATTGATGCCGGGCTTAGCGCGGACACCCGATCTACATAGCACGTCTGAAGACAGAACCCCCGTCCTCAAATCGTCCCCAGTCCAGGCCTCCACGTAGCTGGATTACAGGAGTTTGCCACAACTCCCAGCCGGTAGTTTACTATTTCTTTATCATAGTCATTTCAAAACATGAAATCATCCGTTTTTACATAGCTATCCTTTCGACGAGCGAAAACCATGTCAACTTAAACTTAGTAAACCCTAACGAAATGGTGATTATTGATACAGAAGGACATTGACACGATTATTTTGTAGCATATGGAAGATTCAATCCGGTGAATACAGAGACTCTTTCCTGTGAGAAAATGCTGCCTCTTTGCAAAGAGAACGCAGTTCGTGACAGTCTTTAAAAGGTAATAAGGGAGACAACTGTGCTTGCTGAATTTCAGTTTCATCTATATCGTTTTTCCATATCTTTTGTACATTAGACAATTTAACATCATAGCAAAGTGATAACTCTTGTATCTCGTAACACAACTAGAGCCGTAAGGGAAAAGAGACAATGTCTTCAAAGGGATATTACTTAGTGTCACATTGTTATCTCAGCAAAATACTTGTAACAACACATTGGTAATTAGTGTATAAATGGGGATTAAAGGCTCTTACATAAAGTAAAAAGATACAAAACGGGTGTGAAAGGAGTGAGTCCAGTTATATTGGACGGGCTGCCAGCAGACGTCTATTCACAGGTGCGAACCCACTACTGCGCGACAAGGGGACTTTTGCCTGCTGCATTTCTGCCCTGGGCCAGTACGTCCCTCCTTAGTCAACCTGGTACCATCAGATTCCTCCGACGGCACCATATTGATGCCGGGCTTAGCGCGGACACCCGATCTACATAGCACGTCTGAAGACAGAACCCCCGTCCTCAAATCGTCCCCAGTCCAGGCCTCCAAGTAGCTGGATTACAGGAGTTTGCCACAACTCCCAGCCGGTAGTTTACTATTTCTTTATCATAGTCATTTCAAAACATGAAATCATCCGTTTTTACATAGCTATCCTTTCGACGAGCGAAAACCATGTCAACTTAAACTTAGTAAACCCTAACGAAATGGTGATTATTGATACAGAAGGACATTGACACGATTATTTTGTAGCATATGGAAGATTCAATCCGGTGAATACAGAGACTCTTTCCTGTGAGAAAATGCTGCCTCTTTGCAAAGAGAATGCAGTTCGTGACAGTCTTTAAAAGGTAATAAGGGAGACAACTGTGCTTGCTGAATTTCAGTTTCATCTATATCGTTTTTCCATATCTTTTGTACATTAGACAATTTAACATCATAGCAAAGTGATAACTCTTGTATCTCGTAACACAACTAGAGCCGTAAGGGAAAAGAGACAATGTCTTCAAAGGGATATTACTTAGTGTCACATTGTTATCTCAGCAAAATACTTGTAACAACACAGTGGTAATTAGTGTATAAATGGGGATTAAAAGCTCTTACATAAAGTAAAAAGATACAAAACGGGTGTGAAAGGAGTGAGTCCAGTTATATTGGACGGGCTGCCAGCAGACGTCTATTCACAGGTGCGAACCCACTACTGCGCGACACGGGGACTTTTGCCTGCTGCATTTCTGCCCTGGGCCAGTACGTCCCTCCTTAGTCAACCTGGTACCATCAGATTCCTCCGACGGCACCATATTGATGCCGGGCTTAGCGCGGACACCCGATCTACATAGCAAAGAGAATGCAGTTCGTGACAGTCTTTAAAAGGTAATAAGGGAGACAACTGTGCTTGCTGAATTTCAGTTTCATCTATATCGTTTTTCCATATCTTTTGTACATTAGACAATTTAACATCATAGCAAAGTGATAACTCTTGTATCTCGTAACACAACTAGAGCCGTAAGGGAAAAGAGACAATGTCTTCAAAGGGATATTACTTAGTGTCACATTGTTATCTCAGCAAAATACTTGTAACAACACAGTGGTAATTAGTGTATAAATGGGGATTAAAGGCTCTTACATAAAGTAAAAAGATACAAAACGGGTGTGAAAGGAGTGAGTCCAGTTATATTGGACGGGCTGCCAGCAGACGTCTATTCACAGGTGCGAACCCACTACTGCGCGACACGGGGACTTTTGCCTGCTGCATTTCTGCCCTGGGCCAGTACGTCCCTCCTTAGTCAACCTGGTACCATCAGATTCCTCCGACGGCACCATATTGATGCCGGGCTTAGCGCGGACACCCGATCTACATAGCACGTCTGAAGACAGAACCCCCGTCCTCAAATCGTCCCCAGTCCAGGCCTCCACGTAGCTGGATTACAGGAGTTTGCCACAACTCCCAGCCGGTAGCTTACTATTTCTTTATCATAGTCATTTCAAAACATGAAATCATCCGTTTTTACATAGCTATCCTTTCGACGAGCGAAAACCATGTCAACTTAAACTTAGTAAACCCTAACGAAATGGTGATTATTGATACAGAAGGACATTGACACGATTATTTTGTAGCATATGGAAGATTCAATCCGGTGAATACAGAGACTCTTTCCTGTGAGAAAATGCTGCCTCTTTGCAAAGAGAATGCAGTTCGTGACAGTCTTTAAAAGGTAATAAGGGAGACAACTGTGCTTGCTGAATTTCAGTTTCATCTATATCGTTTTTCCATATCTTTTGTACATTAGACAATTTAACATCATAGCAAAGTGATAACTCTTGTATCTCGTAACACAACTAGAGCCGTAAGGGAAAAGAGACAATGTCTTCAAAGGGATATTACTTAGTGTCACATTGTTATCTCAGCAAAATACTTGTAACAACACAGTGGTAATTAGTGTATAAATGGGGATTAAAAGCTCTTACATAAAGTAAAAAGATACAAAACGGGTGTGAAAGGAGTGAGTCCAGTTATATTGGACGGGCTGCCAGCAGACGTCTATTCACAGGTGCGAACCCACTACTGCGCGACACGGGGACTTTTGCCTGCTGCATTTCTGCCCTGGGCCAGTACGTCCCTCCTTAGTCAACCTGGTACCATCAGATTCCTCCGACGGCACCATATTGATGCCGGGCTTAGCGCGGACACCCGATCTACATAGCAAAGAGAATGCAGTTCGTGACAGTCTTTAAAAGGTAATAAGGGAGACAACTGTGCTTGCTGAATTTCAGTTTCATCTATATCGTTTTTCCATATCTTTTGTACATTAGACAATTTAACATCATAGCAAAGTGATAACTCTTGTATCTCGTAACACAACTAGAGCCGTAAGGGAAAAGAGACAATGTCTTCAAAGGGATATTACTTAGTGTCACATTGTTATCTCAGCAAAATACTTGTAACAACACAGTGGTAATTAGTGTATAAATGGGGATTAAAGGCTCTTACATAAAGTAAAAAGATACAAAACGGGTGTGAAAGGAGTGAGTCCAGTTATATTGGACGGGCTGCCAGCAGACGTCTATTCACAGGTGCGAACCCACTACTGCGCGACACGGGGACTTTTGCCTGCTGCATTTCTGCCCTGGGCCAGTACGTCCCTCCTTAGTCAACCTGGTACCATCAGATTCCTCCGACGGCACCATATTGATGCCGGGCTTAGCGCGGACACCCGATCTACATAGCACGTCTGAAGACAGAACCCCCGTCCTCAAATCGTCCCCAGTCCAGGCCTCCACGTAGCTGGATTACAGGAGTTTGCCACAACTCCCAGCCGGTAGCTTACTATTTCTTTATCATAGTCATTTCAAAACATGAAATCATCCGTTTTTACATAGCTATCCTTTCGACGAGCGAAAACCATGTCAACTTAAACTTAGTAAACCCTAACGAAATGGTGATTATTGATACAGAAGGACATTGACACGATTATTTTGTAGCATATGGAAGATTCAATCCGGTGAATACAGAGACTCTTTCCTGTGAGAAAATGCTGCCTCTTTGCAAAGAGAATGCAGTTCGTGACAGTCTTTAAAAGGTAATAAGGGAGACAACTGTGCTTGCTGAATTTCAGTTTCATCTATATCGTTTTTCCATATCTTTTGTACATTAGACAATTTAACATCATAGCAAAGTGATAACTCTTGTATCTCGTAACACAACTAGAGCCGTAAGGGAAAAGAGACAATGTCTTCAAAGGGATATTACTTAGTGTCACATTGTTATCTCAGCAAAATACTTGTAACAACACAGTGGTAATTAGTGTATAAATGGGGATTAAAAGCTCTTACATAAAGTAAAAAGATACAAAACGGGTGTGAAAGGAGTGAGTCCAGTTATATTGGACGGGCTGCCAGCAGACGTCTATTCACAGGTGCGAACCCACTACTGCGCGACACGGGGACTTTTGCCTGCTGCATTTCTGCCCTGGGCCAGTACGTCCCTCCTTAGTCAACCTGGTACCATCAGATTCCTCCGACGGCACCATATTGATGCCGGGCTTAGCGCGGACACCCGATCTACATAGCAAAGAGAATGCAGTTCGTGACAGTCTTTAAAAGGTAATAAGGGAGACAACTGTGCTTGCTGAATTTCAGTTTCATCTATATCGTTTTTCCATATCTTTTGTACATTAGACAATTTAACATCATAGCAAAGTGATAACTCTTGTATCTCGTAACACAACTAGAGCCGTAAGGGAAAAGAGACAATGTCTTCAAAGGGATATTACTTAGTGTCACATTGTTATCTCAGCAAAATACTTGTAACAACACAGTGGTAATTAGTGTATAAATGGGGATTAAAGGCTCTTACATAAAGTAAAAAGATACAAAATGGGTGTGAAAGGAGTGAGTCCAGTTATATTGGACGGGCTGCCAGCAGACGTCTATTCACAGGTGCGAACCCACTACTGCGCGACACGGGGACTTTTGCCTGCTGCATTTCTGCCCTGGGCCAGTACGTCCCTCCTTAGTCAACCTGGTACCATCAGATTCCTCCGACGGCACCATATTGATGCCGGGCTTAGCGCGGACACCCGATCTACATAGCACGTCTGAAGACAGAACCCCCGTCCTCAAATCGTCCCCAGTCCAGGCCTCCACGTAGCTGGATTACAGGAGTTTGCCACAACTCCCAGCCGGTAGTTTACTATTTCTTTATCATAGTCATTTCAAAACATGAAATCATCCGTTTTTACATAGCTATCCTTTCGACGAGCGAAAACCATGTCAACTTAAACTTAGTAAACCCTAACGAAATGGTGATTATTGATACAGAAGGACATTGACACGATTATTTTGTAGCATATGGAAGATTCAATCCGGTGAATACAGAGACTCTTTCCTGTGAGAAAATGCTGCCTCTTTGCAAAGAGAATGCAGTTCGTGACAGTCTTTAAAAGGTAATAAGGGAGACAACTGTGCTTGCTGAATTTCAGTTTCATCTATATCGTTTTTCCATATCTTTTGTACATTAGACAATTTAACATCATAGCAAAGTGATAACTCTTGTATCTCGTAACACAACTAGAGCCGTAAGGGAAAAGAGACAATGTCTTCAAAGGGATATTACTTAGTGTCACATTGTTATCTCAGCAAAATACTTGTAACAACACAGTGGTAATTAGTGTATAAATGGGGATTAAAGGCTCTTACATAAAGTAAAAAGATACAAAACGGGTGTGAAAGGAGTGAGTCCAGTTATATTGGACGGGCTGCCAGCAGACGTCTATTCACAGGTGCGAACCCACTACTGCGCGACACGGGGACTTTTGCCTGCTGCATTTCTGCCCTGGGCCAGTACGTCCCTCCTTAGTCAACCTGGTACCATCAGATTCCTCCGACGGCACCATATTGATGCCGGGCTTAGCGCGGACACCCGATCTACATAGCACGTCTGAAGACAGAACCCCCGTCCTCAAATCGTCCCCAGTCCAGGCCTCCACGTAGCTGGATTACAGGAGTTTGCCACAACTCCCAGCCGGTAGTTTACTATTTCTTTATCATAGTCATTTCAAAACATGAAATCATCCGTTTTTACATAGCTATCCTTTCGACGAGCGAAAACCATGTCAACTTAAACTTAGTAAACCCTAACGAAATGGTGATTATTGATACAGAAGGACATTGACACGATTATTTTGTAGCATATGGAAGATTCAATCCGGTGAATACAGAGACTCTTTCCTGTGAGAAAATGCTGCCTCTTTGCAAAGAGAATGCAGTTCGTGACAGTCTTTAAAAGGTAATAAGGGAGACAACTGTGCTTGCTGAATTTCAGTTTCATCTATATCGTTTTTCCATATCTTTTGTACATTAGACAATTTAACATCATAGCAAAGTGATAACTCTTGTATCTCGTAACACAACTAGAGCCGTAAGGGAAAAGAGACAATGTCTTCAAAGGGATATTACTTAGTGTCACATTGTTATCTCAGCAAAATACTTGTAACAACACAGTGGTAATTAGTGTATAAATGGGGATTAAAGGCTCTTACATAAAGTAAAAAGATACAAAACGGGTGTGAAAGGAGTGAGTCCAGTTATATTGGACGGGCTGCCAGCAGACGTCTATTCACAGGTGCGAACCCACTACTGCGCGACAAGGGGACTTTTGCCTGCTGCATTTCTGCCCTGGGCCAGTACGTCCCTCCTTAGTCAACCTGGTACCATCAGATTCCTCCGACGGCACCATATTGATGCCGGGCTTAGCGCGGACACCCGATCTACATAGCACGTCTGAAGACAGAACCCCCGTCCTCAAATCGTCCCCAGTCCAGGCCTCCAAGTAGCTGGATTACAGGAGTTTGCCACAAGTCCCAGCCGGTAGTTTACTATTTCTTTATCATAGTCATTTCAAAACATGAAATCATCCGTTTTTACATAGCTATCCTTTCGACGAGCGAAAACCATGTCAACTTAAACTTAGTAAACCCTAACGAAATGGTGATTATTGATACAGAAGGACATTGACACGATTATTTTGTAGCATATGGAAGATTCAATCCGGTGAATACAGAGACTCTTTCCTGTGAGAAAATGCTGCCTCTTTGCAAAGAGAATGCAGTTCGTGACAGTCTTTAAAAGGTAATAAGGGAGACAACTGTGCTTGCTGAATTTCAGTTTCATCTATATCGTTTTTCCATATCTTTTGTACATTAGACAATTTAACATCATAGCAAAGTGATAACTCTTGTATCTCGTAACACAACTAGAGCCGTAAGGGAAAAGAGACAATGTCTTCAAAGGGATATTACTTAGTGTCACATTGTTATCTCAGCAAAATACTTGTAACAACACAGTGGTAATTAGTGTATAAATGGGGATTAAAAGCTCTTACATAAAGTAAAAAGATACAAAACGGGTGTGAAAGGAGTGAGTCCAGTTATATTGGACGGGCTGCCAGCAGACGTCTATTCACAGGTGCGAACCCACTACTGCGCGACACGGGGACTTTTGCCTGCTGCATTTCTGCCCTGGGCCAGTACGTCCCTCCTTAGTCAACCTGGTACCATCAGATTCCTCCGACGGCACCATATTGATGCCGGGCTTAGCGCGGACACCCGATCTACATAGCAAAGAGAATGCAGTTCGTGACAGTCTTTAAAAGGTAATAAGGGAGACAACTGTGCTTGCTGAATTTCAGTTTCATCTATATCGTTTTTCCATATCTTTTGTACATTAGACAATTTAACATCATAGCAAAGTGATAACTCTTGTATCTCGTAACACAACTAGAGCCGTAAGGGAAAAGAGACAATGTCTTCAAAGGGATATTACTTAGTGTCACATTGTTATCTCAGCAAAATACTTGTAACAACACAGTGGTAATTAGTGTATAAATGGGGATTAAAGGCTCTTACATAAAGTAAAAAGATACAAAATGGGTGTGAAAGGAGTGAGTCCAGTTATATTGGACGGGCTGCCAGCAGACGTCTATTCACAGGTGCGAACCCACTACTGCGCGACACGGGGACTTTTGCCTGCTGCATTTCTGCCCTGGGCCAGTACGTCCCTCCTTAGTCAACCTGGTACCATCAGATTCCTCCGACGGCACCATATTGATGCCGGGCTTAGCGCGGACACCCGATCTACATAGCACGTCTGAAGACAAAACCCCCGTCCTCAAATCGTCCCCAGTCCAGGCCTCCACGTAGCTGGATTACAGGAGTTTGCCACAACTCCCAGCCGGTAGCTTACTATTTCTTTATCATAGTCATTTCAAAACATGAAATCATCCGTTTTTACATAGCTATCCTTTCGACGAGCGAAAACCATGTCAACTTAAACTTAGTAAACCCTAACGAAATGGTGATTATTGATACAGAAGGACATTGACACGATTATTTTGTAGCATATGGAAGATTCAATCCGGTGAATACAGAGACTCTTTCCTGTGAGAAAATGCTGCCTCTTTGCAAAGAGAATGCAGTTCGTGACAGTCTTTAAAAGGTAATAAGGGAGACAACTGTGCTTGCTGAATTTCAGTTTCATCTATATCGTTTTTCCATATCTTTTGTACATTAGACAATTTAACATCATAGCAAAGTGATAACTCTTGTATCTCGTAACACAACTAGAGCCGTAAGGGAAAAGAGACAATGTCTTCAAAGGGATATTACTTAGTGTCACATTGTTATCTCAGCAAAATACTTGTAACAACACAGTGGTAATTAGTGTATAAATGGGGATTAAAAGCTCTTACATAAAGTAAAAAGATACAAAACGGGTGTGAAAGGAGTGAGTCCAGTTATATTGGACGGGCTGCCAGGAGACGTCTATTCACAGGTGCGAACCCACTACTGCGCGACACGGGGACTTTTGCCTGCTGCATTTCTGCCCTGGGCCAGTACGTCCCTCCTTAGTCAACCTGGTACCATCAGATTCCTCCGACGGCACCATATTGATGCCGGGCTTAGCGCGGACACCCGATCTACATAGCAAAGAGAATGCAGTTCGTGACAGTCTTTAAAAGGTAATAAGGGAGACAACTGTGCTTGCTGAATTTCAGTTTCATCTATATCGTTTTTCCATATCTTTTGTACATTAGACAATTTAACATCATAGCAAAGTGATAACTCTTGTATCTCGTAACACAACTAGAGCCGTAAGGGAAAAGAGACAATGTCTTCAAAGGGATATTACTTAGTGTCACATTGTTATCTCAGCAAAATACTTGTAACAACACAGTGGTAATTAGTGTATAAATGGGGATTAAAGGCTCTTACATAAAGTAAAAAGATACAAAACGGGTGTGAAAGGAGTGAGTCCAGTTATATTGGACGGGCTGCCAGCAGACGTCTATTCACAGGTGCGAACCCACTACTGCGCGACAAGGGGACTTTTGCCTGCTGCATTTCTGCCCTGGGCCAGTACGTCCCTCCTTAGTCAACCTGGTACCATCAGATTCCTCCGACGGCACCATATTGATGCCGGGCTTAGCGCGGACACCCGATCTACATAGCACGTCTGAAGACAGAACCCCCGTCCTCAAATCGTCCCCAGTCCAGACCTCCAAGTAGCTGGATTACAGGAGTTTGCCACAACTCCCAGCCGGTAGTTTACTATTTCTTTATCATAGTCATTTCAAAACATGAAATCATCCGTTTTTACATAGCTATCCTTTCGACGAGCGAAAACCATGTCAACTTAAACTTAGTAAACCCTAACGAAATGGTGATTATTGATACAGAAGGACATTGACACGATTATTTTGTAGCATATGGAAGATTCAATCCGGTGAATACAGAGACTCTTTCCTGTGAGAAAATGCTGCCTCTTTGCAAAGAGAATGCAGTTCGTGACAGTCTTTAAAAGGTAATAAGGGAGACAACTGTGCTTGCTGAATTTCAGTTTCATCTATATCGTTTTTCCATATCTTTTGTACATTAGACAATTTAACATCATAGCAAAGTGATAACTCTTGTATCTCGTAACACAACTAGAGCCGTAAGGGAAAAGAGACAATGTCTTCAAAGGGATATTACTTAGTGTCACATTGTTATCTCAGCAAAATACTTGTAACAACACAGTGGTAATTAGTGTATAAATGGGGATTAAAAGCTCTTACATAAAGTAAAAAGATACAAAACGGGTGTGAAAGGAGTGAGTCCAGTTATATTGGACGGGCTGCCAGCAGACGTCTATTCACAGGTGCGAACCCACTACTGCGCGACACGGGGACTTTTGCCTGCTGCATTTCTGCCCTGGGCCAGTACGTCCCTCCTTAGTCAACCTGGTACCATCAGATTCCTCCGACGGCACCATATTGATGCCGGGCTTAGCGCGGACACCCGATCTACATAGCAAAGAGAATGCAGTTCGTGACAGTCTTTAAAAGGTAATAAGGGAGACAACTGTGCTTGCTGAATTTCAGTTTCATCTATATCGTTTTTCCATATCTTTTGTACATTAGACAATTTAACATCATAGCAAAGTGATAACTCTTGTATCTCGTAACACAACTAGAGCCGTAAGGGAAAAGAGACAATGTCTTCAAAGGGATATTACTTAGTGTCACATTGTTATCTCAGCAAAATACTTGTAACAACACAGTGGTAATTAGTGTATAAATGGGGATTAAAGGCTCTTACATAAAGTAAAAAGATACAAAATGGGTGTGAAAGGAGTGAGTCCAGTTATATTGGACGGGCTGCCAGCAGACGTCTATTCACAGGTGCGAACCCACTACTGCGCGACACGGGGACTTTTGCCTGCTGCATTTCTGCCCTGGGCCAGTACGTCCCTCCTTAGTCAACCTGGTACCATCAGATTCCTCCGACGGCACCATATTGATGCCGGGCTTAGCGCGGACACCCGATCTACATAGCACGTCTGAAGACAGAACCCCCGTCCTCAAATCGTCCCCAGTCCAGGCCTGCAAGTAGCTGGATTACAGGAGTTTGCCACAACTCCCAGCCGGTAGCTTACTATTTCTTTATCATAGTCATTTCAAAACATGAAATCATCCGTTTTTACATAGCTATCCTTTCGACGAGCGAAAACCATGTCAACTTAAACTTAGTAAACCCTAACGAAATGGTGATTATTGATACAGAAGGACATTGACGCGATTATTTTGTAGCATATGGAAGATTCAATCCGGTGAATACAGAGACTCTTTCCTGTGAGAAAATGCTGCCTCTTTGCAAAGAGAACGCAGTTCGTGACAGTCTTTAAAAGGTAATAAGGGAGACAACTGTGCTTGCTGAATTTCAGTTTCATCTATATCGTTTTTCCATATCTTTTGTATATTAGACAATTTAACATCATAGCAAAGTGATAACTCTTGTATCTCGTAACACAACTAGAGCCGTAAGGGAAAAGAGACAATGTCTTCAAAGGGATATTACTTAGTGTCACATTGTTATCTCAGCAAAATACTTGTAACAACACAGTGGTATATACAGTGTATAAATGGGGATTAAAGGCTCTTACATAAAGTAAAAAGATACAAAACGGGTGTGAAAGGAGTGAGTCCAGTTATATTGGACGGGCTGCCAGCAGACGTCTATTCACAGGTGCGAACCCACTACTGCGCGACACGGGGACTTTTGCCTGCTGCATTTCTGCCCTGGGCCAGTACGTCCCTCCTTAGTCAACCTGGTACCATCAGATTCCTCCGACGGCACCATATTGATGCCGGGCTTAGCGCGGACACCCGATCTACATAGCACGTCTGAAGACAGAACCCCCGTCCTCAAATCGTCCCCAGTCCAGGCTTGCAAGTAGCTGGATTACAGAAGTTTGCCACAACTCCCAGCCGGTAGCTTACTATTTCTTTATCATAGTCATTTCAAAACATGAAATCATCCGTTTTTACATAGCTATCCTTTCGACGAGCGAAAACCATGTCAACTTAAACTTAGTAAACCCTAACGAAATGGTGATTATTGATACAGAAGGACATTGACGCGATTATTTTGTAGCATATGGAAGATTCAATCCGGTGAATACAGAGACTCTTTCCTGTGAGAAAATGCTGCCTCTTTGCAAAGAGAACGCAGTTCGTGACAGTCTTTAAAAGGTAATAAGGGAGACAACTGTGCTTGCTGAATTTCAGTTTCATCTATATCGTTTTTCCATATCTTTTGTACATTAGACAATTTAACATCATAGCAAAGTGATAACTCTTGTATCTCGTAACACAACTAGAGCCGTAAGGGAAAAGAGACAATGTCTTCAAAGGGATATTACTTAGTGTCACATTGTTATCTCAGCAAAATACTTGTAACAACACAATGGTAATTAGTGTATAAATGGGGATTAAAAGCTCTTACATAAAGTAAAAAGATACAAAACGGGTGTGAAAGGAGTGAGTCCAGTTATATTGGACGGGCTGCCAGCAGACGTCTATTCACAGGTGCGAACCCACTACTGCGCGACACGGGGACTTTTGCCTGCTGCATTTCTGCCCTGGGCCAGTACGTCCCTCCTTAGTCAACCTGGTACCATCAGATTCCTCCGACGGCACCATATTGATGCCGGGCTTAGCGCGGACACCCGATCTACATAGCACGTCTGAAGACAGAACCCCCGTCCTCAAATCGTCCCCAGTCCAGGCCTCCACGTAGCTGGATTACAGGAGTTTGCCACAACTCCCAGCCGGTAGTTTACTATTTCTTTATCATAGTCATTTCAAAACATGAAATCATCCGTTTTTACATAGCTATCCTTTCGACGAGCGAAAACCATGTCAACTTAAACTTAGTAAACCCTAACGAAATGGTGATTATTGATACAGAAGGACATTGACACGATTATTTTGTAGCATATGGAAGATTCAATCCGGTGAATACAGAGACTCTTTCCTGTGAGAAAATGCTGCCTCTTTGCAAAGAGAATGCAGTTCGTGACAGTCTTTAAAAGGTAATAAGGGAGACAACTGTGCTTGCTGAATTTCAGTTTCATCTATATCGTTTTTCCATATCTTTTGTACATTAGACAATTTAACATCATAGCAAAGTGATAACTCTTGTATCTCGTAACACAACTAGAGCCGTAAGGGAAAAGAGACAATGTCTTCAAAGGGATATTACTTAGTGTCACATTGTTATCTCAGCAAAATACTTGTAACAACACAGTGGTAATTAGTGTATAAATGGGGATTAAAAGCTCTTACATAAAGTAAAAAGATACAAAACGGGTGTGAAAGGAGTGAGTCCAGTTATATTGGACGGGCTGCCAGCAGACGTCTATTCACAGGTGCGAACCCACTACTGCGCGACACGGGGACTTTTGCCTGCTGCATTTCTGCCCTGGGCCAGTACGTCCCTCCTTAGTCAACCTGGTACCATCAGATTCCTCCGACGGCACCATATTGATGCCGGGCTTAGCGCGGACACCCGATCTACATAGCAAAGAGAATGCAGTTCGTGACAGTCTATAAAAGGTAATAAGGGAGACAACTGTGCTTGCTGAATTTCAGTTTCATCTATATCGTTTTTCCATATCTTTTGTACATTAGACAATTTAACATCATAGCAAAGTGATAACTCTTGTATCTCGTAACACAACTAGAGCCGTAAGGGAAAAGAGACAATGTCTTCAAAGGGATTCCTCCGACGGCACCATATTGATGCCGGGCTTAGCGCGGACACCCGATCTACATAGCACGTCTGAAGACAGAACCCCCGTCCTCAAATCGTCCCCAGTCCAGGCCTGCAAGTAGCTGGATTACAGGAGTTTGCCACAACTCCCAGCCGGTAGCTTACTATTTCTTTATCATAGTCATTTCAAAACATGAAATCATCCGTTTTTACATAGCTATCCTTTCGACGAACGAAAACCATGTCAACTTAAACTTAGTAAACCCTAACGAAATGGTGATTATTGATACAGAAGGACATTGACGCGATTATTTTGTAGCATATGGAAGATTCAATCCGGTGAATACAGAGACTCTTTCCTGTGAGAAAATGCTGCCTCTTTGCAAAGAGAACGCAGTTCGTGACAGTCTTTAAAAGGTAATAAGGGAGACAACTGTGCTTGCTGAATTTCAGTTTCATCTATATCGTTTTTCCATATCTTTTGTACATTAGACAATTTAACATCATAGCAAAGTGATAACTCTTGTATCTCGTAACACAACTAGAGCCGTAAGGGAAAAGAGACAATGTCTTCAAAGGGATATTACTTAGTGTCACATTGTTATCTCAGCAAAATACTTGTAACAACACAGTGGTAATTAGTGTATAAATGGGGATTAAAGGCTCTTACATAAAGTAAAAAGATACAAAACGGGTGTGAAAGGAGTGAGTCCAGTTATATTGGACGGGCTGCCAGCAGACGTCTATTCACAGGTGCGAACCCACTACTGCGCGACAAGGGGACTTTTGCCTGCTGCATTTCTGCCCTGGGCCAGTACGTCCCTCCTTAGTCAACCTGGTACCATCAGATTCCTCCGACGGCACCATATTGATGCCGGGCTTAGCGCGGACACCCGATCTACATAGCACGTCTGAAGACAGAACCCCCGTCCTCAAATCGTCCCCAGTCCAGACCTCCAAGTAGCTGGATTACAGGAGTTTGCCACAACTCCCAGCCGGTAGTTTACTATTTCTTTATCATAGTCATTTCAAAACATGAAATCATCCGTTTTTACATAGCTATCCTTTCGACGAGCGAAAACCATGTCAACTTAAACTTAGTAAACCCTAACGAAATGGTGATTATTGATACAGAAGGACATTGACACGATTATTTTGTAGCATATGGAAGATTCAATCCGGTGAATACAGAGACTCTTTCCTGTTAGAAAATGCTGCCTCTTTGCAAAGAGAATGCAGTTCGTGACAGTCTTTAAAAGGTGATAAGGGAGACAACTGTGCTTGCTGAATTTCAGTTTCATCTATATCGTTTTTCCATATCTTTTGTACATTAGACAATTTAACATCATAGCAAAGTGATAACTCTTGTATCTCGTAACACAACTAGAGCCGTAAGGGAAAAGAGACAATGTCTTCAAAGGGATATTACTTAGTGTCACATTGTTATCTCAGCAAAATACTTGTAACAACACAGTGGTAATTAGTGTATAAATGGGGATTAAAAGCTCTTACATAAAGTAAAAAGATACAAAACGGGTGTGAAAGGAGTGAGTCCAGTTATATTGGACGGGCTGCCAGCAGACGTCTATTCACAGGTGCGAACCCACTACTGCGCGACACGGGGACTTTTGCCTGCTGCATTTCTGCCCTGGGCCAGTACGTCCCTCCTTAGTCAACCTGGTACCATCAGATTCCTCCGACGGCACCATATTGATGCCGGGCTTAGCGCGGACACCCGATCTACATAGCAAAGAGAATGCAGTTCGTGACAGTCTTGAAAAGGTAATAAGGGAGACAACTGTGCTTGCTGAATTTCAGTTTCATCTATATCGTTTTTCCATATCTTTTGTACATTAGACAATTTAACATCATAGCAAAGTGATAACTCTTGTATCTCGTAACACAACTAGAGCCGTAAGGGAAAAGAGACAATGTCTTCAAAGGGATATTACTTAGTGTCACATTGTTATCTCAGCAAAATACTTGTAACAACACAGTGGTAATTAGTGTATAAATGGGGATTAAAGGCTCTTACATAAAGTAAAAAGATACAAAACGGGTGTGAAAGGAGTGAGTCCAGTTATATTGGACGGGCTGCCAGCAGACGTCTATTCACAGGTGCGAACCCACTACTGCGCGACACGGGGACTTTTGCCTGCTGCATTTCTGCCCTGGGCCAGTACGTCCCTCCTTAGTCAACCTGGTACCATCAGATTCCTCCGACGGCACCATATTGATGCCGGGCTTAGCGCGGACACCCGATCTACATAGCACGTCTGAAGACAGAACCCCCGTCCTCAAATCGTCCCCAGTCCAGGCCTGCAAGTAGCTGGATTACAGGAGTTTGCCACAACTCCCAGCCGGTAGCTTACTATTTCTTTATCATAGTCATTTCAAAACATGAAATCATCCGTTTTTACATAGCTATCCTTTCGACGAGCGAAAACCATGTCAACTTAAACTTAGTAAACCCTAACGAAATGGTGATTATTGATACAGAAGGACATTGACGCGATTATTTTGTAGCATATGGAAGATTCAATCCGGTGAATACAGAGACTCTTTCCTGTGAGAAAATGCTGCCTCTTTGCAAAGAGAACGCAGTTCGTGACAGTCTTTAAAAGGTAATAAGGGAGACAACTGTGCTTGCTGAATTTCAGTTTCATCTATATCGTTTTTCCATATCTTTTGTACATTAGACAATTTAACATCATAGCAAAGTGATAACTCTTGTATCTCGTAACACAACTAGAGCCGTAAGGGAAAAGAGACAATGTCTTCAAAGGGATATTACTTAGTGTCACATTGTTATCTCAGCAAAATACTTGTAACAACACAGTGGTATATACAGTGTATAAATGGGGATTAAAGGCTCTTACATAAAGTAAAAAGATACAAAACGGGTGTGAAAGGAGTGAGTCCAGTTATATTGGACGGGCTGCCAGCAGACGTCTATTCACAGGTGCGAACCCACTACTGCGCGACACGGGGACTTTTGCCTGCTGCATTTCTGCCCTGGGCCAGTACGTCCCTCCTTAGTCAACCTGGTACCATCAGATTCCTCCGACGGCACCATATTGATGCCGGGCTTAGCGCGGACACCCGATCTACATAGCACGTCTGAAGACAGAACCCCCGTCCTCAAATCGTCCCCAGTCCAGGCTTGCAAGTAGCTGGATTACAGAAGTTTGCCACAACTCCCAGCCGGTAGCTTACTATTTCTTTATCATAGTCATTTCAAAACATGAAATCATCCGTTTTTACATAGCTATCCTTTCGACGAGCGAAAACCATGTCAACTTAAACTTAGTAAACCCTAACGAAATGGTGATTATTGATACAGAAGGACATTGACGCGATTATTTTGTAGCATATGGAAGATTCAATCCGGTGAATACAGAGACTCTTTCCTGTGAGAAAATGCTGCCTCTTTGCAAAGAGAACGCAGTTCGTGACAGTCTTTAAAAGGTAATAAGGGAGACAACTGTGCTTGCTGAATTTCAGTTTCATCTATATCGTTTTTCCATATCTTTTGTACATTAGACAATTTAACATCATAGCAAAGTGATAACTCTTGTATCTCGTAACACAACTAGAGCCGTAAGGGAAAAGAGACAATGTCTTCAAAGGGATATTACTTAGTGTCACATTGTTATCTCAGCAAAATACTTGTAACAACACAATGGTAATTAGTGTATAAATGGGGATTAAAAGCTCTTACATAAAGTAAAAAGATACAAAACGGGTGTGAAAGGAGTGAGTCCAGTTATATTGGACGGGCTGCCAGCAGACGTCTATTCACAGGTGCGAACCCACTACTGCGCGACACGGGGACTTTTGCCTGCTGCATTTCTGCCCTGGGCCAGTACGTCCCTCCTTAGTCAACCTGGTACCATCAGATTCCTCCGACGGCACCATATTGATGCCGGGCTTAGCGCGGACACCCGATCTACATAGCAAAGAGAATGCAGTTCGTGACAGTCTTTAAAAGGTAATAAGGGAGACAACTGTGCTTGCTGAATTTCAGTTTCATCTATATCGTTTTTCCATATCTTTTGTACATTAGACAATTTAACATCATAGCAAAGTGATAACTCTTGTATCTCGTAACACAACTAGAGCCGTAAGGGAAAAGAGACAATGTCTTCAAAGGGATTCCTCCGACGGCACCATATTGATGCCGGGCTTAGCGCGGACACCCGATCTACATAGCACGTCTGAAGACAGAACCCCCGTCCTCAAATCGTCCCCAGTCCAGGCCTGCAAGTAGCTGGATTACAGGAGTTTGCCACAACTCCCAGCCGGTAGCTTACTATTTCTTTATCATAGTCATTTCAAAACATGAAATCATCCGTTTTTACATAGCTATCCTTTCGACGAACGAAAACCATGTCAACTTAAACTTAGTAAACCCTAACGAAATGGTGATTATTGATACAGAAGGACATTGACGCGATTATTTTGTAGCATATGGAAGATTCAATCCGGTGAATACAGAGACTCTTTCCTGTGAGAAAATGCTGCCTCTTTGCAAAGAGAACGCAGTTCGTGACAGTCTTTAAAAGGTAATAAGGGAGACAACTGTGCTTGCTGAATTTCAGTTTCATCTATATCGTTTTTCCATATCTTTTGTACATTAGACAATTTAACATCATAGCAAAGTGATAACTCTTGTATCTCGTAACACAACTAGAGCCGTAAGGGAAAAGAGACAATGTCTTCAAAGGGATATTACTTAGTGTCACATTGTTATCTCAGCAAAATACTTGTAACAACACAATGGTAATTAGTGTATAAATGGGGATTAAAAGCTCTTACATAAAGTAAAAAGATACAAAACGGGTGTGAAAGGAGTGAGTCCAGTTATATTGGACGGGCTGCCAGCAGACGTCTATTCACAGGTGCGAACCCACTACTGCGCGACACGGGGACTTTTGCCTGCTGCATTTCTGCCCTGGGCCAGTACGTCCCTCCTTAGTCAACCTGGTACCATCAGATTCCTCCGACGGCACCATATTGATGCCGGGCTTAGCGCGGACACCCGATCTACATAGCACGTCTGAAGACAGAACCCCCGTCCTCAAATCGTCCCCAGTCCAGGCCTCCACGTAGCTGGATTACAGGAGTTTGCCACAACTCCCAGCCGGTAGTTTACTATTTCTTTATCATAGTCATTTCAAAACATGAAATCATCCGTTTTTACATAGCTATCCTTTCGACGAGCGAAAACCATGTCAACTTAAACTTAGTAAACCCTAACGAAATGGTGATTATTGATACAGAAGGACATTGACACGATTATTTTGTAGCATATGGAAGATTCAATCCGGTGAATACAGAGACTCTTTCCTGTGAGAAAATGCTGCCTCTTTGCAAAGAGAATGCAGTTCGTGACAGTCTTTAAAAGGTAATAAGGGAGACAACTGTGCTTGCTGAATTTCAGTTTCATCTATATCGTTTTTCCATATCTTTTGTACATTAGACAATTTAACATCATAGCAAAGTGATAACTCTTGTATCTCGTAACACAACTAGAGCCGTAAGGGAAAAGAGACAATGTCTTCAAAGGGATATTACTTAGTGTCACATTGTTATCTCAGCAAAATACTTGTAACAACACAGTGGTAATTAGTGTATAAATGGGGATTAAAAGCTCTTACATAAAGTAAAAAGATACAAAACGGGTGTGAAAGGAGTGAGTCCAGTTATATTGGACGGGCTGCCAGCAGACGTCTATTCACAGGTGCGAACCCACTACTGCGCGACACGGGGACTTTTGCCTGCTGCATTTCTGCCCTGGGCCAGTACGTCCCTCCTTAGTCAACCTGGTACCATCAGATTCCTCCGACGGCACCATATTGATGCCGGGCTTAGCGCGGACACCCGATCTACATAGCAAAGAGAATGCAGTTCGTGACAGTCTTTAAAAGGTAATAAGGGAGACAACTGTGCTTGCTGAATTTCAGTTTCATCTATATCGTTTTTCCATATCTTTTGTACATTAGACAATTCAACATCATAGCAAAGTGATAACTCTTGTATCTCGTAACACAACTAGAGCCGTAAGGGAAAAGAGACAATGTCTTCAAAGGGATTCCTCCGACGGCACCATATTGATGCCGGGCTTAGCGCGGACACCCGATCTACATAGCACGTCTGAAGACAGAACCCCCGTCCTCAAATCGTCCCCAGTCCAGGCCTGCAAGTAGCTGGATTACAGGAGTTTGCCACAACTCCCAGCCGGTAGCTTACTATTTCTTTATCATAGTCATTTCAAAACATGAAATCATCCGTTTTTACATAGCTATCCTTTCGACGAACGAAAACCATGTCAACTTAAACTTAGTAAACCCTAACGAAATGGTGATTATTGATACAGAAGGACATTGACGCGATTATTTTGTAGCATATGGAAGATTCAATCCGGTGAATACAGAGACTCTTTCCTGTGAGAAAATGCTGCCTCTTTGCAAAGAGAACGCAGTTCGTGACAGTCTTTAAAAGGTAATAAGGGAGACAACTGTGCTTGCTGAATTTCAGTTTCATCTATATCGTTTTTCCATATCTTTTGTACATTAGACAATTTAACATCATAGCAAAGTGATAACTCTTGTATCTCGTAACACAACTAGAGCCGTAAGGGAAAAGAGACAATGTCTTCAAAGGGATATTACTTAGTGTCACATTGTTATCTCAGCAAAATACTTGTAACAACACATTGGTAATTAGTGTATAAATGGGGATTAAAAGCTCTTACATAAAGTAAAAAGATACAAAACGGGTGTGAAAGGAGTGAGTCCAGTTATATTGGACGGGCTGCCAGCAGACGTCTATTCACAGGTGCGAACCCACTACTGCGCGACACGGGGACTTTTGCCTGCTGCATTTCTGCCCTGGGCCAGTACGTCCCTCCTTAGTCAACCTGGTACCATCAGATTCCTCCGACGGCACCATATTGATGCCGGGCTTAGCGCGGACACCCGATCTACATAGCACGTCTGAAGACAGAACCCCCGTCCTCAAATCGTCCCCAGTCCAGGCCTCCACGTAGCTGGATTACAGGAGTTTGCCACAACTCCCAGCCGGTAGTTTACTATTTCTTTATCATAGTCATTTCAAAACATGAAATCATCCGTTTTTACATAGCTATCCTTTCGACGAGCGAAAACCATGTCAACTTAAACTTAGTAAACCCTAACGAAATGGTGATTATTGATACAGAAGGACATTGACGCGATTATTTTGTAGCATATGGAAGATTCAATCCGGTGAATACAGAGACTCTTTCCTGTGAGAAAATGCTGCCTCTTTGCAAAGAGAACGCAGTTCGTGACAGTCTTTAAAAGGTAATAAGGGAGACAACTGTGCTTGCTGAATTTCAGTTTCATCTATATCGTTTTTCCATATCTTTTGTACATTAGACAATTTAACATCATAGCAAAGTGATAACTCTTGTATCTCGTAACACAACTAGAGCCGTAAGGGAAAAGAGACAATGTCTTCAAAGGGATATTACTTAGTGTCACATTGTTATCTCAGCAAAATACTTGTAACAACACAGTGGTAATTAGTGTATAAATGGGGATTAAAAGCTCTTACATAAAGTAAAAAGATACAAAACGGGTGTGAAAGGAGTGAGTCCAGTTATATTGGACGGGCTGCCAGCAGACGTCTATTCACAGGTGCGAACCCACTACTGCGCGACACGGGGACTTTTGCCTGCTGCATTTCTGCCCTGGGCCAGTACGTCCCTCCTTAGTCAACCTGGTACCATCAGATTCCTCCGACGGCACCATATTGATGCCGGGCTTAGCGCGGACACCCGATCTACATAGCACGTCTGAAGACAGAACCCCCGTCCTCAAATCGTCCCCAGTCCAGGCCTCCACGTAGCTGGATTACAGGAGTTTGCCACAACTCCCAGCCGGTAGTTTACTATTTCTTTATCATAGTCATTTCAAAACATGAAATCATCCGTTTTTACATAGCTATCCTTTCGACGAGCGAAAACCATGTCAACTTAAACTTAGTAAACCCTAACGAAATGGTGATTATTGATACAGAAGGACATTGACGCGATTATTTTGTAGCATATGGAAGATTCAATCCGGTGAATACAGAGACTCTTTCCTGTGAGAAAATGCTGCCTCTTTGCAAAGAGAACGCAGTTCGTGACAGTCTTTAAAAGGTAATAAGGGAGACAACTGTGCTTGCTGAATTTCAGTTTCATCTATATCGTTTTTCCATATCTTTTGTACATTAGACAATTTAACATCATAGCAAAGTGATAACTCTTGTATCTCGTAACACAACTAGAGCCGTAAGGGAAAAGAGACAATGTCTTCAAAGGGATATTACTTAGTGTCACATTGTTATCTCAGCAAAATACTTGTAACAACACAGTGGTAATTAGTGTATAAATGGGGATTAAAGGCTCTTACATAAAGTAAAAAGATACAAAATGGGTGTGAAAGGAGTGAGTCCAGTTATATTGGACGGGCTGCCAGCAGACGTCTATTCACAGGTGCGAACCCACTACTGCGCGACACGGGGACTTTTGCCTGCTGCATTTCTGCCCTGGGCCAGTACGTCCCTCCTTAGTCAACCTGGTACCATCAGATTCCTCCGACGGCACCATATTGATGCCGGGCTTAGCGCGGACACCCGATCTACATAGCACGTCTGAAGACAGAACCCCCGTCCTCAAATCGTCCCCAGTCCAGGCCTGCAAGTAGCTGGATTACAGGAGTTTGCCACAACTCCCAGCCGGTAGCTTACTATTTCTTTATCATAGTCATTTCAAAACATGAAATCATCCGTTTTTACATAGCTATCCTTTCGACGAGCGAAAACCATGTCAACTTAAACTTAGTAAACCCTAACGAAATGGTGATTATTGATACAGAAGGACATTGACGCGATTATTTTGTAGCATATGGAAGATTCAATCCGGTGAATACAGAGACTCTTTCCTGTGAGAAAATGCTGCCTCTTTGCAAAGAGAACGCAGTTCGTGACAGTCTTTAAAAGGTAATAAGGGAGACAACTGTGCTTGCTGAATTTCAGTTTCATCTATATCGTTTTTCCATATCTTTTGTACATTAGACAATTTAACATCATAGCAAAGTGATAACTCTTGTATCTCGTAACACAACTAGAGCCGTAAGGGAAAAGAGACAATGTCTTCAAAGGGATATTACTTAGTGTCACATTGTTATCTCAGCAAAATACTTGTAACAACACATTGGTAATTAGTGTATAAATGGGGATTAAAAGCTCTTACATAAAGTAAAAAGATACAAAACGGGTGTGAAAGGAGTGAGTCCAGTTATATTGGACGGGCTGCCAGCAGACGTCTATTCACAGGTGCGAACCCACTACTGCGCGACACGGGGACTTTTGCCTGCTGCATTTCTGCCCTGGGCCAGTACGTCCCTCCTTAGTCAACCTGGTACCATCAGATTCCTCCGACGGCACCATATTGATGCCGGGCTTAGCGCGGACACCCGATCTACATAGCACGTCTGAAGACAGAACCCCCGTCCTCAAATCGTCCCCAGTCCAGGCCTCCACGTAGCTGGATTACAGGAGTTTGCCACAACTCCCAGCCGGTAGTTTACTATTTCTTTATCATAGTCATTTCAAAACATGAAATCATCCGTTTTTACATAGCTATCCTTTCGACGAGCGAAAACCATGTCAACTTAAACTTAGTAAACCCTAACGAAATGGTGATTATTGATACAGAAGGACATTGACACGATTATTTTGTAGCATATGGAAGATTCAATCCGGTGAATACAGAGACTCTTTCCTGTGAGAAAATGCTGCCTCTTTGCAAAGAGAATGCAGTGCGTGACAGTCTTTAAAAGGTAATAAGGGAGACAACTGTGCTTGCTGAATTTCAGTTTCATCTATATCGTTTTTCCATATCTTTTGTACATTAGACAATTTAACATCATAGCAAAGTGATAACTCTTGTATCTCGTAACACAACTAGAGCCGTAAGGGAAAAGAGACAATGTCTTCAAAGGGATATTACTTAGTGTCACATTGTTATCTCAGCAAAATACTTGTAACAACACATTGGTAATTAGTGTATAAATGGGGATTAAAGGCTCTTACATAAAGTAAAAAGATACAAAACGGGTGTGAAAGGAGTGAGTCCAGTTATATTGGACGGGCTGCCAGCAGACGTCTATTCACAGGTGCGAACCCACTACTGCGCGACACGGGGACTTTTGCCTGCTGCATTTCTGCCCTGGGCCAGTACGTCCCTCCTTAGTCAACCTGGTACCATCAGATTCCTCCGACGGCACCATATTGATGCCGGGCTTAGCGCGGACACCCGATCTACATAGCACGTCTGAAGACAGAACCCCCGTCCTCAAATCGTCCCCAGTCCAGGCCTGCAAGTAGCTGGATTACAGGAGTTTGCCACAACTCCCAGCCGGTAGCTTACTATTTCTTTATCATAGTCATTTCAAAACATGAAATCATCCGTTTTTACATAGCTATCCTTTCGACGAGCGAAAACCATGTCAACTTAAACTTAGTAAACCCTAACGAAATGGTGATTATTGATACAGAAGGACATTGACGCGATTATTTTGTAGCATATGGAAGATTCAATCCGGTGAATACAGAGACTCTTTCCTGTGAGAAAATGCTGCCTCTTTGCAAAGAGAACGCAGTTCGTGACAGTCTTTAAAAGGTAATAAGGGAGACAACTGTGCTTGCTGAATTTCAGTTTCATCTATATCGTTTTTCCATATCTTTTGTACATTAGACAATTTAACATCATAGCAAAGTGATAACTCTTGTATCTCGTAACACAACTAGAGCCGTAAGGGAAAAGAGACAATGTCTTCAAAGGGATATTACTTAGTGTCACATTGTTATCTCAGCAAAATACTTGTAACAACACAGTGGTAATTAGTGTATAAATGGGGATTAAAAGCTCTTACATAAAGTAAAAAGATACAAAACGGGTGTGAAAGGAGTGAGTCCAGTTATATTGGACGGGCTGCCAGCAGACGTCTATTCACAGGTGCGAACCCACTACTGCGCGACACGGGGACTTTTGCCTGCTGCATTTCTGCCCTGGGCCAGTACGTCCCTCCTTAGTCAACCTGGTACCATCAGATTCCTCCGACGGCACCATATTGATGCCGGGCTTAGCGCGGACACCCGATCTACATAGCACGTCTGAAGACAGAACCCCCGTCCTCAAATCGTCCCCAGTCCAGGCCTCCACGTAGCTGGATTACAGGAGTTTGCCACAACTCCCAGCCGGTAGTTTACTATTTCTTTATCATAGTCATTTCAAAACATGAAATCATCCGTTTTTACATAGCTATCCTTTCGACGAGCGAAAACCATGTCAACTTAAACTTAGTAAACCCTAACGAAATGGTGATTATTGATACAGAAGGACATTGACACGATTATTTTGTAGCATATGGAAGATTCAATCCGGTGAATACAGAGACTCTTTCCTGTGAGAAAATGCTGCCTCTTTGCAAAGAGAATGCAGTGCGTGACAGTCTTTAAAAGGTAATAAGGGAGACAACTGTGCTTGCTGAATTTCAGTTTCATCTATATCGTTTTTCCATATCTTTTGTACATTAGACAATTTAACATCATAGCAAAGTGATAACTCTTGTATCTCGTAACACAACTAGAGCCGTAAGGGAAAAGAGACAATGTCTTCAAAGGGATATTACTTAGTGTCACATTGTTATCTCAGCAAAATACTTGTAACAACACAGTGGTGATTAGTGTATAAATGGGGATTAAAAGCTCTTACATAAAGTAAAAAGATACAAAACGGGTGTGAAAGGAGTGAGTCCAGTTATATTGGACGGGCTGCCAGCAGACGTCTATTCACAGGTGCGAACCCACTACTGCGCGACACGGGGACTTTTGCCTGCTGCATTTCTGCCCTGGGCCAGTACGTCCCTCCTTAGTCAACCTGGTACCATCAGATTCCTCCGACGGCACCATATTGATGCCGGGCTTAGCGCGGACACCCGATCTACATAGCACGTCTGAAGACAGAACCCCCGTCCTCAAATCGTCCCCAGTCCAGGCCTCCACGTAGCTGGATTACAGGAGTTTGCCACAACTCCCAGCCGGTAGTTTACTATTTCTTTATCATAGTCATTTCAAAACATGAAATCATCCGTTTTTACATAGCTATCCTTTCGACGAGCGAAAACCATGTCAACTTAAACTTAGTAAACCCTAACGAAATGGTGATTATTGATACAGAAGGACATTGACACGATTATTTTGTAGCATATGGAAGATTCAATCCGGTGAATACAGAGACTCTTTCCTGTGAGAAAATGCTGCCTCTTTGCAAAGAGAACGCAGTTCGTGACAGTCTTTAAAAGGTAATAAGGGAGACAACTGTGCTTGCTGAATTTCAGTTTCATCTATATCGTTTTTCCATATCTTTTGTACATTAGACAATTTAACATCATAGCAAAGTGATAACTCTTGTATCTCGTAACACAACTAGAGCCGTAAGGGAAAAGAGACAATGTCTTCAAAGGGATATTACTTAGTGTCACATTGTTATCTCAGCAAAATACTTGTAACAACACAGTGGTAATTAGTGTATAAATGGGGATTAAAAGCTCTTACATAAAGTAAAAAGATACAAAACGGGTGTGAAAGGAGTGAGTCCAGTTATATTGGACGGGCTGCCAGCAGACGTCTATTCACAGGTGCGAACCCACTACTGCGCGACACGGGGACTTTTGCCTGCTGCATTTCTGCCCTGGGCCAGTACGTCCCTCCTTAGTCAACCTGGTACCATCAGATTCCTCCGACGGCACCATATTGATGCCGGGCTTAGCGCGGACACCCGATCTACATAGCACGTCTGAAGACAGAACCCCCGTCCTCAAATCGTCCCCAGTCCAGGCCTCCACGTAGCTGGATTACAGGAGTTTGCCACAACTCCCAGCCGGTAGTTTACTATTTCTTTATCATAGTCATTTCAAAACATGAAATCATCCGTTTTTACATAGCTATCCTTTCGACGAGCGAAAACCATGTCAACTTAAACTTAGTAAACCCTAACGAAATGGTGATTATTGATACAGAAGGACATTGACACGATTATTTTGTAGCATATGGAAGATTCAATCCGGTGAATACAGAGACTCTTTCCTGTGAGAAAATGCTGCCTCTTTGCAAAGAGAATGCAGTTCGTGACAGTCTTTAAAAGGTAATAAGGGAGACAACTGTGCTTGCTGAATTTCCATATCTTTTGTATATTAGACAATTTAACATCATAGCAAAGTGATAACTCTTGTATCTCGTAACACAACTAGAGCCGTAAGGGAAAAGAGACAATGTCTATTACTTAGTGTCACATTGTTATCTCAGCAAAATACTTGTAACAACACAGTGGAAATTAGTGTATAAATGGGGATTAAAAGCTCTTACATAAAGTAAAAAGATACAAAACGGGTGTGAAAGGAGTGAGTCCAGTTTTATTGGACGGGCTGCCAGCAGACGTCTATTCACAGGTGCGAACCCACTACTGCGCGACACGGGGACTTTTGCCTGCTGCATTTCTGCCCTGGGCCAGTACGTCCCTCCTTAGTCAACCTGGTACCATCAGATTCCTCCGACGGCACCATATTGATGCCGGGCTTAGCGCGGACACCCGATCTACATAGCACGTCTGAAGACAGAACCCCCGTCCTCAAATCGTCCCCAGTCCAGGCCTCCAAGTAGCTGGATTACAGGAGTTTGCCACAACTCCCAGCCGGTAGTTTACTATTTCTTTATCATAGTCATTTCAAAACATGAAATCATCCGTTTTTACATAGCTATCCTTTCGACGAGCGAAAACCATGTCAACTTAAACTTAGTAAACCCTAACGAAATGGTGATTATTGATACAGAAGGACATTGACACGATTATTTTGTAGCATATGGAAGATTCAATCCGGTGAATACAGAGACTCTTTCCTGTGAGAAAATGCTGCCTCTTTGCAAAGAGAATGCAGTTCGTGACAGTCTTTAAAAGGTAATAAGGGAGACAACTGTGCTTGCTGAATTTCAGTTTCATCTATATCGTTTTTCCATATCTTTTGTACATTAGACAATTTAACATCATAGCAAAGTGATAACTCTTGTATCTCGTAACACAACTAGAGCCGTACGGGAAAAGAGACAATATCTTCAAAGGGATATTACTTAGTGTCACATTGTTATCTCAGCAAAATACTTGTAACAACACAGTGGTAATTAGTGTATAAATGGGGATTAAAGGCTCTTACATAAAGTAAAAAGATACAAAACGGGTGTGAAAGGAGTGAGTCCAGTTATATTGGACGGGCTGCCAGCAGACGTCTATTCACAGGTGCGAACCCACTACTGCGCGACACGGGGACTTTTGCCTGCTGCATTTCTGCCCTGGGCCAGTACGTCCCTCCTTAGTCAACCTGGTACCATCAGATTCCTCCGACGGCACCATATTGATGCCGGGCTTAGCGCGGACACCCGATCTACATAGCACGTCTGAAGACAGAACCCCCGTCCTCAAATCGTCCCCAGTCCAGGCCTCCAAGTAGCTGGATTACAGGAGTTTGCCACAACTCCCAGCCGGTAGTTTACTATTTCTTTATCATAGTCATTTCAAAACATGAAATCATCCGTTTTTACATAGCTATCCTTTCGACGAGCGAAAACCATGTCAACTTAAACTTAGTAAACCCTAACGAAATGGTGATTATTGATACAGAAGGACATTGACACGATTATTTTGTAGCATATGGAAGATTCAATCCGGTGAATACAGAGACTCTTTCCTGTGAGAAAATGCTGCCTCCTTGCAAAGAGAACGCAGTTCGTGACAGTCTTTAAAAGGTAATAAGGGAGACAACTGTGCTTGCTGAATTTCAGTTTCATCTATATCGTTTTTCCATATCTTTTGTACATTAGACAATTTAACATCATAGCAAAGTGATAACTCTTGTATCTCGTAACACAACTAGAGCCGTAAGGGAAAAGAGACAATGTCTTCAAAGGGATATTACTTAGTGTCACATTGTTATCTCAGCAAAATACTTGTAACAACACAGTGGTAATTAGTGTATAAATGGGGATTAAAAGCTCTTACATAAAGTAAAAAGATACAAAACGGGTGTGAAAGGAGTGAGTCCAGTTATATTGGACGGGCTGCCAGCAGACGTCTATTCACAGGTGCGAACCCACTACTGCGCGACACGGGGACTTTTGCCTGCTGCATTTCTGCCCTGGGCCAGTACGTCCCTCCTTAGTCAACCTGGTACCATCAGATTCCTCCGACGGCACCATATTGATGCCGGGCTTAGCGCGGACACCCGATCTACATAGCACGTCTGAAGACAGAACCCCCGTCCTCAAATCGTCCCCAGTCCAGGCCTCCACGTAGCTGGATTACAGGAGTTTGCCACAACTCCCAGCCGGTAGTTTACTATTTCTTTATCATAGTCATTTCAAAACATGAAATCATCCGTTTTTACATAGCTATCCTTTCGACGAGCGAAAACCATGTCAACTTAAACTTAGTAAACCCTAACGAAATGGTGATTATTGATACAGAAGGACATTGACACGATTATTTTGTAGCATATGGAAGATTCAATCCGGTGAATACAGAGACTCTTTCCTGTGAGAAAATGCTGCCTCTTTGCAAAGAGAACGCAGTTCGTGACAGTCTTTAAAAGGTAATAAGGGAGACAACTGTGCTTGCTGAATTTCCATATCTTTTGTATATTAGACAATTTAACATCATAGCAAAGTGATAACTCTTGTATCTCGTAACACAACTAGAGCCGTAAGGGAAAAGAGACAATGTCTATTACTTAGTGTCACATTGTTATCTCAGCAAAATACTTGTAACAACACAGTGGAAATTAGTGTATAAATGGGGATTAAAAGCTCTTACATAAAGTAAAAAGATACAAAACGGGTGTGAAAGGAGTGAGTCCAGTTTTATTGGACGGGCTGCCAGCAGACGTCTATTCACAGGTGCGAACCCACTACTGCGCGACACGGGGACTTTTGCCTGCTGCATTTCTGCCCTGGGCCAGTACGTCCCTCCTTAGTCAACCTGGTACCATCAGATTCCTCCGACGGCACCATATTGATGCCGGGCTTAGCGCGGACACCCGATCTACATAGCACGTCTGAAGACAGAACCCCCGTCCTCAAATCGTCCCCAGTCCAGGCCTCCAAGTAGCTGGATTACAGGAGTTTGCCACAACTCCCAGCCGGTAGTTTACTATTTCTTTATCATAGTCATTTCAAAACATGAAATCATCCGTTTTTACATAGCTATCCTTTCGACGAGCGAAAACCATGTCAACTTAAACTTAGTAAACCCTAACGAAATGGTGATTATTGATACAGAAGGACATTGACACGATTATTTTGTAGCATATGGAAGATTCAATCCGGTGAATACAGAGACTCTTTCCTGTGAGAAAATGCTGCCTCTTTGCAAAGAGAATGCAGTGCGTGACAGTCTTTAAAAGGTAATAAGGGAGACAACTGTGCTTGCTGAATTTCAGTTTCATCTATATCGTTTTTCCATATCTTTTGTACATTAGACAATTTAACATCATAGCAAAGTGATAACTCTTGTATCTCGTAACACAACTAGAGCCGTAAGGGAAAAGAGACAATGTCTTCAAAGGGATATTACTTAGTGTCACATTGTTATCTCAGCAAAATACTTGTAACAACACAGTGGTGATTAGTGTATAAATGGGGATTAAAAGCTCTTACATAAAGTAAAAAGATACAAAACGGGTGTGAAAGGAGTGAGTCCAGTTATATTGGACGGGCTGCCAGCAGACGTCTATTCACAGGTGCGAACCCACTACTGCGCGACACGGGGACTTTTGCCTGCTGCATTTCTGCCCTGGGCCAGTACGTCCCTCCTTAGTCAACCTGGTACCATCAGATTCCTCCGACGGCACCATATTGATGCCGGGCTTAGCGCGGACACCCGATCTACATAGCACGTCTGAAGACAGAACCCCCGTCCTCAAATCGTCCCCAGTCCAGGCCTCCACGTAGCTGGATTACAGGAGTTTGCCACAACTCCCAGCCGGTAGTTTACTATTTCTTTATCATAGTCATTTCAAAACATGAAATCATCCGTTTTTACATAGCTATCCTTTCGACGAGCGAAAACCATGTCAACTTAAACTTAGTAAACCCTAACGAAATGGTGATTATTGATACAGAAGGACATTGACACGATTATTTTGTAGCATATGGAAGATTCAATCCGGTGAATACAGAGACTCTTTCCTGTGAGAAAATGCTGCCTCTTTGCAAAGAGAATGCAGTTCGTGACAGTCTTTAAAAGGTAATAAGGGAGACAACTGTGCTTGCTGAATTTCCATATCTTTTGTATATTAGACAATTTAACATCATAGCAAAGTGATAACTCTTGTATCTCGTAACACAACTAGAGCCGTAAGGGAAAAGAGACAATGTCTTCAAAGGGATATTACTTAGTGTCACATTGTTATCTGAGCAAAATACTTGTAACAACACATTGGTAATTAGTGTATAAATGGGGATTAAAGGCTCTTACATAAAGTAAAAAGATACAAAACGGGTGTGAAAGGAGTGAGTCCAGTTATATTGGACGGGCTGCCAGCAGACGTCTATTCACAGGTGCGAACCCACTACTGCGCGACACGGGGACTTTTGCCTGCTGCATTTCTGCCCTGGGCCAGTACGTCCCTCCTTAGTCAACCTGGTACCATCAGATTCCTCCGACGGCACCATATTGATGCCGGGCTTAGCGTGGACACCCGATCTACATAGCACGTCTGAAGACAGAACCCCCGTCCTCAAATCGTCCCCAGTCCAGGCCTCCAAGTAGCTGGATTACAGCAGTTTGCCACAACTCCCAGCCGGTAGCTTACTATTTCTTTATCATAGTCATTTCAAAACATGAAATCATCCGTTTTTACATAGCTATCCTTTCGACGAGCGAAAACCATGTCAACTTAAACTTAGTAAACCCTAACGAAATGGTGATTATTGATACAGAAGGACATTGACGCGATTATTTTGTAGCATATGGAAGATTCAATCCGGTGAATACAGAGACTCTTTCCTGTGAGAAAATGCTGCCTCTTTGCAAAGAGAACGCAGTTCGTGACAGTCTTTAAAAGGTAATAAGGGAGACAACTGTGCTTGCTGAATTTCAGTTTCATCTATATCGTTTTTCCATATCTTTTGTACATTAGACAATTTAACATCATAGCAAAGTGATAACTCTTGTATCTCGTAACACAACTAGAGCCGTAAGGGAAAAGAGACAATGTCTTCAAAGGGATATTACTTAGTGTCACATTGTTATCTCAGCAAAATACTTGTAACAACACATTGGTAATTAGTGTATAAATGGGGATTAAAAGCTCTTACATAAAGTAAAAAGATACAAAACGGGTGTGAAAGGAGTGAGTCCAGTTATATTGGACGGGCTGCCAGCAGACGTCTATTCACAGGTGCGAACCCACTACTGCGCGACACGGGGACTTTTGCCTGCTGCATTTCTGCCCTGGGCCAGTACGTCCCTCCTTAGTCAACCTGGTACCATCAGATTCCTCCGACGGCACCATATTGATGCCGGGCTTAGCGCGGACACCCGATCTACATAGCACGTCTGAAGACAGAACCCCCGTCCTCAAATCGTCCCCAGTCCAGGCCTCCACGTAGCTGGATTACAGGAGTTTGCCACAACTCCCAGCCGGTAGTTTACTATTTCTTTATCATAGTCATTTCAAAACATGAAATCATCCGTTTTTACATAGCTATCCTTTCGACGAGCGAAAACCATGTCAACTTAAACTTAGTAAACCCTAACGAAATGGTGATTATTGATACAGAAGGACATTGACACGATTATTTTGTAGCATATGGAAGATTCAATCCGGTGAATACAGAGACTCTTTCCTGTGAGAAAATGCTGCCTCTTTGCAAAGAGAATGCAGTTCGTGACAGTCTTTAAAAGGTAATAATGGAGACAACTGTGCTTGCTGAATTTCCATATCTTTTGTATATTAGACAATTTAACATCATAGCAAAGTGATAACTCTTGTATCTCGTAACACAACTAGAGCCGTAAGGGAAAAGAGACAATGTCTTCAAAGGGATATTACTTAGTGTCACATTGTTATCTGAGCAAAATACTTGTAACAACACAGTGGTAATTAGTGTATAAATGGGGATTAAAAGCTCTTACATAAAGTAAAAAGATACAAAACGGGTGTGAAAGGAGTGAGTCCAGTTATATTGGACGGGCTGCCAGCAGACGTCTATTCACAGGTGCGAACCCACTACTGCGCGACACGGGGACTTTTGCCTGCTGCATTTCTCCCCTGGGCCAGTACGTCCCTCCTTAGTCAACCTGGTACCATCAGATTCCTCCGACGGCACCATATTGATGCCGGGCTTAGCGCGGACACCCGATCTACATAGCACGTCTGAAGACAGAACCCCCGTCCTCAAATCGTCCCCAGTCCAGGCCTCCAAGTAGCTGGATTACAGGAGTTTGCCACAACTCCCAGCCGGTAGCTTACTATTTCTTTATCATAGTCATTTCAAAACATGAAATCATCCGTTTTTACATAGCTATCCTTTCGACGAGCGAAAACCATGTCAACTTAAACTTAGTAAACCCTAACGAAATGGTGATTATTGATACAGAAGGACATTGACACGATTATTTTGTAGCATATGGAAGATTCAATCCGGTGAATACAGAGACTCTTTCCTGTGAGAAAATGCTGCCTCTTTGCAAAGAGAATGCAGTTCGTGACAGTCTTTAAAAGGTAATAAGGGAGACAACTGTGCTTGCTGAATTTCAGTTTCATCTATATCGTTTTTCCATATCTTTTGTACATTAGACAATTTAACATCATAGCAAAGTGATAACTCTTGTATCTCGTAACACAACTAGAGCCGTACGGGAAAAGAGACAATGTCTTCAAAGGGATATTACTTAGTGTCACATTGTTATCTCAGCAAAATACTTGTAACAACACAGTGGTAATTAGTGTATAAATGGGGATTAAAGGCTCTTACATAAAGTAAAAAGATACAAAATGGGTGTGAAAGGAGTGAGTCCAGTTATATTGGACGGGCTGCCAGCAGACGTCTATTCACAGGTGCGAACCCACTACTGCGCGACACGGGGACTTTTGCCTGCTGCATTTCTGCCCTGGGCAAGTACGTCCCTCCTTAGTCAACCTGGTACAATCAGATTCCTCCGACGGCACCATATTGATGCCGGGCTTAGCGCGGACACCCGATCTACATAGCACGTCTGAAGACAGAACCCCCGTCCTCAAATCGTCCCCAGTCCAGGCCTCCAAGTAGCTGGATTACAGGAGTTTGCCACAACTCCCAGCCGGTAGCTTACTATTTCTTTATCATAGTCATTTCAAAACATGAAATCATCCGTTTTTACATAGCTATCCTTTCGACGAGCGAAAACCATGTCAACTTAAACTTAGTAAACCCTAACGAAATGGTGATTATTGATACAGAAGGACATTGACACGATTATTTTGTAGCATATGGAAGATTCAATCCGGTGAATACAGAGACTCTTTCCTGTGAGAAAATGCTGCCTCTTTGCAAAGAGAATGCAGTTCGTGACAGTCTTTAAAAGGTAATAAGGGAGACAACTGTGCTTGCTGAATTTCCATATCTTTTGTATATTAGACAATTTAACATCATAGCAAAGTGATAACTCTTGTATCTCGTAACACAACTAGAGCCGTAAGGGAAAAGAGACAATGTCTTCAAAGGGATATTACTTAGTGTCACATTGTTATCTCAGCAAAATACTTGTAACAACACAGTGGTAATTAGTGTATAAATGGGGATTAAAAGCTCTTACATAAAGTAAAAAGATACAAAACGGGTGTGAAAGGAGTGAGTCCAGTTATATTGGACGGGCTGCCAGCAGACGTCTATTCACAGGTGCGAACCCACTACTGCGCGACACGGGGACTTTTGCCTGCTGCATTTCTGCCCTGGGCCAGTACGTCCCTCCTTAGTCAACCTGGTACCATCAGATTCCTCCGACGGCACCATATTGATGCCGGGCTTAGCGCGGACACCCGATCTACATAGCAAAGAGAATGCAGTTCGTGACAGTCTTTAAAAGGTAATAAGGGAGACAACTGTGCTTGCTGAATTTCAGTTTCATCTATATCGTTTTTCCATATCTTTTGTACATTAGACAATTTAACATCATAGCAAAGTGATAACTCTTGTATCTCGTAACACAACTAGAGCCGTAAGGGAAAAGAGACAATGTCTTCAAAGGGATATTACTTAGTGTCACATTGTTATCTCAGCAAAATACTTGTAACAACACAGTGGTAATTAGTGTATAAATGGGGATTAAAAGCTCTTACATAAAGTAAAAAGATACAAAACGGGTGTGAAAGGAGTGAGTCCAGTTATATTGGACGGGCTGCCAGCAGACGTCTATTCACAGGTGCGAACCCACTACTGCGCGACACGGGGACTTTTGCCTGCTGCATTTCTGCCCTGGGCCAGTACGTCCCTCCTTAGTCAACCTGGTACCATCAGATTCCTCCGACGGCACCATATTGATGCCGGGCTTAGCGCGGACACCCGATCTACATAGCACGTCTGAAGACAGAACCCCCGTCCTCAAATCGTCCCCAGTCCAGGCCTCCACGTAGCTGGATTACAGGAGTTTGCCACAACTCCCAGCCGGTAGCTTACTATTTCTTTATCATAGTCATTTCAAAACATGAAATCATCCGTTTTTACATAGCTATCCTTTCGACGAGCGAAAACCATGTCAACTTAAACTTAGTAAACCCTAACGAAATGGTGATTATTGATACAGAAGGACATTGACACGATTATTTTGTAGCATATGGAAGATTCAATCCGGTGAATACAGAGACTCTTTCCTGTGAGAAAATGCTGCCTCTTTGCAAAGAGAACGCAGTTCGTGACAGTCTTTAAAAGGTAATAAGGGAGACAACTGTGCTTGCTGAATTTCCATATCTTTTGTATATTAGACAATTTAACATCATAGCAAAGTGATAACTCTTGTATCTCGTAACACAACTAGAGCCGTAAGGGAAAAGAGACAATGTCTTCAAAGGGATATTACTTAGTGTCACATTGTTATCTGAGCAAAATACTTGTAACAACACAGTGGTAATTAGTGTATAAATGGGGATTAAAGGCTCTTACATAAAGTAAAAAGATACAAAACGGGTGTGAAAGGAGTGAGTCCAGTTATATTGGACGGGCTGCCAGCAGACGTCTATTCACAGGTGCGAACCCACTACTGCGCGACACGGGGACTTTTGCCTGCTGCATTTCTCCCCTGGGCCAGTACGTCCCTCCTTAGTCAACCTGGTACCATCAGATTCCTCCGACGGCACCATATTGATGCCGGGCTTAGCGCGGACACCCGATCTACATAGCACGTCTGAAGACAGAACCCCCGTCCTCAAATCGTCCCCAGTCCAGGCCTCCAAGTAGCTGGATTACAGGAGTTTGCCACAACTCCCAGCCGGTAGCTTACTATTTCTTTATCATAGTCATTTCAAAACATGAAATCATCCGTTTTTACATAGCTATCCTTTCGACGAGCGAAAACCATGTCAACTTAAACTTAGTAAACCCTAACGAAATGGTGATTATTGATACAGAAGGACATTGACACGATTATTTTGTAGCATATGGAAGATTCAATCCGGTGAATACAGAGACTCTTTCCTGTGAGAAAATGCTGCCTCTTTGCAAAGAGAATGCAGTTCGTGACAGTCTTTAAAAGGTAATAAGGGAGACAACTGTGCTTGCTGAATTTCAGTTTCATCTATATCGTTTTTCCATATCTTTTGTACATTAGACAATTTAACATCATAGCAAAGTGATAACTCTTGTATCTCGTAACACAACTAGAGCCGTACGGGAAAAGAGACAATGTCTTCAAAGGGATATTACTTAGTGTCACATTGTTATCTCAGCAAAATACTTGTAACAACACATTGGTAATTAGTGTATAAATGGGGATTAAAGGCTCTTACATAAAGTAAAAAGATACAAAATGGGTGTGAAAGGAGTGAGTCCAGTTATATTGGACGGGCTGCCAGCAGACGTCTATTCACAGGTGCGAACCCACTACTGCGCGACACGGGGACTTTTGCCTGCTGCATTTCTGCCCTGGGCCAGTACGTCCCTCCTTAGTCAACCTGGTACAATCAGATTCCTCCGACGGCACCATATTGATGCCGGGCTTAGCGCGGACACCCGATCTACATAGCACGTCTGAAGACAGAACCCCCGTCCTCAAATCGTCCCCAGTCCAGGCCTCCAAGTAGCTGGATTACAGGAGTTTGCCACAACTCCCAGCCGGTAGCTTACTATTTCTTTATCATAGTCATTTCAAAACATGAAATCATCCGTTTTTACATAGCTATCCTTTCGACGAGCGAAAACCATGTCAACTTAAACTTAGTAAACCCTAACGAAATGGTGATTATTGATACAGAAGGACATTGACACGATTATTTTGTAGCATATGGAAGATTCAATCCGGTGAATACAGAGACTCTTTCCTGTGAGAAAATGCTGCCTCTTTGCAAAGAGAATGCAGTTCGTGACAGTCTTTAAAAGGTAATAAGGGAGACAACTGTGCTTGCTGAATTTCCATATCTTTTGTATATTAGACAATTTAACATCATAGCAAAGTGATAACTCTTGTATCTCGTAACACAACTAGAGCCGTAAGGGAAAAGAGACAATGTCTTCAAAGGGATATTACTTAGTGTCACATTGTTATCTGAGCAAAATACTTGTAACAACACATTGGTAATTAGTGTATAAATGGGGATTAAAGGCTCTTACATAAAGTAAAAAGATACAAAACGGGTGTGAAAGGAGTGAGTCCAGTTATATTGGACGGGCTGCCAGCAGACGTCTATTCACAGGTGCGAACCCACTACTGCGCGACACGGGGACTTTTGCCTGCTGCATTTCTGCCCTGGGCCAGTACGTCCCTCCTTAGTCAACCTGGTACCATCAGATTCCTCCGACGGCACCATATTGATGCCGGGCTTAGCGCGGACACCCGATCTACATAGCACGTCTGAAGACAGAACCCCCGTCCTCAAATCGTCCCCAGTCCAGGCCTCCAAGTAGCTGGATTACAGGAGTTTGCCACAACTCCCAGCCGGTAGCTTACTATTTCTTTATCATAGTCATTTCAAAACATGAAATCATCCGTTTTTACATAGCTATCCTTTCGACGAGCGAAAACCATGTCAACTTAAACTTAGTAAACCCTAACGAAATGGTGATTATTGATACAGAAGGACATTGACACGATTATTTTGTAGCATATGGAAGATTCAATCCGGTGAATACAGAGACTCTTTCCTGTGAGAAAATGCTGCCTCTTTGCAAAGAGAATGCAGTTCGTGACAGTCTTTAAAAGGTAATAAGGGAGACAACTGTGCTTGCTGAATTTCCATATCTTTTGTATATTAGACAATTTAACATCATAGCAAAGTGATAACTCTTGTATCTCGTAACACAACTAGAGCCGTAAGGGAAAAGAGACAATGTCTTCAAAGGGATATTACTTAGTGTCACATTGTTATCTGAGCAAAATACTTGTAACAACACATTGGTAATTAGTGTATAAATGGGGATTAAAGGCTCTTACATAAAGTAAAAAGATACAAAACGGGTGTGAAAGGAGTGAGTCCAGTTATATTGGACGGGCTGCCAGCAGACGTCTATTCACAGGTGCGAACCCACTACTGCGCGACACGGGGACTTTTGCCTGCTGCATTTCTGCCCTGGGCCAGTACGTCCCTCCTTAGTCAACCTGGTACCATCAGATTCCTCCGACGGCACCATATTGATGCCGGGCTTAGCGCGGACACCCGATCTACATAGCACGTCTGAAGACAGAACCCCCGTCCTCAAATCGTCCCCAGTCCAGGCCTCCAAGTAGCTGGATTACAGCAGTTTGCCACAACTCCCAGCCGGTAGCTTACTATTTCTTTATCATAGTCATTTCAAAACATGAAATCATCCGTTTTTACATAGCTATCCTTTCGACGAGCGAAAACCATGTCAACTTAAACTTAGTAAACCCTAACGAAATGGTGATTATTGATACAGAAGGACATTGACACGATTATTTTGTAGCATATGGAAGATTCAATCCGGTGAATACAGAGACTCTTTCCTGTGAGAAAATGCTGCCTCTTTGCAAAGAGAACGCAGTTCGTGACAGTCTTTAAAAGGTAATAAGGGAGACAACTGTGCTTGCTGAATTTCCATATCTTTTGTATATTAGACAATTTAACATCATAGCAAAGTGATAACTCTTGTATCTCGTAACACAACTAGAGCCGTAAGGGAAAAGAGACAATGTCTTCAAAGGGATATTACTTAGTGTCACATTGTTATCTGAGCAAAATACTTGTAACAACACAGTGGTAATTAGTGTATAAATGGGGATTAAAAGCTCTTACATAAAGTAAAAAGATACAAAACGGGTGTGAAAGGAGTGAGTCCAGTTATATTGGACGGGCTGCCAGCAGACGTCTATTCACAGGTGCGAACCCACTACTGCGCGACACGGGGACTTTTGCCTGCTGCATTTCTCCCCTGGGCCAGTACGTCCCTCCTTAGTCAACCTGGTACCATCAGATTCCTCCGACGGCACCATATTGATGCCGGGCTTAGCGCGGACACCCGATCTACATAGCACGTCTGAAGACAGAACCCCCGTCCTCAAATCGTCCCCAGTCCAGGCCTCCAAGTAGCTGGATTACAGGAGTTTGCCACAACTCCCAGCCGGTAGCTTACTATTTCTTTATCATAGTCATTTCAAAACATGAAATCATCCGTTTTTACATAGCTATCCTTTCGACGAGCGAAAACCATGTCAACTTAAACTTAGTAAACCCTAACGAAATGGTGATTATTGATACAGAAGGACATTGACACGATTATTTTGTAGCATATGGAAGATTCAATCCGGTGAATACAGAGACTCTTTCCTGTGAGAAAATGCTGCCTCTTTGCAAAGAGAATGCAGTTCGTGACAGTCTTTAAAAGGTAATAAGGGAGACAACTGTGCTTGCTGAATTTCAGTTTCATCTATATCGTTTTTCCATATCTTTTGTACATTAGACAATTTAACATCATAGCAAAGTGATAACTCTTGTATCTCGTAACACAACTAGAGCCGTACGGGAAAAGAGACAATGTCTTCAAAGGGATATTACTTAGTGTCACATTGTTATCTCAGCAAAATACTTGTAACAACACATTGGTAATTAGTGTATAAATGGGGATTAAAGGCTCTTACATAAAGTAAAAAGATACAAAATGGGTGTGAAAGGAGTGAGTCCAGTTATATTGGACGGGCTGCCAGCAGACGTCTATTCACAGGTGCGAACCCACTACTGCGCGACACGGGGACTTTTGCCTGCTGCATTTCTGCCCTGGGCAAGTACGTCCCTCCTTAGTCAACCTGGTACAATCAGATTCCTCCGACGGCACCATATTGATGCCGGGCTTAGCGCGGACACCCGATCTACATAGCACGTCTGAAGACAGAACCCCCGTCCTCAAATCGTCCCCAGTCCAGGCCTCCAAGTAGCTGGATTACAGGAGTTTGCCACAACTCCCAGCCGGTAGCTTACTATTTCTTTATCATAGTCATTTCAAAACATGAAATCATCCGTTTTTACATAGCTATCCTTTCGACGAGCGAAAACCATGTCAACTTAAACTTAGTAAACCCTAACGAAATGGTGATTATTGATACAGAAGGACATTGACACGATTATTTTGTAGCATATGGAAGATTCAATCCGGTGAATACAGAGACTCTTTCCTGTGAGAAAATGCTGCCTCTTTGCAAAGAGAATGCAGTTCGTGACAGTCTTTAAAAGGTAATAAGGGAGACAACTGTGCTTGCTGAATTTTCATATCTTTTGTATATTAGACAATTTAACATCATAGCAAAGTGATAACTCTTGTATCTCGTAACACAACTAGAGCCGTAAGGGAAAAGAGACAATGTCTTCAAAGGGATATTACTTAGTGTCACATTGTTATCTCAGCAAAATACTTGTAACAACACATTGGTAATTAGTGTATAAATGGGGATTAAAGGCTCTTACATAAAGTAAAAAGATACAAAACGGGTGTGAAAGGAGTGAGTCCAGTTATATTGGACGGGCTGCCAGCAGACGTCTATTCACAGGTGCGAACCCACTACTGCGCGACACGGGGACTTTTGCCTGCTGCATTTCTGCCCTGGGCCAGTACGTCCCTCCTTAGTCAACCTGGTACCATCAGATTCCTCCGACGGCACCATATTGATGCCGGGCTTAGCGCGGACACCCGATCTACATAGCACGTCTGAAGACAGAACCCCCGTCCTCAAATCGTCCCCAGTCCAGGCCTCCAAGTAGCTGGATTACAGGAGTTTGCCACAACTCCCAGCCGGTAGCTTACTATTTCTTTATCATAGTCATTTCAAAACATGAAATCATCCGTTTTTACATAGCTATCCTTTCGACGAGCGAAAACCATGTCAACTTAAACTTAGTAAACCCTAACGAAATGGTGATTATTGATACAGAAGGACATTGACACGATTATTTTGTAGCATATGGAAGATTCAATCCGGTGAATACAGAGACTCTTTCCTGTGAGAAAATGCTGCCTCTTTGCAAAGAGAATGCAGTTCGTGACAGTCTTTAAAAGGTAATAAGGGAGACAACTGTGCTTGCTGAATTTCCATATCTTTTGTATATTAGACAATTTAACATCATAGCAAAGTGATAACTCTTGTATCTCGTAACACAACTAGAGCCGTAAGGGAAAAGAGACAATGTCTTCAAAGGGATATTACTTAGTGTCACATTGTTATCTCAGCAAAATACTTGTAACAACACATTGGTAATTAGTGTATAAATGGGGATTAAAAGCTCTTACATAAAGTAAAAAGATACAAAACGGGTGTGAAAGGAGTGAGTCCAGTTATATTGGACGGGCTGCCAGCAGACGTCTATTCACAGGTGCGAACCCACTACTGCGCGACACGGGGACTTTTGCCTGCTGCATTTCTGCCCTGGGCCAGTACGTCCCTCCTTAGTCAACCTGGTACCATCAGATTCCTCCGACGGCACCATATTGATGCCGGGCTTAGCGCGGACACCCGATCTACATAGCACGTCTGAAGACAGAACCCCCGTCCTCAAATCGTCCCCAGTCCAGGCCTCCAAGTAGCTGGATTACAGCAGTTTGCCACAACTCCCAGCCGGTAGCTTACTATTTCTTTATCATAGTCATTTCAAAACATGAAATCATCCGTTTTTACATAGCTATCCTTTCGACGAGCGAAAACCATGTCAACTTAAACTTAGTAAACCCTAACGAAATGGTGATTATTGATACAGAAGGACATTGACGCGATTATTTTGTAGCATATGGAAGATTCAATCCGGTGAATACAGAGACTCTTTCCTGTGAGAAAATGCTGCCTCTTTGCAAAGAGAACGCAGTTCGTGACAGTCTTTAAAAGGTAATAAGGGAGACAACTGTGCTTGCTGAATTTCAGTTTCATCTATATCGTTTTTCCATATCTATTGTACATTAGACAATTTAACATCATAGCAAAGTGATAACTCTTGTATCTCGTAACACAACTAGAGCCGTAAGGGAAAAGAGACAATGTCTTCAAAGGGATATTACTTAGTGTCACATTGTTATCTCAGCAAAATACTTGTAACAACACAGTGGTAATTAGTGTATAAATGGGGATTAAAAGCTCTTACATAAAGTAAAAAGATACAAAACGGGTGTGAAAGGAGTGAGTCCAGTTATATTGGACGGGCTGCCAGCAGACGTCTATTCACAGGTGCGAACCCACTACTGCGCGACACGGGGACTTTTGCCTGCTGCATTTCTGCCCTGGGCCAGTACGTCCCTCCTTAGTCAACCTGGTACCATCAGATTCCTCCGACGGCACCATATTGATGCCGGGCTTAGCGCGGACACCCGATCTACATAGCACGTCTGAAGACAGAACCCCCGTCCTCAAATCGTCCCCAGTCCAGGCCTCCACGTAGCTGGATTACAGGAGTTTGCCACAACTCCCAGCCGGTAGTTTACTATTTCTTTATCATAGTCATTTCAAAACATGAAATCATCCGTTTTTACATAGCTATCCTTTCGACGAGCGAAAACCATGTCAACTTAAACTTAGTAAACCCTAACGAAATGGTGATTATTGATACAGAAGGACATTGACACGATTATTTTGTAGCATATGGAAGATTCAATCCGGTGAATACAGAGACTCTTTCCTGTGAGAAAATGCTGCCTCTTTGCAAAGAGAATGCAGTTCGTGACAGTCTTTAAAAGGTAATAAGGGAGACAACTGTGCTTGCTGAATTTCCATATCTTTTGTATATTAGACAATTTAACATCATAGCAAAGTGATAACTCTTGTATCTCGTAACACAACTAGAGCCGTAAGGGAAAAGAGACAATGTCTTCAAAGGGATATTACTTAGTGTCACATTGTTATCTGAGCAAAATACTTGTAACAACACAGTGGTAATTAGTGTATAAATGGGGATTAAAGGCTCTTACATAAAGTAAAAAGATACAAAACGGGTGTGAAAGGAGTGAGTCCAGTTATATTGGACGGGCTGCCAGCAGACGTCTATTCACAGGTGCGAACCCACTACTGCGCGACACGGGGACTTTTGCCTGCTGCATTTCTCCCCTGGGCCAGTACGTCCCTCCTTAGTCAACCTGGTACCATCAGATTCCTCCGACGGCACCATATTGATGCCGGGCTTAGCGCGGACACCCGATCTACATAGCACGTCTGAAGACAGAACCCCCGTCCTCAAATCGTCCCCAGTCCAGGCCTCCAAGTAGCTGGATTACAGGAGTTTGCCACAACTCCCAGCCGGTAGCTTACTATTTCTTTATCATAGTCATTTCAAAACATGAAATCATCCGTTTTTACATAGCTATCCTTTCGACGAGCGAAAACCATGTCAACTTAAACTTAGTAAACCCTAACGAAATGGTGATTATTGATACAGAAGGACATTGACACGATTATTTTGTAGCATATGGAAGATTCAATCCGGTGAATACAGAGACTCTTTCCTGTGAGAAAATGCTGCCTCTTTGCAAAGAGAACGCAGTTCGTGACAGTCTTTAAAAGGTAATAAGGGAGACAACTGTGCTTGCTGAATTTCAGTTTCATCTATATCGTTTTTCCATATCTTTTGTACATTAGACAATTTAACATCATAGCAAAGTGATAACTCTTGTATCTCGTAACACAACTAGAGCCGTAAGGGAAAAGAGACAATGTCTTCAAAGGGATATTACTTAGTGTCACATTGTTATCTCAGCAAAATACTTGTAACAACACAGTGGTAATTAGTGTATAAATGGGGATTAAAAGCTCTTACATAAAGTAAAAAGATACAAAACGGGTGTGAAAGGAGTGAGTCCAGTTATATTGGACGGGCTGCCAGCAGACGTCTATTCACAGGTGCGAACCCACTACTGCGCGACACGGGGACTTTTGCCTGCTGCATTTCTGCCCTGGGCCAGTACGTCCCTCCTTAGTCAACCTGGTACCATCAGATTCCTCCGACGGCACCATATTGATGCCGGGCTTAGCGCGGACACCCGATCTACATAGCACGTCTGAAGACAGAACCCCCGTCCTCAAATCGTCCCCAGTCCAGGCCTCCACGTAGCTGGATTACAGGAGTTTGCCACAACTCCCAGCCGGTAGTTTACTATTTCTTTATCATAGTCATTTCAAAACATGAAATCATCCGTTTTTACATAGCTATCCTTTCGACGAGCGAAAACCATGTCAACTTAAACTTAGTAAACCCTAACGAAATGGTGATTATTGATACAGAAGGACATTGACACGATTATTTTGTAGCATATGGAAGATTCAATCCGGTGAATACAGAGACTCTTTCCTGTGAGAAAATGCTGCCTCTTTGCAAAGAGAATGCAGTTCGTGACAGTCTTTAAAAGGTAATAAGGGAGACAACTGTGCTTGCTGAATTTCCATATCTTTTGTATATTAGACAATTTAACATCATAGCAAAGTGATAACTCTTGTATCTCGTAACACAACTAGAGCCGTAAGGGAAAAGAGACAATGTCTATTACTTAGTGTCACATTGTTATCTCAGCAAAATACTTGTAACAACACAGTGGTAATTAGTGTATAAATGGGGATTAAAAGCTCTTACATAAAGTAAAAAGATACAAAACGGGTGTGAAAGGAGTGAGTCCAGTTTTATTGGACGGGCTGCCAGCAGACGTCTATTCACAGGTGCGAACCCACTACTGCGCGACACGGGGACTTTTGCCTGCTGCATTTCTGCCCTGGGCCAGTACGTCCCTCCTTAGTCAACCTGGTACCATCAGATTCCTCCGACGGCACCATATTGATGCCGGGCTTAGCGCGGACACCCGATCTACATAGCACGTCTGAAGACAGAACCCCCGTCCTCAAATCGTCCCCAGTCCAGGCCTCCAAGTAGCTGGATTACAGGAGTTTGCCACAACTCCCAGCCGGTAGTTTACTATTTCTTTATCATAGTCATTTCAAAACATGAAATCATCCGTTTTTACATAGCTATCCTTTCGACGAGCGAAAACCATGTCAACTTAAACTTAGTAAACCCTAACGAAATGGTGATTATTGATACAGAAGGACATTGACACGATTATTTTGTAGCATATGGAAGATTCAATCCGGTGAATACAGAGACTCTTTCCTGTGAGAAAATGCTGCCTCTTTGCAAAGAGAATGCAGTTCGTGACAGTCTTTAAAAGGTAATAAGGGAGACAACTGTGCTTGCTGAATTTCAGTTTCATCTATATCGTTTTTCCATATCTTTTGTATATTAGACAATTTAACATCATAGCAAAGTGATAACTCTTGTATCTCGTAACACAACTAGAGCCGTAAGGGAAAAGAGACAATGTCTTCAAAGGGATATTACTTAGTGTCACATTGTTATCTCAGCAAAATACTTGTAACAACACATTGGTAATTAGTGTATAAATGGGGATTAAAGGCTCTTACATAAAGTAAAAAGATACAAAACGGGTGTGAAAGGAGTGAGTCCAGTTATATTGGACGGGCTGCCAGCAGACGTCTATTCACAGGTGCGAACCCACTACTGCGCGACACGGGGACTTTTGCCTGCTGCATTTCTGCCCTGGGCCAGTACGTCCCTCCTTAGTCAACCTGGTACCATCAGATTCCTCCGACGGCACCATATTGATGCCGGGCTTAGCGCGGACACCCGATCTACATAGCACGTCTGAAGACAGAACCCCCGTCCTCAAATCGTCCCCAGTCCAGGCCTTCAAGTAGCTGGATTACAGCAGTTTGCCACAACTCCCAGCCGGTAGCTTACTATTTCTTTATCATAGTCATTTCAAAACATGAAATCATCCGTTTTTACATAGCTATCCTTTCGACGAGCGAAAACCATGTCAACTTAAACTTAGTAAACCCTAACGAAATGGTGATTATTGATACAGAAGGACATTGACACGATTATTTTGTAGCATATGGAAGATTCAATCCGGTGAATACAGAGACTCTTTCCTGTGAGAAAATGCTGCCTCTTTGCAAAGAGAATGCAGTTCGTGACAGTCTTTAAAAGGTAATAAGGGAGACAACTGTGCTTGCTGAATTTCCATATCTTTTGTATATTAGACAATTTAACATCATAGCAAAGTGATAACTCTTGTATCTCGTAACACAACTAGAGCCGTAAGGGAAAAGAGACAATGTCTTCAAAGGGATATTACTTAGTGTCACATTGTTATCTCAGCAAAATACTTGTAACAACACATTGGTAATTAGTGTATAAATGGGGATTAAAGGCTCTTACATAAAGTAAAAAGATACAAAACGGGTGTGAAAGGAGTGAGTCCAGTTATATTGGACGGGCTGCCAGCAGACGTCTATTCACAGGTGCGAACCCACTACTGCGCGACACGGGGACTTTTGCCTGCTGCATTTCTGCCCTGGGCCAGTACGTCCCTCCTTAGTCAACCTGGTACCATCAGATTCCTAAGGCGGCACCATATTGATGCCGGGCTTAGCGCGGACACCCGATCTACATAGCACGTCTGAAGACAGAACCCCCGTCCTCAAATCGTCCCCAGTCCAGGCCTCCAAGTAGCTGGATTACAGCAGTTTGCCACAACTCCCAGCCGGTAGCTTACTATTTCTTTATCATAGTCATTTCAAAACATGAAATCATCCGTTTTTACATAGCTATCCTTTCGACGAGCGAAAACCATGTCAACTTAAACTTAGTAAACCCTAACGAAATGGTGATTATTGATACAGAAGGACATTGACACGATTATTTTGTAGCATATGGAAGATTCAATCCGGTGAATACAGAGACTCTTTCCTGTGAGAAAATGCTGCCTCTTTGCAAAGAGAATGCAGTTCGTGACAGTCTTTAAAAGGTAATAATGGAGACAACTGTGCTTGCTGAATTTCCATATCTTTTGTATATTAGACAATTTAACATCATAGCAAAGTGATAACTCTTGTATCTCGTAACACAACTAGAGCCGTAAGGGAAAAGAGACAATGTCTTCAAAGGGATATTACTTAGTGTCACATTGTTATCTGAGCAAAATACTTGTAACAACACAGTGGTAATTAGTGTATAAATGGGGATTAAAGGCTCTTACATAAAGTAAAAAGATACAAAACGGGTGTGAAAGGAGTGAGTCCAGTTATATTGGACGGGCTGCCAGCAGACGTCTATTCACAGGTGCGAACCCACTACTGCGCGACACGGGGACTTTTGCCTGCTGCATTTCTGCCCTGGGCCAGTACGTCCCTCCTTAGTCAACCTGGTACCATCAGATTCCTCCGACGGCACCATATTGATGCCGGGCTTAGCGCGGACACCCGATCTACATAGCACGTCTGAAGACAGAACCCCCGTCCTCAAATCGTCCCCAGTCCAGGCCTCCAAGTAGCTGGATTACAGGAGTTTGCCACAACTCCCAGCCGGTAGCTTACTATTTCTTTATCATAGTCATTTCAAAACATGAAATCATCCGTTTTTACATAGCTATCCTTTCGACGAGCGAAAACCATGTCAACTTAAACTTAGTAAACCCTAACGAAATGGTGATTATTGATACAGAAGGACATTGACACGATTATTTTGTAGCATATGGAAGATTCAATCCGGTGAATACAGAGACTCTTTCCTGTGAGAAAATGCTGCCTCTTTGCAAAGAGAATGCAGTTCGTGACAGTCTTTAAAAGGTAATAAGGGAGACAACTGTGCTTGCTGAATTTCAGTTTCATCTATATCGTTTTTCCATATCTTTTGTACATTAGACAATTTAACATCATAGCAAAGTGATAACTCTTGTATCTCGTAACACAACTAGAGCCGTAAGGGAAAAGAGACAATGTCTTCAAAGGGATATTACTTAGTGTCACATTGTTATCTCAGCAAAATACTTGTAACAACACAGTGGTAATTAGTGTATAAATGGGGATTAAAGGCTCTTACATAAAGTAAAAAGATACAAAATGGGTGTGAAAGGAGTGAGTCCAGTTATATTGGACGGGCTGCCAGCAGACGTCTATTCACAGGTGCGAACCCACTACTGCGCGACACGGGGACTTTTGCCTGCTGCATTTCTGCCCTGGGCAAGTACGTCCCTCCTTAGTCAACCTGGTACAATCAGATTCCTCCGACGGCACCATATTGATGCCGGGCTTAGCGCGGACACCCGATCTACATAGCACGTCTGAAGACAGAACCCCCGTCCTCAAATCGTCCCCAGTCCAGGCCTCCAAGTAGCTGGATTACAGGAGTTTGCCACAACTCCCAGCCGGTAGCTTACTATTTCTTTATCATAGTCATTTCAAAACATGAAATCATCCGTTTTTACATAGCTATCCTTTCGACGAGCGAAAACCATGTCAACTTAAACTTAGTAAACCCTAACGAAATGGTGATTATTGATACAGAAGGACATTGACACGATTATTTTGTAGCATATGGAAGATTCAATCCGGTGAATACAGAGACTCTTTCCTGTGAGAAAATGCTGCCTCTTTGCAAAGAGAACGCAGTTCGTGACAGTCTTTAAAAGGTAATAAGGGAGACAACTGTGCTTGCTGAATTTCCATATCTTTTGTATATTAGACAATTTAACATCATAGCAAAGTGATAACTCTTGTATCTCGTAACACAACTAGAGCCGTAAGGGAAAAGAGACAATGTCTTCAAAGGGATATTACTTAGTGTCACATTGTTATCTGAGCAAAATACTTGTAACAACACATTGGTAATTAGTGTATAAATGGGGATTAAAGGCTCTTACATAAAGTAAAAAGATACAAAATGGGTGTGAAAGGAGTGAGTCCAGTTATATTGGACGGGCTGCCAGCAGACGTCTATTCACAGGTGCGAACCCACTACTGCGCGACACGGGGACTTTTGCCTGCTGCATTTCTGCCCTGGGCCAGTACGTCCCTCCTTAGTCAACCTGGTACCATCAGATTCCTCCGACGGCACCATATTGATGCCGGGCTTAGCGCGGACACCCGATCTACATAGCACGTCTGAAGACAGAACCCCCGTCCTCAAATCGTCCCCAGTCCAGGCCTCCAAGTAGCTGGATTACAGGAGTTTGCCACAACTCCCAGCCGGTAGCTTACTATTTCTTTATCATAGTCATTTCAAAACATGAAATCATCCGTTTTTACATAGCTATCCTTTCGACGAGCGAAAACCATGTCAACTTAAACTTAGTAAACCCTAACGAAATGGTGATTATTGATACAGAAGGACATTGACACGATTATTTTGTAGCATATGGAAGATTCAATCCGGTGAATACAGAGACTCTTTCCTGTGAGAAAATGCTGCCTCTTTGCAAAGAGAATGCAGTTCGTGACAGTCTTTAAAAGGTAATAAGGGAGACAACTGTGCTTGCTGAATTTCCATATCTTTTGTATATTAGACAATTTAACATCATAGCAAAGTGATAACTCTTGTATCTCGTAACACAACTAGAGCCGTAAGGGAAAAGAGACAATGTCTTCAAAGGGATATTACTTAGTGTCACATTGTTATCTCAGCAAAATACTTGTAACAACACATTGGTAATTAGTGTATAAATGGGGATTAAAGGCTCTTACATAAAGTAAAAAGATACAAAACGGGTGTGAAAGGAGTGAGTCCAGTTATATTGGACGGGCTGCCAGCAGACGTCTATTCACAGGTGCGAACCCACTACTGCGCGACACGGGGACTTTTGCCTGCTGCATTTCTGCCCTGGGCCAGTACGTCCCTCCTTAGTCAACCTGGTACCATCAGATTCCTCCGACGGCACCATATTGATGCCGGGCTTAGCGTGGACACCCGATCTACATAGCACGTCTGAAGACAGAACCCCCGTCCTCAAATCGTCCCCAGTCCAGGCCTCCAAGTAGCTGGATTACAGCAGTTTGCCACAACTCCCAGCCGGTAGCTTACTATTTCTTTATCATAGTCATTTCAAAACATGAAATCATCCGTTTTTACATAGCTATCCTTTCGACGCTATCCTTTCGACGAGCGAAAACCATGTCAACTTAAACTTAGTAAACCCTAACGAAATGGTGATTATTGATACAGAAGGACATTGACACGATTATTTTGTAGCATATGGAAGATTCAATCCGGTGAATACAGAGACTCTTTCTTGTGAGAAAATGCTGCCTCTTTGCAAAGAGAACGCAGTTCGTGACAGTCTTTAAAAGGTAATAAGGGAGACAACTGTGCTTGCTGAATTTCCATATCTTTTGTATATTAGACAATTTAACATCATAGCAAAGTGATAACTCTTGTATCTCGTAACACAACTAGAGCCGTATGGGAAAAGAGACAATGTCTATTACTTAGTGTCACATTGTTATCTCAGCAAAATACTTGTAACAACACAGTGGTAATTAGTGTATAAATGGGGATTAAAAGCTCTTACATAAAGTAAAAAGATAAAACGGGTGTAAAAGGAGTGAGTCCAGTTATATTGGACGGGCTGCCAGCAGACGTCTATTCACAGGTGCGAACCCACTACTGCGCGACACGGGGACTTTTGCCTGCTGCATTTCTGCCCTGGGCCAGTACGTCCCTCCTTAGTCAACCTGGTACCATCAGATTCCTCCGGCACCATATTGATGCCGGGCTTAGCGCGGACACCCGATCTACATAGCACGTCTGAAGACAGAACCCCCGTCCTCAAATCGTCCCCAGTCCAGGCCTCCAAGTAGCTGGATTACAGGAGTTTGCCACAACTCCCAGCCGGTAGCTTACTATTTCTTTATCATAGTCATTTCAAAACATGAAATCATCCGTTTTTACATAGCTATCCTTTCGACGAGCGAAAACCATGTCAACTTAAACTTAGTAAACCCTAACGAAATGGTGATTATTGATACAGAAGGACATTGACACGATTATTTTGTAGCATATGCAAGATTCAATCCGGTGAATACAGAGACTCTTTCCTGTGATAAAATGCTGCCTCTTTGCAAAGAGAACGCAGTTCGTGACAGTCTTTAAAAGGTAATAAGGGAGACAACTGTGCTTGCTAAATTTAAGTTTCATCTATATCGTTTTTCCATATCTTTTGTACATTAGACAATTTAACATCATAGCAAAGTGATAACTCTTGTATCTCGTAACACAACTAGAGCCGTAAGGGAAAAGAGACAATGTCTATTACTTAGTGTCACATTGTTATCTCAGCAAAATACTTGTAACAACACAATGGAAATTAGTGTATAAATGGGGATTAAAAGCTCTTACATAAAGTAAAAAGATAAAACGGGTGTAAAAGGAGTGAGTCCAGTTATATTGGACGGGCTGCCAGCAGACGTCTATTCACAGGTGCGAACCCACTACTGCGCGACACGGGGACTTTTGCCTGCTGCATTTCTGCCCTGGGCCAGTACGTCCCTCCTTAGTCAACCTGGTACCATCAGATTCCTCCGACGGCACCATATTGATGCCGGGCTTAGCGCGGACACCCGATCTACATAGCACGTCTGAAGACAGAACCCCCGTCCTCAAATCGTCCCCAGTCCAGGCCTCCAAGTAGCTGGATTACAGGAGTTTGCCACAACTCCCAGCCGGTAGCTTACTATTTCTTTATCATAGTCATTTCAAAACATGAAATCATCCGTTTTTACATAGCTATCCTTTCGACGAGCGAAAACCATGTCAACTTAAACTTAGTAAACCCTAACGAAATGGTGATTATTGATACAGAAGGACATTGACACGATTATTTTGTAGCATATGGAAGATTCAATCCGGTGAATACAGAGACTCTTTCCTGTGAGAAAATGTTGCCTCTTTGCAAAGAGAATGCAGTTCGTGACAGTCTTTAAAAGGTAATAAGGGAGACAACTGTGCTTGCTGAATTTCAGTTTCATCTATATCGTTTTTCCATATCTTTTGTACATTAGACAATTTAACATCATAGCAAAGTGATAACTCTTGTATCTCGTAACACAACTAGAGCCGTAAGGGAAAAGAGACAATGTCTTCAAAGGGATATTACTTAGTGTCACATTGTTATCTCAGCAAAATACTTGTAACAACACAGTGGTAATTAGTGTATAAATGGGGATTAAAAGCTCTTACATAAAGTAAAAAGATACAAAACGGGTGTGAAAGGAGTGAGTCCAGTTATATTGGACGGGCTGCCAGCAGACGTCTATTCACAGGTGCGAACCCACTACTGCGCGACACGGGGATTTTTGCCTGCTGCATTTCTGCCCTGGGCCAGTACGTCCCTCCTTAGTCAACCTGGTACCATCAGATTCCTCCGACGGCACCATATTGATGCCGGGCTTAGCGCGGACACCCGATCTACATAGCACGTCTGAAGACAGAACCCCCGTCCTCAAATCGTCCCCAGTCCAGGCCTCCAAGTAGCTGGATTACAGGAGTTTGCCACAACTCCCAGCCGGTAGCTTACTATTTCTTTATTATAGTCATTTCAAAACATGAAATCATCCGTTTTTACATAGCTATCCTTTCGACGAGCGAAAACCATGTCAACTTAAACTTAGTAAACCCTAACGAAATGGTGATTATTGATACAGAAGGACATTGACACGATTATTTTGTAGCATATGCAAGATTCAATCCGGTGAATACAGAGACTCTTTCCTGTGAGAAAATGCTGCCTCTTTGCAAAGAGAACGCAGTTCGTGACAGTCTTTAAAAGGTAATAAGGGAGACAACTGTGCTTGCTGAATTTCAGTTTCATCTATATCGTTTTTCCATATCTTTTGTACATTAGACAATTTAACATCATAGCAAAGTGATAACTCTTGTATCTCGTAACACAACTAGAGCCGTAAGGGAAAAGAGACAATGTCTTCAAAGGGATATTACTTAGTGTCACATTGTTATCTCAGCAAAATACTTGTAACAACACATTGGTAATTAGTGTATAAATGGGGATTAAAGGCTCTTACATAAAGTAAAAAGATACAAAACGGGTGTGAAAGGAGTGAGTCCAGTTATATTGGACGGGCTGCCAGCAGACGTCTATTCACAGGTGCGAACCCACTACTGCGCGACACGGGGACTTTTGCCTGCTGCATTTCTGCCCTGGGCCAGTACGTCCCTCCTTAGTCAACCTGGTACCATCAGATTCCTCCGACGGCACCATATTGATGCCGGGCTTAGCGCGGACACCCGATCTACATAGCACGTCTGAAGACAGAACCCCCGTCCTCAAATCGTCCCCAGTCTAGGCCTCCACGTAGCTGGATTACAGGAGTTTGCCACAACTCCCAGCCGGTAGTTTACTATTTCTTTATCATAGTCATTTCAAAACATGAAATCATCCGTTTTTACATAGCTATCCTTTCGACGAGCGAAAACCATGTCAACTTAAACTTAGTAAACCCTAACGAAATGGTGATTATTGATACAGAAGGACATTGACACGATTATTTTGTAGCATATGGAAGATTCAATCCGGTGAATACAGAGACTCTTTCCTGTGAGAAAATGCTGCCTCTTTGCAAAGAGAATGCAGTTCGTGACAGTCTTTAAAAGGTAATAAGGGAGACAACTGTGCTTGCTGAATTTCCATATCTTTTGTATATTAGACAATTTAACATCATAGCAAAGTGATAACTCTTGTATCTCGTAACACAACTAGAGCCGTAAGGGAAAAGAGACAATGTCTTCAAAGGGATATTACTTAGTGTCACATTGTTATCTCAGCAAAATACTTGTAACAACACATTGGTAATTAGTGTATAAATGGGGATTAAAGGCTCTTACATAAAGTAAAAAGATACAAAACGGGTGTGAAAGGAGTGAGTCCAGTTATATTGGACGGGCTGCCAGCAGAAGTCTATTCACAGGTGCGAACCCACTACTGCGCGACACGGGGACTTTTGCCTGCTGCATTTCTGCCCTGGGCCAGTACGTCCCTCCTCAGTCAACCTGGTACCATCAGATTCCTCCGACGGCACCATATTCTTCTTCTTCTTTATTTCTCCAACAACCACCCAGCGGTGGTACAAGAGTACAAAGTCATCAAATTACATATATACAATCACAAGATGGGGCAAATTAACTTTTAAAATGTGTAAATATATACTTAATAAACAGTGACAGTTTTTTCATTTCTGATGTTTTCTTTGAGCACATTAAATGTTTGAAGGACGTAAGATTCCTCCATTTAAGGTATTTGGGAGGAATATATTTCTGTCTTGCTACCTTAAAGTAATTACATCTCAATAAATAGTGAAGTTCATCCCCCAATGCTGGGGAGTCGCACAACTTACAAATTCTATTTTCTCTAATAATGCCCTCCCACCGACCAGTCTCAATAGGTAGAAAGTGGTTAGTTGTTCTAAATTTCAGTATTGGGATAAAAACATTTGTCGGAAGAAAGAAATAACGTTCAAATGCAATGGAATCTTTTATAATCTTGTAATAAAGTGCTTTAGGACTATCATTTATTAATGAGCACCAACTCTGAAAAAAGTGATCTTTTAGGACAGATTCTACCTTTGAGGCTAGCCATTCGGTGTTAAATGATTCCGGGTTCTTGAGAACATTACTTAAACCAACATGATTCAACGTGTGTTCTACAACATTTAACCACTTGTCATTATAATCATAGAGTTGTTTTTTCACAGAAACAAAGTTGTACAAGGTGTGGGAAAGTTTAGCATTTATGGTTTTAGGTACAGCTAGGGAATGCCAAAATTTAACCAATCGCTTTATAATTTTAATTCTCAGAGGATATCTTCCCAATTCCCCATACACCATGTAGTTTGGGGTGGATACTTTAAGATTACAGATCAGTTTTAGAAACTTCAAATGAACTTTTTCAATAATTTCTAGTGATTCGTGACCCCAGATTTCACAACCGTAACAAAGAATAGGAACAATCATAGTATCAAATGCCTGGACTAAGCAGTCAATAGGAAGATTGATATTTCTAGCCCTTTTCAAAAGGGAAAACATAGCCTTACTTCCTGAGTCAACTAAAGTTTTAATGGCGTGGACAAGTCTTCCCGATCTGTGTAATTTTAAACCAAGATACATATAATGATCAACAATTTCGAGAGTTTGATTCCCGAAGTAAAATTTGTGTTTACTTTTAGAAGGTTTTCCACCGCCAAATATAACAATTTGGGTTTTGGATATATTGACATCAAGTTTCCATTGCATACAATACAACCGAAAAGATTCTAATGATTTCTGGAGTCCCTTTGGGCTGTCACTAATGAGTGCTGCATCGTCTGCATAAAGGAGAATAACAAAGTGTAGAATCATATTTACATCAAAACATTCGACATGAACACCCTCACAATTATCATTCGACAAATGTGACTCAAGATCATTTAAAAACAGTGAAAATAACAGCGGTGAAAGGTTTTCACCTTGCCGAACACCACACTCACTCGTGAAAATTATTTACATACACACATGATTTGATATTCTTGTACATGTTTTGTATTAAGTTGAAGAAACGGCCATGTACACCTTGCTTCAAAAGTTTATGCCACAAACCAATTCTCCAGACATTATCAAAGGCTTTGGAAAAATCGATAAAAGCACAGTAAAGTTTTTTGTTACACTTTTTAAGTAAATTCGTCAACATATTAAGTACAAAAATATTGTCAATTGTAGAAAAGCCTTTGCGAAAACCAGCCTGAACATTACTAAGAATACTGTTATTGTCTATAAAATTAGTCAACCTTGTGTTAAGTATGGAAGTGAATAGTTTTCCTAAACAACTCAATATGGTAATGGGCCTATACGATGATGGATCATCGATATTTCCTTTATTCTTGTATATAGGTTTGATCATTCCCGTTAACCAAGCTTCTGGTATTTGTCCAGTTTTTAGCACTAGATTGAACAGGGCCAGACATAAGGGACGAATCCTTTCAATGGAATCAATCAGGTAGTCATTTTCTATCAAGTCAATACCAGAGGCCTTATTCCTTTTTAGATTGTTAACTGCATGTGTTATTTCTGGTGAGGTAACATCGTCGTTAAGTACAGATGTATCGTATTTATCAAAAACATGATTATCATCAGTAATACTATCGTCTTGTGTTGCTTTATTCATGTCTCTGAAATATTTCAAAAAATCATCTAAATGTGGACCTGCAGAATCATGACTACTAGTCGCAGGTTTCAGAAGTTTCCAATACTGCTTGACTGAGAGTTGTTCTTTACTACGCAGAATGCTACTCGCTTTATGCTTTGTTTTATTGATATGCTTGTTCAAACATCTTTTATAAGTTTTAGATTGCTTTTTATAATTCAACTCATTCTCGTATGATTTGAATTTCTTATATTGTTTACGTGCCTTTCTGTATCCCTTTCTAGCTACATGACAGTCTTTGCCGAACCAAGGTTTGCTACTACGCGCACTACGCATGGATGTTGTAGTACGCGAAGGACGTATTTCATTCACGCCAAAAGTTGCACGTGCAGCATCACCTAACGCATGAGCGATTCCATTGGCTACTGTATCCACTACGTCAGAGTCACCATGACCTTGCAAGGCTCTCTGAGTCAAATCTGTTAAAAAATCGATATGTGCGTTGTCAAGTTTGTTTACAAACTCAGTAGCTTTACTTTTATCATAACGTTTCGGTCGGTCCAGGGTGGGGTTTTGGGTTTCTGTATTTATCGTAACTGGTATATCAATATCACTTTTGGCAGCAATATCATCTTTAGAATGAAAAGTAAATGAAACTGGGCAATGAACATCAGAAAACAGTGAGGAGAATGGTATAACTTTGAAATTATCAAAAAGGGGTAGACAAGAGGGGGATGATATGACGTAATCAATAAGGCTTTTATCTTTACATGTGGGATTTCCAACTCCTTCGTCCTCGCCAATTCGACCATTACATATCAGAAGATTGTGATTTTTACATAAATCAGTAAGTTTTTTACCGAAGTTATTGACTTTTCCTGTATCTTATGTTCGGGGGCGGGATAGCGCAGTGGTTAGCGCGTTCGGCTTCGGACCAAGAGGTCCATGGTTCGAATCCCGCCAGGGGCTCGGCAACTTTGTCTGCAGTAGAGAACTGTTCTACACGCAGTCAGGTTTGGGTGCAATGCTGCACTGAGTTTCAGCGCAGTACCACCCATGGTTCGCTAGTTCCAGCCGATGCTCGCAGGTTTCACCGCAATTCATAGCCACAATTGTGTTGCGGGCTTTCTCCCTGCAATAATACTAGCAGCCGCGATATAAGTGAAATAATCTTGAAAGCGGCGTTAAACACCAACCCACTCACTCACTCACTCACTGTATCTTGTGTTGTTCTATTAACAGGTTTATTCAGATCTGTAAGAACATTCTGGGGATTGGGGATTATACTTTCATCCAAATCTAACTCATTAAGAATGGTTCTATCAACAGAGCAATAATCTGGTCCCTGATCTTGCGTTAAAGTCGCCCATAAGGACTACATATTCACTAATGATTAGACATTCAAGTACATGAGATTCAATATCATCAAACACCTGCAGGTTACAATATTTAGACCCTTCAGGGGGAATATAAACAATTCCTAATATCAGATCATTCTCTGTCTGGAGGAGATCACTATTTATCTTCACCCACAGAATGTATTCACTTTCTTTGTCTAGTACAGAAACAAATTTAGAATATTCTGTCCGAACAGCTAATGCAATACCACCAGATTTTCTTTTGAACACAGATCTATGTTTAAAGTGAAGGGTATATCCTTCTATTTCTAGATCATCAAATTGATCAGTTTTTGTCTCCTGAAATGCAATAATGTCATGCTTATCAATGAGTTCCTGCAGTTCTGGGTAGAACAGTTTCTGCCTTAGACCACAAACATTTAATGTCATGAAGTTTAGAGTGGAAGTTGATCCCACTTTGTCCTCAGTATCTATCTGACAAGGAATGACATTATCTGAATCCGCATATTGTTTGTTATTCACGCTATGAGTACCCCTTACGTTATGGTCACAGCTCACATGAGGGTCACAGGGAGACACATGCATAGGGTCAGTTGTGCCTTGTATAATGTCCTCCTTATTGGACAAGTTCACACTCGTTGGGAGAGAGGGTGTTTTAATGTATGTTTTAGGCACTGGAGAAGAATCTGTTGTATCGGCGTGGTCTCTGTGTGACGGTAAATGAATCTGTTCAACAGTACAGTAGTTACTCACATATTTGTCAGTCACAACATCAGCTGAGCGCTCTGCACCACCCCGGCACCCCTAACTCGGCCTCGTTCTGGTGTTGTTTACCTGGGAAGGTGAGAGTGATTGAGGCGCACGATAGGGAGGTGGAGGCTGTACAGATTGCAGAACATTGTCGATAGACAGCTTGTCTACAACGAGTACAGCTCGTTTTCCTTGACGTCTAGCATCTCTCAGACGTGGCATCAGGACATCTCTCCTGTAGTTGCTAATGTCATCAGGAAACTGCTCGACAATGCCGTAAGGCTTACCTTTCAACTCCTTCCCTGCTCGTTTCACTGAGTCCCTTTCCTTTGTATAGATAAATTTGGCGATGATTGGACGTGGCCGGGATCTATCTTGTTGTCGTTTACCAATCCTGTGGGCTCTCTTGAAGTGAAGGTTGCTGCCATCCATACGGAGTTCCGCTTTGATGAATTCTCGGAGAACTACTTCACAATCTTCGAACCTGTTTGGGCCATCCACTGGAGCCTCAGGGATGTTTGTGAATATCAGGTTATCCCGCATTGTCCTACACCTCAGATCTATGAAGGATTCCTTCAGCCAAATGTTATTTTCTTGTAAACCCTGAATCACAGACGTGTCATCTTTGAGTTTCCTGATATCAAGTTCCATAGACGTCCTAGCCTGATTAAGCTCTTCTATGTTTGCGTCCATAAATGATACACTCGATTCGAGATCACCCACTTGTTGTCTCAAACCGTCAAACGAGTTGACTTTCAACTCAAGGTTTGCTACTCTGCCTTTAACATCGTTAATGTCTCTCTCGATTGTGTCAAGTTTCATTAGTTTAGTCTCAATGTTGTTGAGTTTTGAAAGAATGAGAGCATTATTATCTTGCACTGGTGGAGTAGGGGACATATTTTGTGGTAGATACGGTATCTGGTATTGACCATTGGGCGTCGTGAAGCCGTAGTAGTGATTAGGGATGGACGCTGCAGGAGAATATACAGCATCTAGTGATTCTCTGACGATCATACCTGTGTTCACTGGTTGAGCGGATTGGTGTAAGTTTGTAGCCGTTGAAGATACTTGCTTATCCAAGGGTGAGTCCATGCTGTCTGTCGACGATTTCTTTTTCCTCTTCTTTTCTTTTTGTGATGGATTTTGTTGATCTCGACTCGCCATACTGTTGCATGTGTAGTTATAGTATTATATATACCGTACTTGGACGATTCACGACCTCGGATAGCAGTTAGCAGATAAAAAATTGACAGAGATTTTCAAAACACGTCAGGCTGCCGCCATATTGATGCCGGGCTTAGCGCGGACACCCGATCTACATAGCACGTCTGAAGACAGAACCCCCGTCCTCAAATCGTCCCCAGTCCAGGCCTCCAAGTAGCTGGATTACAGGAGTTTGCCACAACTCCCAGCCGGTAGCTTACTATTTCTTTATCATAGTCATTTCAAAACATGAAATCATTCGTTTTTACATAGCTATCCTTTCGACGAGCGAAAACCATGTCAACTTAAACTTAGTAAACCCTAACGAAATGGTGATTATTGATACAGAAGGACATTGACACGATTATTTTGTAGCATATGCAAAATTCAATCCGGTGAATACAGAGACTCTTTCCTGTGAGAAAATGTTGCCTCTTTGCAAAGAGAATGCAGTTCGTGACAATCTTTAAAAGGTAATAAGGGAGACAACTGTGCTTGCTGAATTTCAGTTTCATCTATATCGTTTTTCCATATATTTTGTACATTAGACAATTTAATATCATAGCAAAGTGATAACTCTTGTATCTCGTAACACAACTAGACCCGTAAGGGAAAAGAGACAATGTCTTCAAAGGGATATTACTTAGTGTCACATTGTTATCTCAGCAAAATACTTGCAACAACACAGTGGTAATTAGTGTATAAATGGGGATTAAAAGCTCTTACATAAAGTAAAAAGATACAAAACGGGTGTAAAAGGAGTGAGTCCAGTTATATTGGACGGGCTGCCAGCAGACGTCTATTCACAGGTGCGAACCCACTACTGCGCGACACGGGGACTTTTGCCTGCTGCATTTCTGCCCTGGGCCAGTACGTCCCTCCTTAGTTAACCTGGTACCATCAGATTCCTCCGACGGCACCATATTGATGCCGGGCTTAGCGCGGACACCCGATCTACATAGCACGTCTGAAGACAGAACCCCCGTCCTCAAATCGTCCCCAGTCCAGACCTCCAAGTAGCTGGATTACAGGAGTTTGCCACAACTCCCAGCCGGTAGCTTACTATTTCTTTATCATAGTCATTTCAAAACATGAAATCATCCGTTTTTACATAGCTATCCTTTCGACAAGCGAAAACCATGTCAACTTAAACTTAGTAAACCCTAACGAAATGGTAATTATTGATACAGAAGGACATTGACACGATTATTTTGTAGCATATGGAAGATTCAATCCGGTGAATACAGAGACTCTTTCCTGTGAGAAAATGTTGCCTCTTTGCAAAGAGAATGCAGTTCGTGACAGTCTTTAAAAGGTAATAAGAGAGACAACTGTGCTTGCTGAATTTCAGTTTCATCTATATCGTTTTTCCATATCTTTTGTACATTAGACAATTTAACATCGTAGCAAAGTGATAACTCTTGTATCTCGTAACACAACTAGATCCGTAAGGGAAAAGAGACAATGTCTTCAAAGGGATATTACTTAGTGTCACATTGTTATCTCAGCAAAATACTTGTAACAACACAGTGGTAATTAGTGTATAAATGGGGATTAAAAGCTCTTACATAAAGTAAAAAGATATTCACAGGTGCGAACCCACTACTGCGCGACACGGGGACTTTTGCCTGCTGCATTTCTGCCCTGGGCCAGTACGTCCCTCCTTAGTCAACCTGGTACCATCAGATTCCTCCGACGGCACCGTATTGATGCCGGGCTTAGCGCGGACACCCGATCTACATAGCACGTCTGAAGACAGAACCCCCGTCCTCAAATCGTCCCCAGTCCAGGCCTCCAAGTAGCTGGATTACAGGAGTTTGCCACAACTCCCAGCCGGTAGCTTACTATTTCTTTATCATAGTCATTTCAAAACATGAAATCATCCGTTTTTACATAGCTATCCTTTCGACGAGCGAAAACCATGTCAACTTAAACTTAGTAAACCCTAACGAAATGGTGATTATTGATACAGAAGGACATTGACACGATTATTTTGTAGCATATGGAAGATTCAATCCGGTGAATACAGAGACTCTTTCCTGTGAGAAAATGTTGCCTCTTTGCAAAGAGAATGCAGTTCGTGACAGTCTTTAAAAGGTAATAAGGGAGACAACTGTGCTTGCTGAATTTCAGTTTCATCTATATCGTTTTTCCATATCTTTTGTACATTAGACAATTTAACATCGTAGCAAAGTGATAACTCTTGTATCTCGTAACACAACTAGATCCGTAAGGGAAAAGAGACAATGTCTTCAAAGGGATATTACTTAGTGTCACATTGTTATCTCAGCAAAATACTTGTAACAACACAGTGGTAATTAGTGTATAAATGGGGATTAAAAGCTCTTACATAAAGTAAAAAGATACAAAACGGGTGTAAAAGGAGTGAGTCCAGTTATATTGGACGGGCTGCCAGCAGACGTCTATTCACAGGTGCGAACCCACTACTGCGCGACACGGGGACTTTTGCCTGCTGCATTTCTGCCCTGGGCCAGCACGTCCCTCCTCAGTCAACCTGGTACCATCAGATTCCTCCGACGGCACCATATTGATGCCGGGCTTAGCGCGGACACCCGATCTACATAGCACGTCTGAAGACAGAACCCCCGTCCTCAAATCGTCCCCAGTCCAGGCCTCCAAGTAGCTGGATTACAGGAGTTTGCCACAACTCCCAGCCGGTAGCTTACTATTTCTTTATCATAGTCATTTCAAAACATGAAATCATCCGTTTTTACATAGCTATCCTTTCGACGAGCGAAAACCATGTCAACTTAAACTTAGTAAACCCTAACGAAATGGTGATTATTGATACAGAAGGACATTGACACGATTATTTTGTAGCATATGGAAGATTCAATCCGGTGAATACAGAGACTCTTTCCTGTGAGAAAATGTTGCCTCTTTGCAAAGAGAATGCAGTTCGTGACAGTCTTTAAAAGGTAATAAGGGAGACAACTGTGCTTGCTGAATTTCAGTTTCATCTATATCGTTTTTCCATATCTTTTGTACATTAGACAATTTAACATCGTAGCAAAGTGATAACTCTTGTATCTCGTAACACAACTAGATCCGTAAGGGAAAAGAGACAATGTCTTCAAAGGGATATTACTTAGTGTCACATTGTTATCTCAGCAAAATACTTGCAACAACACAGTGGTAATTAGTGTATAAATGAGGATTAAAAGCTCTTACATAAAGTAAAAAGATATTCACAGGTGCGAATCACTACTGCGCGACACGGGGACTTTTGCCTGCTGCATTTCTGCCCTGGGCCAGTACGTCCCTCCTTAGTTAACCTGGTACCATCAGATTCCTCCGACGGCACCATATTGATGCCGGGCTTAGCGCGGACACCCGATCTACATAGCACGTCTGAAGATAGAACCCCCGTCCTCAAATCGTCCCCAGTCCAGACCTCCAAGTAGCTGGATTACAGGAGTTTGCCACAACTCCCAGCCGGTAGCTTACTATTTCTTTATCATACTCATTTCAAAACATGAAATCATCCGTTTTTACATAGCTATATTTTCGACGAGCGAAAACCATGTCAACTTAAACTAAGTAAACCCTAACGAAATGGTGATTATTGATACAGAAGGACATTGACACGATTATTTTGTAGGATATGGAAGATTCAATCCGGTGAATAAAGAAACTCTTTCCTGTGAGAAAATGTTGCCTCTTTGCAAAGAGAATGCAGTTCGTGACAGTCTTTAAAAGGTAATAAGGGAGACAACTGTGCTTGCTGAATTTCAGTTTCATCTATATCGTTTTTCCATATCTTTTGTACATTAGACAATTTAACATCGTAGCAAAGTGATAACTCTTGTATCTCGTAACACAACTAGACCCGTAAGGGAAAAGAGACAATGTCTTCAAAGGGATATTACTTAGTGTCACATTGTTATCTCAGCAAAATACTTGCAACAACACAGTGGTAATTAGTGTATAAATGGGGATTAAAAGCTCTTACATAAAGTAAAAAGATACAAAACGGGTGTAAAAGGAGTGAGTCCAGTTATATTGGACGGGCTGCCAGCAGACGTCTATTCACAGGTGCGAACCCACTACTGCGCGACACGGGGACTTTTGCCTGCTGCATTTCTGCCCTGGGCCAGTACGTCCCTCCTTAGTCAACCTGGTACCATCAGATTCCTCCGACGGCACCGTATTGATGCCGGGCTTAGCGCGGACACCCGATCTACATAGCACGTCTGAAGACAGAACCCCCGTCCTCAAATCGTCCCCAGTCCAGGCCTCCAAGTAGCTGGATTACAGGAGTTTGCCACAACTCCCAGCCGGTAGCTTACTATTTCTTTATCATAGTCATTTCAAAACATGAAATCATCCGTTTTTACATAGCTATCCTTTCGACGAGCGAAAACCATGTCAACTTAAACTTAGTAAACCCTAACGAAATGGTGATTATTGATACAGAAGGACATTGACACGATTATTTTGTAGCATATGGAAGATTCAATCCGGTGAATACAGAGACTCTTTCCTGTGAGAAAATGTTGCCTCTTTGCAAAGAGAATGCAGTTCGTGACAGTCTTTAAAAGAAATAAGGGAGACAACTGTGCTTGCTGAATTTCAGTTTCATCTATATCGTTTTTCCATATCTTTTGTACATTAGACAATTTAACATTAAAGCAATGTGATAACTCTTGTATCTCGTAACACAACTAGACAAGTAAGGGAAAAGAGACAATGTCTTCAAAGGGATATTACTTAGTGTCACATTGTTATCTCAGCAAAATACTTGTAACAACACAGTGGTAATTAGTGTATAAATGGGGATTAAAAGCTCTTACATAAAGTAAAAAGATACAAAACGGGTGTAAAAGGAGTGAGTCCAGTTATATTGGACGGGCGGCCAGCAGACGTCTATTCACAGGTGCGAACCCACTACTGCGCGACACGGGGACTTTTGCCTGCTGCATTTCTGCCCTGGGCCAGTACGTCCCTCCTTAGTCAGCCTGGTACCATCAGATTCCTCCGACGGCACCATATTGATGCCGGGCTTAGCGCGGACACCCGATCTACATAGCACGTCTGAAGACAGAACCCCCGTCCTCAAATCGTCCCCAGTCCAGGCCTCCAAGTAGCTGGATTACAGGAGTTTGCCACAACTCCCAGCCGGAAGCTTACTATTTCTATATCATAGTCATTTCAAAACATGAAATCATCCGTTTTTACATAGCTATCCTTTCGACGAGCGAAAACCATGTCAACTTAAACTTAGTAAACCCTAACGAAATGGTGATTATTGATACAGAAGGACATTGACACGATTATTTTGTAGCATATGGAAGATTCAATCCGGTGAATACAGAGACTCTTTCCTGTGAGAAAATGTTGCCTCTTTGCAAAGAGAATGCAGTTCGTGGCAGTCTTTAAAAGGTAATAAGGGAGACAACTGTGCTTGCTGAATTTCAGTTTCATCTATATCGTTTTTCCATATCTTTTGTACATTAGACAATTTAACATCGTAGCAAAGTGATAACTCTTGTATATCGTAACACAACTAGACCCGTAAAGGAAAAGAGACAATGTCTTCAAAGGGATATTACTTAGTGTCACATTGTTATCTCAGCAAAATACTTGTAACAACACAGTGGTAATTAGTGTATAAATGGGGATTAAAAGCTCTTACATAAAGTAAAAAGATATTCACAGGTGCGAACCACTACTGCGCGACACGGGGACTTTTGCCTGCTGCATTTCTGCCCTGGGCCAGTACGTCCCTCCTTAGTCAACCTGGTACCATCAGATTCCTCCGACGGCACCATATTGATGCCGGGCTTAGCGCGGACACCCGATCTACATAGCACGTCTGAAGACAGAACCCCCGTCCTCAAATCGTCCCCAGTCCAGGCCTCCAAGTAGCTGGATTACAGGAGTTTGCCACAACTCCCAGCCGGTAGCTTACTATTTCTTTATCATAGTCATTTCAAAACATGAAATCATCCGTTTTTACATAGCTATCCTTTCGACGAGCGAAATTCATGTCAACTTAAACTTAGTAAACCCTAACGAAATGGTAATTATTGATACAGAAGGACATTGACACGATTATTTTGTAGCATATGGAAGATTCAATCCGGTGAATACAGAGACTCTTTCCTGTGAAAAAATGTTGCCTCTTTGCAAAGAGAATGCAGTTCGTGACAGTCTTTAAAAGGTAATAAGGGAGACAACTGTGCTTGCTGAATTTCAGTTTCATCTATATCGTTTTTCCATATCTTTTGTACATTAGACAATTTAACATCGTAGCAAAGTGATAACTCTTGTATCTCGTAACACAACTAGACCCGTAAGGGAAAAGAGACAATGTCTTCAAAGGGATATTACTTAGTGTCACATTGTTATCTCAGCAAAATACTTGTAACAACACAGTGGTAATTAGTGTATAAATGGGGATTAAAAGCTCTTACATAAAGTAAAAAGATACAAAACGGGTGTAAAAGGAGTGAGTCCAGTTATATTGGACGGGCTGCCAGCAGACGTCTATTCACAGGTGCGAACCCACTACTGCGCGACACGGGGACTTTTGCCTGCTGCATTTCTGCCCTGGGCCAGTACGTCCCTCCTCAGTCAACCTGGTACCATCAGATTCCTCCGACGGCACCATATTGATGCCGGGCTTAGCGCGGACACCCGATCTACATAGCACGTCTGAAGACAGAACCCCCGTCCTCAAATCGTCCCCAGTCCAGGCCTCCAAGTAGCTGGATTACAGGAGTTTGCCACAACTCCCAGCCGGTAGCTTACTATTTCTTTATCATAGTCATTTCAAAACATGAAATCATCCGTTTTTACATAGCTATCCTTTCGACGAGCGAAAACCATGTCAACTTAAACTTAGTAAACCCTAACGAAATGGTGATTATTGATACAGAAGGACATTGACACGATTATTTTGTAGCATATGGAAGATTCAATCCGGTGAATACAGAGACTCTTTCCTGTGAGAAAATGTTGCCTCTTTGCAAAGAGAATGCAGTTCGTGACAGTCTTTAAAAGGTAATAAGGGAGACAACTGTGCTTGCTGAATTTCAGTTTCATCTATATCGTTTTTCCATATCTTTTGTACATTAGACAATTTAACATCGTAGCAAAGTGATAACTCTTGTATCTCGTAACACAACTAGATCCGTAAGGGAAAAGAGACAATGTCTTCAAAGGGATATTACTTAGTGTCACATTGTTATCTCAGCAAAATACTTGCAACAACACAGTGGTAATTAGTGTATAAATGAGGATTAAAAGCTCTTACATAAAGTAAAAAGATATTCACAGGTGCGAATCACTACTGCGCGACACGGGGACTTTTGCCTGCTGCATTTCTGCCCTGGGCCAGTACGTCCCTCCTTAGTTAACCTGGTACCATCAGATTCCTCCGACGGCACCATATTGATGCCGGGCTTAGCGCGGACACCCGATCTACATAGCACGTCTGAAGATAGAACCCCCGTCCTCAAATCGTCCCCAGTCCAGACCTCCAAGTAGCTGGATTACAGGAGTTTGCCACAACTCCCAGCCGGTAGCTTACTATTTCTTTATCATACTCATTTCAAAACATGAAATCATCCGTTTTTACATAGCTATATTTTCGACGAGCGAAAACCATGTCAACTTAAACTAAGTAAACCCTAACGAAATGGTGATTATTGATACAGAAGGACATTGACACGATTATTTTGTAGGATATGGAAGATTCAATCCGGTGAATAAAGAAACTCTTTCCTGTGAGAAAATGTTGCCTCTTTGCAAAGAGAATGCAGTTCGTGACAGTCTTTAAAAGGTAATAAGGGAGACAACTGTGCTTGCTGAATTTCAGTTTCATCTATATCGTTTTTCCATATCTTTTGTACATTAGACAATTTAACATCGTAGCAAAGTGATAACTCTTGTATCTCGTAACACAACTAGACCCGTAAGGGAAAAGAGACAATGTCTTCAAAGGGATATTACTTAGTGTCACATTGTTATCTCAGCAAAATACTTGCAACAACACAGTGGTAATTAGTGTATAAATGGGGATTAAAAGCTCTTACATAAAGTAAAAAGATACAAAACGGGTGTAAAAGGAGTGAGTCCAGTTATATTGGACGGGCTGCCAGCAGACGTCTATTCACAGGTGCGAACCCACTACTGCGCGACACGGGGACTTTTGCCTGCTGCATTTCTGCCCTGGGCCAGTACGTCCCTCCTTAGTCAACCTGGTACCATCAGATTCCTCCGACGGCACCGTATTGATGCCGGGCTTAGCGCGGACACCCGATCTACATAGCACGTCTGAAGACAGAACCCCCGTCCTCAAATCGTCCCCAGTCCAGGCCTCCAAGTAGCTGGATTACAGGAGTTTGCCACAACTCCCAGCCGGTAGCTTACTATTTCTTTATCATAGTCATTTCAAAACATGAAATCATCCGTTTTTACATAGCTATCCTTTCGACGAGCGAAAACCATGTCAACTTAAACTTAGTAAACCCTAACGAAATGGTGATTATTGATACAGAAGGACATTGACACGATTATTTTGTAGCATATGGAAGATTCAATCCGGTGAATACAGAGACTCTTTCCTGTGAGAAAATGTTGCCTCTTTGCAAAGAGAATGCAGTTCGTGACAGTCTTTAAAAGAAATAAGGGAGACAACTGTGCTTGCTGAATTTCAGTTTCATCTATATCGTTTTTCCATATCTTTTGTACATTAGACAATTTAACATTAAAGCAATGTGATAACTCTTGTATCTCGTAACACAACTAGACAAGTAAGGGAAAAGAGACAATGTCTTCAAAGGGATATTACTTAGTGTCACATTGTTATCTCAGCAAAATACTTGTAACAACACAGTGGTAATTAGTGTATAAATGGGGATTAAAAGCTCTTACATAAAGTAAAAAGATACAAAACGGGTGTAAAAGGAGTGAGTCCAGTTATATTGGACGGGCGGCCAGCAGACGTCTATTCACAGGTGCGAACCCACTACTGCGCGACACGGGGACTTTTGCCTGCTGCATTTCTGCCCTGGGCCAGTACGTCCCTCCTTAGTCAGCCTGGTACCATCAGATTCCTCCGACGGCACCATATTGATGCCGGGCTTAGCGCGGACACCCGATCTACATAGCACGTCTGAAGACAGAACCCCCGTCCTCAAATCGTCCCCAGTCCAGGCCTCCAAGTAGCTGGATTACAGGAGTTTGCCACAACTCCCAGCCGGAAGCTTACTATTTCTATATCATAGTCATTTCAAAACATGAAATCATCCGTTTTTACATAGCTATCCTTTCGACGAGCGAAAACCATGTCAACTTAAACTTAGTAAACCCTAACGAAATGGTGATTATTGATACAGAAGGACATTGACACGATTATTTTGTAGCATATGGAAGATTCAATCCGGTGAATACAGAGACTCTTTCCTGTGAGAAAATGTTGCCTCTTTGCAAAGAGAATGCAGTTCGTGGCAGTCTTTAAAAGGTAATAAGGGAGACAACTGTGCTTGCTGAATTTCAGTTTCATCTATATCGTTTTTCCATATCTTTTGTACATTAGACAATTTAACATCGTAGCAAAGTGATAACTCTTGTATATCGTAACACAACTAGACCCGTAAAGGAAAAGAGACAATGTCTTCAAAGGGATATTACTTAGTGTCACATTGTTATCTCAGCAAAATACTTGTAACAACACAGTGGTAATTAGTGTATAAATGGGGATTAAAAGCTCTTACATAAAGTAAAAAGATATTCACAGGTGCGAACCACTACTGCGCGACACGGGGACTTTTGCCTGCTGCATTTCTGCCCTGGGCCAGTACGTCCCTCCTTAGTCAACCTGGTACCATCAGATTCCTCCGACGGCACCATATTGATGCCGGGCTTAGCGCGGACACCCGATCTACATAGCACGTCTGAAGACAGAACCCCCGTCCTCAAATCGTCCCCAGTCCAGGCCTCCAAGTAGCTGGATTACAGGAGTTTGCCACAACTCCCAGCCGGTAGCTTACTATTTCTTTATCATAGTCATTTCAAAACATGAAATCATCCGTTTTTACATAGCTATCCTTTCGACGAGCGAAATTCATGTCAACTTAAACTTAGTAAACCCTAACGAAATGGTAATTATTGATACAGAAGGACATTGACACGATTATTTTGTAGCATATGGAAGATTCAATCCGGTGAATACAGAGACTCTTTCCTGTGAAAAAATGTTGCCTCTTTGCAAAGAGAATGCAGTTCGTGACAGTCTTTAAAAGGTAATAAGGGAGACAACTGTGCTTGCTGAATTTCAGTTTCATCTATATCGTTTTTCCATATCTTTTGTACATTAGACAATTTAACATCGTAGCAAAGTGATAACTCTTGTATCTCGTAACACAACTAGACCCGTAAGGGAAAAGAGACAATGTCTTCAAAGGGATATTACTTAGTGTCACATTGTTATCTCAGCAAAATACTTGTAACAACACAGTGGTAATTAGTGTATAAATGGGGATTAAAAGCTCTTACATAAAGTAAAAAGATACAAAACGGGTGTAAAAGGAGTGAGTCCAGTTATATTGGACGGGCTGCCAGCAGACGTCTATTCACAGGTGCGAACCCACTACTGCGCGACACGGGGACTTTTGCCTGCTGCATTTCTGCCCTGGGCCAGTACGTCCCTCCTTAGTCAACCTGGTACCATCAGATTCCTCCGACGGCACCATATTGATGCCGGGCTTAGCGCGGACACCCGATCTACATAGCACGTCTGAAGACAGAACCCCCGTCCTCAAATCGTCCCCAGTCCAAACCTCCAAGTAGCTGGATTACAGGAGTTTGCCACAACTCCCAGCCGGTAGCTTACTATTTCTTTATCATAGTCATTTCAAAACATGAAATCATCCGTTTTTACATAGCTATCCTTTCGACGAGCGAAAACCATGTCAACTTAAACTTAGTAAACCCTAACGAAATGGTGATTATTGATACAGAAGGACATTGACACGATTATTTTGTAGCATATGGAAGATTCAATCCGGTGAATACAGAGACTCTTTCCTGTGAGAAAATGTTGCCTCTTTGCAAAGAGAATGCAGTTCGTGACAGTCTTTAAAAGGTAATAAGGGAGACAACTGTGCTTGCTGAATTTCAGTTTCATCTATATCGTTTTTCCATATCTTTTGTACATTAGACAATTTAACATCGTAGCAAAGTGATAACTCTTGTATCTCGTAACACAACTAGACCCGTAAGGGAAAAGAGACAATGTCTTCAAAGGGATATTACTTAGTGTCACATTGTTATCTCAGCAAAATACTTGCAACAACACAGTGGTAATTAGTGTATAAATGAGGATTAAAAGCTCTTACATAAAGTAAAAAGATATTCACAGGTGCGAATCACTACTGCGCGACACGGGGACTTTTGCCTGCTGCATTTCTGCCCTGGGCCAGTACGTCCCTCCTTAGTCAACCTGGTACCATCAGATTCCTCCGACGGCACCATATTGATGCCGGGCTTAGCGCGGACACCCGATCTACATAGCACGTCTGAAGACAGAACCCCCGTCCTCAAATCGTCCCCAGTCCAGGCCTCCAAGTAGCTGGATTACAGGAGTTTGCCACAACTCCCAGCCGGTAGCTTACTATTTCTTTATCATAGTCATTTCAAAACATGAAATCATCCGTTTTTACATAGCTATCCTTTCGACGAGCGAAATTCATGTCAACTTAAACTTAGTAAACCCTAACGAAATGGTAATTATTGATACAGAAGGACATTGACACGATTATTTTGTAGCATATGGAAGATTCAATCCGGTGAATACAGAGACTCTTTCCTGTGAAAAAATGTTGCCTCTTTGCAAAGAGAATGCAGTTCGTGACAGTCTTTAAAAGGTAATAAGGGAGACAACTGTGCTTGCTGAATTTCAGTTTCATCTATATCGTTTTTCCATATCTTTTGTACATTAGACAATTTAACATCGTAGCAAAGTGATAACTCTTGTATCTCGTAACACAACTAGACCCGTAAGGGAAAAGAGACAATGTCTTCAAAGGGATATTACTTAGTGTCACATTGTTATCTCAGCAAAATACTTGTAACAACACAGTGGTAATTAGTGTATAAATGGGGATTAAAAGCTCTTACATAAAGTAAAAAGATACAAAACGGGTGTAAAAGGAGTGAGTCCAGTTATATTGGACGGGCTGCCAGCAGACGTCTATTCACAGGTGCGAACCCACTACTGCGCGACACGGGGACTTTTGCCTGCTGCATTTCTGCCCTGGGCCAGTACGTCCCTCCTTAGTCAACCTGGTACCATCAGATTCCTCCGACGGCACCATATTGATGCCGGGCTTAGCGCGGACACCCGATCTACATAGCACGTCTGAAGACAGAACCCCCGTCCTCAAATCGTCCCCAGTCCAAACCTCCAAGTAGCTGGATTACAGGAGTTTGCCACAACTCCCAGCCGGTAGCTTACTATTTCTTTATCATAGTCATTTCAAAACATGAAATCATCCGTTTTTACATAGCTATCCTTTCGACGAGCGAAAACCATGTCAACTTAAACTTAGTAAACCCTAACGAAATGGTGATTATTGATACAGAAGGACATTGACACGATTATTTTGTAGCATATGGAAGATTCAATCCGGTGAATACAGAGACTCTTTCCTGTGAGAAAATGTTGCCTCTTTGCAAAGAGAATGCAGTTCGTGACAGTCTTTAAAAGAAATAAGGGAGACAACTGTGCTTGCTGAATTTCAGTTTCATCTATATCGTTTTTCCATATCTTTTGTACATTAGACAATTTAACATTAAAGCAATGTGATAACTCTTGTATCTCGTAACACAACTAGACAAGTAAGGGAAAAGAGACAATGTCTTCAAAGGGATATTACTTAGTGTCACATTGTTATCTCAGCAAAATACTTGTAACAACACAGTGGTAATTAGTGTATAAATGGGGATTAAAAGCTCTTACATAAAGTAAAAAGATACAAAACGGGTGTAAAAGGAGTGAGTCCAGTTATATTGGACGGGCGGCCAGCAGACGTCTATTCACAGGTGCGAACCCACTACTGCGCGACACGGGGACTTTTGCCTGCTGCATTTCTGCCCTGGGCCAGTACGTCCCTCCTTAGTCAGCCTGGTACCATCAGATTCCTCCGACGGCACCATATTGATGCCGGGCTTAGCGCGGACACCCGATCTACATAGCACGTCTGAAGACAGAACCCCCGTCCTCAAATCGTCCCCAGTCCAGGCCTCCAAGTAGCTGGATTACAGGAGTTTGCCACAACTCCCAGCCGGAAGCTTACTATTTCTATATCATAGTCATTTCAAAACATGAAATCATCCGTTTTTACATAGCTATCCTTTCGACGAGCGAAAACCATGTCAACTTAAACTTAGTAAACCCTAACGAAATGGTGATTATTGATACAGAAGGACATTGACACGATTATTTTGTAGCATATGGAAGATTCAATCCGGTGAATACAGAGACTCTTTCCTGTGAGAAAATGTTGCCTCTTTGCAAAGAGAATGCAGTTCGTGGCAGTCTTTAAAAGGTAATAAGGGAGACAACTGTGCTTGCTGAATTTCAGTTTCATCTATATCGTTTTTCCATATCTTTTGTACATTAGACAATTTAACATCGTAGCAAAGTGATAACTCTTGTATATCGTAACACAACTAGACCCGTAAAGGAAAAGAGACAATGTCTTCAAAGGGATATTACTTAGTGTCACATTGTTATCTCAGCAAAATACTTGTAACAACACAGTGGTAATTAGTGTATAAATGGGGATTAAAAGCTCTTACATAAAGTAAAAAGATATTCACAGGTGCGAACCACTACTGCGCGACACGGGGACTTTTGCCTGCTGCATTTCTGCCCTGGGCCAGTACGTCCCTCCTTAGTCAACCTGGTACCATCAGATTCCTCCGACGGCACCATATTGATGCCGGGCTTAGCGCGGACACCCGATCTACATAGCACGTCTGAAGACAGAACCCCCGTCCTCAAATCGTCCCCAGTCCAGACCTCCAAGTAGCTGGATTACAGGAGTTTGCCACAACTCCCAGCCGGTAGCTTACTATTTCTTTATCATAGTCATTTCAAAACATGAAATCATCCGTTTTTACATAGCTATCCTTTCGACGAGCGAAATTCATGTCAACTTAAACTTAGTAAACCCTAACGAAATGGTAATTATTGATACAGAAGGACATTGACACGATTATTTTGTAGCATATGGAAGATTCAATCCGGTGAATACAGAGACTCTTTCCTGTGAAAAAATGTTGCCTCTTTGCAAAGAGAATGCAGTTCGTGACAGTCTTTAAAAGGTAATAAGGGAGACAACTGTGCTTGCTGAATTTCAGTTTCATCTATATCGTTTTTCCATATCTTTTGTACATTAGACAATTTAACATCGTAGCAAAGTGATAACTCTTGTATCTCGTAACACAACTAGACCCGTAAGGGAAAAGAGACAATGTCTTCAAAGGGATATTACTTAGTGTCACATTGTTATCTCAGCAAAATACTTGTAACAACACAGTGGTAATTAGTGTATAAATGGGGATTAAAAGCTCTTACATAAAGTAAAAAGATACAAAACGGGTGTAAAAGGAGTGAGTCCAGTTATATTGGACGGGCTGCCAGCAGACGTCTATTCACAGGTGCGAACCCACTACTGCGCGACACGGGGACTTTTGCCTGCTGCATTTCTGCCCTGGGCCAGTACGTCCCTCCTTAGTCAACCTGGTACCATCAGATTCCTCCGACGGCACCATATTGATGCCGGGCTTAGCGCGGACACCCGATCTACATAGCACGTCTGAAGACAGAACCCCCGTCCTCAAATCGTCCCCAGTCCAAACCTCCAAGTAGCTGGATTACAGGAGTTTGCCACAACTCCCAGCCGGTAGCTTACTATTTCTTTATCATAGTCATTTCAAAACATGAAATCATCCGTTTTTACATAGCTATCCTTTCGACGAGCGAAAACCATGTCAACTTAAACTTAGTAAACCCTAACGAAATGGTGATTATTGATACAGAAGGACATTGACACGATTATTTTGTAGCATATGGAAGATTCAATCCGGTGAATACAGAGACTCTTTCCTGTGAGAAAATGTTGCCTCTTTGCAAAGAGAATGCAGTTCGTGACAGTCTTTAAAAGGTAATAAGGGAGACAACTGTGCTTGCTGAATTTCAGTTTCATCTATATCGTTTTTCCATATCTTTTGTACATTAGACAATTTAACATCGTAGCAAAGTGATAACTCTTGTATCTCGTAACACAACTAGACCCGTAAGGGAAAAGAGACAATGTCTTCAAAGGGATATTACTTAGTGTCACATTGTTATCTCAGCAAAATACTTGCAACAACACAGTGGTAATTAGTGTATAAATGAGGATTAAAAGCTCTTACATAAAGTAAAAAGATATTCACAGGTGCGAATCACTACTGCGCGACACGGGGACTTTTGCCTGCTGCATTTCTGCCCTGGGCCAGTACGTCCCTCCTTAGTCAACCTGGTACCATCAGATTCCTCCGACGGCACCATATTGATGCCGGGCTTAGCGCGGACACCCGATCTACATAGCACGTCTGAAGACAGAACCCCCGTCCTCAAATCGTCCCCAGTCCAGGCCTCCAAGTAGCTGGATTACAGGAGTTTGCCACAACTCCCAGCCGGTAGCTTACTATTTCTTTATCATAGTCATTTCAAAACATGAAATCATCCGTTTTTACATAGCTATCCTTTCGACGAGCGAAATTCATGTCAACTTAAACTTAGTAAACCCTAACGAAATGGTAATTATTGATACAGAAGGACATTGACACGATTATTTTGTAGCATATGGAAGATTCAATCCGGTGAATACAGAGACTCTTTCCTGTGAAAAAATGTTGCCTCTTTGCAAAGAGAATGCAGTTCGTGACAGTCTTTAAAAGGTAATAAGGGAGACAACTGTGCTTGCTGAATTTCAGTTTCATCTATATCGTTTTTCCATATCTTTTGTACATTAGACAATTTAACATCGTAGCAAAGTGATAACTCTTGTATCTCGTAACACAACTAGACCCGTAAGGGAAAAGAGACAATGTCTTCAAAGGGATATTACTTAGTGTCACATTGTTATCTCAGCAAAATACTTGTAACAACACATTGGTAATTAGTGTATAAATGGGGATTAAAAGCTCTTACATAAAGTAAAAAGATACAAAACGGGTGTAAAAGGAGTGAGTCCAGTTATATTGGACGGGCTGCCAGCAGACGTCTATTCACAGGTGCGAACCCACTACTGCGCGACACGGGGACTTTTGCCTGCTGCATTTCTGCCCTGGGCAAGTACGTCCCTCCTTAGTCAACCTGGTACCATCAGATTCCTCCGACGGCACCATATTGATGCCGGGCTTAGCGCGGACACCCGATCTACATAGCACGTCTGAAGACAGAACCCCCGTCCTCAAATCGTCCCCAGTCCAAACCTCCAAGTAGCTGGATTACAGGAGTTTGCCACAACTCCCAGCCGGTAGCTTACTATTTCTTTATCATAGTCATTTCAAAACATGAAATCATCCGTTTTTACATAGCTATCCTTTCGACGAGCGAAAACCATGTCAACTTAAACTTAGTAAACCCTAACGAAATGGTGATTATTGATACAGAAGGACATTGACACGATTATTTTGTAGCATATGGAAGATTCAATCCGGTGAATACAGAGACTCTTTCCTGTGAGAAAATGTTGCCTCTTTGCAAAGAGAATGCAGTTCGTGACAGTCTTTAAAAGGTAATAAGGGAGACAACTGTGCTTGCTGAATTTCAGTTTCATCTATATCGTTTTTCCATATCTTTTGTACATTAGACAATTTAACATCGTAGCAAAGTGATAACTCTTGTATCTCGTAACACAACTAGACCCGTAAGGGAAAAGAGACAATGTCTTCAAAGGGATATTACTTAGTGTCACATTGTTATCTCAGCAAAATACTTGCAACAACACAGTGGTAATTAGTGTATAAATGAGGATTAAAAGCTCTTACATAAAGTAAAAAGATATTCACAGGTGCGAATCACTACTGCGCGACACGGGGACTTTTGCCTGCTGCATTTCTGCCCTGGGCCAGTACGTCCCTCCTTAGTTAACCTGGTACCATCAGATTCCTCCGACGGCACCATATTGATGCCGGGCTTAGCGCGGACACCCGATCTACATAGCACGTCTGAAGACAGAACCCCCGTCCTCAAATCGTCCCCAGTCCAGACCTCCAAGTAGCTGGATTACAGGAGTTTGCCACAACTCCCAGCCGGTAGCTTACTATTTCTTTATCATACTCATTTCAAAACATGAAATCATCCGTTTTTACATAGCTATATTTTCGACGAGCGAAAACCATGTCAACTTAAACTAAGTAAACCCTAACGAAATGGTGATTATTGATACAGAAGGACATTGACACGATTATTTTGTAGGATATGGAAGATTCAATCCGGTGAATACAGAAACTCTTTCCTGTGAGAAAATGTTGCCTCTTTGCAAAGAGAATGCAGTTCGTGACAGTCTTTAAAAGAAATAAGGGAGACAACTGTGCTTGCTGAATTTCAGTTTCATCTATATCGTTTTTCCATATCTTTTGTACATTAGACAATTTAACATTATAGCAATGTGATAACTCTTGTATCTCGTAACACAACTAGACAAGTAAGGGAAAAGAGACAATGTCTTCAAAGGGATATTACTTAGTGTCACATTGTTATCTCAGCAAAATACTTGTAACAACACAGTGGTAATTAGTGTATAAATGGGGATTAAAAGCTCTTACATAAAGTAAAAAGATACAAAACGGGTGTAAAAGGAGTGAGTCCAGTTATATTGGACGGGCGGCCAGCAGACGTCTATTCACAGGTGCGAACCCACTACTGCGCGACACGGGGACTTTTGCCTGCTGCATTTCTGCCCTGGGCCAGTACGTCCCTCCTTAGTCAACCTGGTACCATCAGATTCCTCCGACGGCACCATATTGATGCCGGGCTTAGCGCGGACACCCGATCTACATAGCACGTCTGAAGACAGAACCCCCGTCCTCAAATCGTCCCCAGTCCAAACCTCCAAGTAGCTGGATTACAGGAGTTTGCCACAACTCCCAGCCGGTAGCTTACTATTTCTTTATCATACTCATTTCAAAACATGAAATCATCCGTTTTTACATAGCTATCCTTTCGACGAGCGAAAACCATGTCAACTTAAACTTAGTAAACCCTAACGAAATGGTGATTATTGATACAGAAGGACATTGACACGATTATTTTGTAGCATATGGAAGATTCAATCCGGTGAATACAGAGACTCTTTCCTGTGAGAAAATGTTGCCTCTTTGCAAAGAGAATGCAGTTCGTGACAGTCTTTAAAAGGTAATAAGGGAGACAACTGTGCTTGCTGAATTTCAGTTTCATCTATATCGTTTTTCCATATCTTTTGTACATTAGACAATTTAACATCATAGCAAAGTGATAACTCTTGTATCTCGTAACACAACTAGACCCGTAAGGGAAAAGAGACAATGTCTTCAAAGGGATATTACTTAGTGTCACATTGTTATCTCAGCAAAATACTTGCAACAACACAGTGGTAATTAGTGTATAAATGAGGATTAAAAGCTCTTACATAAAGTAAAAAGATATTCACAGGTGCGAATCACTACTGCGCGACACGGGGACTTTTGCCTGCTGCATTTCTGCCCTGGGCCAGTACGTCCCTCCTTAGTCAACCTGGTACCATCAGATTCCTCCGACGGCACCATATTGATGCCGGGCTTAGCGCGGACACCCGATCTACATAGCACGTCTGAAGACAGAACCCCCGTCCTCAAATCGTCCCCAGTCCAGGCCTCCAAGTAGCTGGATTACAGGAGTTTGCCACAACTCCCAGCCGGTAGCTTACTATTTCTTTATCATAGTCATTTCAAAACATGAAATCATCCGTTTTTACATAGCTATCCTTTCGACGAGCGAAATTCATGTCAACTTAAACTTAGTAAACCCTAACGAAATGGTAATTATTGATACAGAAGGACATTGACACGATTATTTTGTAGCATATGGAAGATTCAATCCGGTGAATACAGAGACTCTTTCCTGTGAGAAAATGTTGCCTCTTTGCAAAGAGAATGCAGTTCGTGACAGTCTTTAAAAGGTAATAAGGGAGACAACTGTGCTTGCTGAATTTCAGTTTCATCTATATCGTTTTTCCATATCTTTTGTACATTAGACAATTTAACATCGTAGCAAAGTGATAACTCTTGTATCTCGTAACACAACTAGACCCGTAAGGGAAAAGAGACAATGTCTTCAAAGGGATATTACTTAGTGTCACATTGTTATCTCAGCAAAATACTTGTAACAACACAGTGGTAATTAGTGTATAAATGGGGATTAAAAGCTCTTACATAAAGTAAAAAGATACAAAACGGGTGTAAAGGGAGTGAGTCCAGTTATATTGGACGGGCTGCCAGCAGACGTCTATTCACAGGTGCGAACCCACTACTGCGCGACACGGGGACTTTTGCCTGCTGCATTTCTGCCCTGGGCCAGTACGTCCCTCCTTAGTCAACCTGGTACCATCAGATTCCTCCGACGGCACCATATTGATGCCGGGCTTAGCGCGGACACCCGATCTACATAGCACGTCTGAAGACAGAACCCCCGTCCTCAAATCGTCCCCAGTCCAGGCCTCCAAGTAGCTGGATTACAGGAGTTTGCCACAACTCCCAGCCGGTAGCTTACTATTTCTTTATCATAGTCATTTCAAAACATGAAATCATCCGTATTTACATAGCTATCCTTTCGACGAGCGAAAACCATGTCAACTTAAACTTAGTAAACCCTAACGAAATGGTGATTATTGATACAGAAGGACATTGACACGATTATTTTGTAGCATATGGAAGATTCAATCCGGTGAATACAGAGACTCTTTCCTGTGAAAAAATGTTGCCTCTTTGCAAAGAGAATGCAGTTCGTGACAGTCTTTAAAAGGTAATAAGGGAGACAACTGTGCTTGCTGAATTTCAGTTTCATCTATATCGTTTTTCCATATCTTTTGTACATTAGACAATTTAACATCGTAGCAAAGTGATAACTCTTGTATCTCGTAACACAACTAGACCCGTAAGGGAAAAGAGACAATGTCTTCAAAGGGATATTACTTAGTGTCACATTGTTATCTCAGCAAAATACTTGTAACAACACAGTGGTAATTAGTGTATAAATGGGGATTAAAAGC